>VZTA01022718.1:1201392-1580940 GCA_013398855.1 Mohoua ochrocephala | reverse complement strand
GAGGAGCGGCTGAGGTCACTTGGTCCGGTCAGCCTGGAGAAGAGCATACTGAGAGGGGACCTCACCGCGGGCTGCAGCTTCCCCCCGAGGGGCAGCGCCCATCTCTGCCCTCTGTGGCCAGTGACAGGAGCCGAGGAATCGGCTGGAGCTGTGCCGGGGGGCGTTAGGTGGATATTAGGAAAAGGCTCTTTCCTCAGAGGGTGGTCGGGCACTGAACAGGTTCCCAAGGCACTCCTTGGCCATAGCCCCAAGCCTGAAGGAGTTCAAGACGCCTTTGGGCAACGCTCTCAGGCACTGGGGGGGGTTGTTGGGGTGTCCTATGCAGGGCCTAGAGTTGATCCTTGTGTGTTCCTTCCAGGTCGGGATATTCTGTGGAGTTTGCCCACCAGGCCCCAGGTAGGGAAGGGGGTCTCCCTTCTCCCTTTGGCTGCCGAGTTTACAGACTGGACATTCAAATTTAGGAAAATAAGTGTTCTATGTGCTTCTGGTGCAGTTAATCCTGCTGCAAGTAAACCTTAATGAAAAGGTAACAGATTTGCCAGGAGTTTCCTATATTCTGCACACGGATTTGTCTCTTCGGGCTCATTTTCTCACAGCCACCTCTCATATATTGTCTTTGTTTACGTTTATATTGTGACCTTGTGACACAAATTGTTAACATTTGTTTCTCGGGTCATCCCCTAGGTATTTCATCTGGCAAAAATGGGTGAGCCTCAGCAAGTGAGTGCCCTTCCTCCGCCTCCAATGCAATATATAAAAGAATATACCGATGAAAATATCCGCAAAGGCCTGGCTCCAAAGCCACCTCCGCCTGTGAAGGACAGCTACATGATGTTTGGGAATCAGTTCCAGTGTGATGACCTGATCATTCGGCCCCTGGAGAGCCAGGGTATCGAACGGCTGCACCCTATGCAGTTCGATCACAAGAAGGAGTTGAGGAAACTTAACATGTCTATCCTGGTCAACTTTTTGGACCTCTTGGATATTTTGATAAGGAGTCCGGGGAGTATAAAGCGAGAGGAGAAACTGGAAGACTTGAAACTGCTTTTTGTCCACGTCCATCACCTGATAAATGAGTATCGGCCTCACCAAGCCAGGGAGACGCTGAGGGTCATGATGGAGGTGCAGAAACGCCAGCGCCTGGAGACCGCCGAGAGGTTCCAGAAGCACCTGGAGCGGGTGGTGGAGATGATCCAGAACTGCCTGGCTTCCCTGCCCGATGATCTGCCCCACGCAGAGGGGGGACTGAGAGTGCAAGTGGAGCCCATGGATACTGATGATGGCAGCAACTGCATGGGACAGAGCGAAAAGCAGAGGGAGCGTTCTGGTGGCAAGAGAGATCAGGTTTTGGACAAAGATGCAGCCATGTGCAGCATTATTGATGAAATGACATGAAGAAAACACCTCGTTTTGTTAATGCACCGCAGTGAGAGACAGAAGGGGTTCTGAGGCTACACATTGTATTTTGTTTTGCTGTTGTACAAGCAGACAAAGCTTTTGTTGTGCACCTCTTAGAGGTTGTGAGTGACTGGGGAGATGGAAACGTTTAATGTTTTGTGACCTGTGTTTTTTTGGTAGAAATAAAAAGATATCATTTTTGTTAAATGTATCATGTGAGGTGGTAGGCACGGATTAAAGTTGGCTTTTCCTGTTGTACTTTCTTTGGTCACTTCCTGCTTGTTTTGGGTATGCTCTTCTATAATTCTGTATGCTCTGAGTCAAGAAAAAATTCCTACAGAAATGGTGCTTGTTTCTTGCACAAGCAACACACAGGAGCTTGGAAAAAAGGCACACAGAAACTGAAATTCCATCAAGGCGTTCCTTATGGTCTGTGTTTGAGGTGAAATCTGAAGCAAGTGGGTTAACTGTTGTTCTGCAGCTCTCGCGTTCTTTTACTGTGTGACCAGAATGGCTTTCCTGGGATCCTGGCAGAGCCAGCTGCCCTGCAGAGCAGTTTCAGGATCCTGCTGGTAATTAGCAGAATTGTTCCTCTAGCAGCTCTCTGCAGTTTCCTGTTTCCCCAGAAACCACAGGAGCAGAGAGGAAGCCTTAAGAAGTTCTGCTTCCAGCTGCTGCATGAAAAAATCACCCTTCATCCCTCTTTCTATCACTTCTTTCCTACAGGTGTGTTGCTAGTTTGTCTCTCAGCTGCATGAATCCCCTTGGTTTTCCTAATTTTCACTTAAGGAAACCTGTCACTCTGGTGCCTGCTCTGCTGCTGTTTGTATAAGGCAGCCATGCAAGGCAAGGTTCCGATTCTAGCATCTTCCATTTATTCATAAATAACTCCTTAGTGCTTAATTCCATCTGTACAAAGCACTGTGAGGTAGATTAGCTGCTTCAGCAAATGACATTTCTTGGCCCTTGGTCACAGGTGCAGTTCCAGTCCGAACAATATAAAAAGACCAGATATCCTTGAGGAGAGAGTGGTGATCCAGGCACAGAGAGTGGCCAGGGAACAGCCTTTCTCAAAAGCTGTATTTCAGCATTTTGTCAGAGTGAGCCTTGCCTCTGGAATGACGCGGTTTCCACGCTACTTTTTCAAGTCTCCTCTGTATTCTGGATGTTTTACGTTATATTGCAAAAGCCCAGATCCATGTGGAATGTTGAAGAGTCAGATGAGAAAAGTCTGCCACTCCATTAGACTCAGCTGTGTAAAATTTTCCAATACTACCAAGTCGTCTCTGCCAAAGAAAATTTGCCTGAAGATGCTCTGAGTTGCTTCTAAGTATTAGAACCAGAAGCTTAATGATTAAAAGCTTGAGTAGTTCATCCTAGAAATCTGTTATTTGGCCAAGCCCTTTCCACTTGCCGCAGTCTGCCACGTATTATGTAATCTTTTATCCAAATGCTGTCTGCTGTGGCAAAAGCAGGTGTGGGAAGCAGTCTGGGGCGGTGGATTGCTGATAGCTGTGTCAGCTCAGTGCCGCTGTCAAGTTTCACTTACTGTCATCAAACAGATCTGGAAAAAATGAGAAGCAGATCTGTGTGGCGCTGCGAAGTGTTGTCACCTCTCGGTCAAAGCCACGCCAGCAGGGGCTCAGTGCACTCGTACCCTGCCCCAGCAGCGCTTGGCTGTGCTGCAGGACACAGCCCAACAGCCCAACCTCGGGCAAAACAACCCAGACTGGACGGAGAGGCGCCCACAGCTGCGTGTGGAGGTGATGTGCTAAGAAGGAAACACGGAAGTTCCCAAAGAAGATAATTTTTCTTGAATGAGAAGGGCGAACGTTGTTCGTCATCTTCAGCCACGATGTTGTCTTGCCTCTGCCTGAGCTGGGTTCTTCTGGTGCTGTTTACAGGTAACCGAGGGGGCACAAACAACTGGGTGGAGGTAACGTGCATCAGTGATTCTGAGGGTAGCAAAGAGAAATTTTAACTTGCGACAGGAGGAGTGGCCACATCACAGAAGCTGCAGCTCTCGACGTTAAAACAGAACTTCATCACAGTGGCTCGATAGAATTCTAATGGCCTTCTCTCCTTTGGAAAACAGAAGCATGCTGAGGGTAGGATGGTTTTGAAAATGCTCCTTCTTGGGCTGGCTGCTCGTCTTACCAGGGGGCTTTTTTTAGTTAATGATGATTTGAGCAGAGAGCTTTCAATTGTTTTAGAGAAGATGTCAACAAGGACATTTCACTTTGGCAGGCTTTGTGAAGATGAATAGGTAGATAGGGAAAAGATCAACTGTGGCTTCTGGTGGTTTTTAGCCATATGAAATATTATTGGGACAAAATGATAATTTTTCCTTTTTTATAATTCTGAGGGAGCAGTCCTAGATTGTTAAGAGCAACAACAATGAAAACAACAGGTTGCAAAGTGGTACTAATAAAGACAGGCAGACATTAAAAACTTGGTGGTAAGATAAATTCAGTGGAAAGAAAAGGGATATTACAGATATTTCTTGTAGTTCTTTATAAAGCCTTTTACGATGAGTTTCGTTTTTGACTTCCTTTTCATATTCAATAAGATACATTGGTTTCAGAGACTTGTTTCTAGTGTGTTATTGTGGCAAAATCTCTGCATGCAGGTTTATTTTTAAATATAATAGGTTAGGAAAATATCTGGGCTGGACTGGGCAAAACAGCTTTTTCGCTGTGATGAATGGACTGCTGGGTGTTAGGGCTCACTTTCTCGACCTGAGTAGCGTGACACAGCCTCCTGGAAACGTGACAGATTTATGGGGAAGCAAACAAGTTAGAAACTGTGTAAGAATTAGAAGAGAGAATAAGGTACTGGGGAAAAAAAGAGAGTATTTATAATATTTCTCAGAAAGGCCCTGAAGAATTTCTTCTGATAAGAATGGGCAAAACCTGTCTTTGGGCAAGAGAAAAGGAAATTCATTCAGCAGTGATCATTCTGATGACACCTGCAGTTTAGTTCGTTGGAAGGGGGGAAGAGTTTCCCACAGTGGTTTTGAGGAAAGTCAATGCCTTACTGTTCCCCCGTGTGTAGCTTGGGTTAAATGTACCCAAAGGAAAAAGTGAAGAGCCAATAGACTGCACCTGGCTCAAGAGAAGCCACAGAGTCTCTCCACCTCATTGCCTGCCTGCAGAGGCTACAGAAAATATATTTCTTCTTTCTCTGGTGAGAGACACGTTCTGACCATGCCTGGCCTGATCGTTACCCCTCACTGCATCAGTCCTGCTGGGACACATCTCTTTGTGCAAAATCTGGTCCAGCAATGCCTCGTGTTCTTTGAGAGATGGGACGTTTCAGGACACGCAAGGTGCACAAGAAGCTTCCACTTGTGTGTCCTGTGCTGAACAATCATGTTTCTTTTTGTCCACAGGCCCCACAGAGTCGGAATTAGTTGTGACAGGAGAGGCTGGTCAGGACGTCACCGTGCCCTGCCACTACACCATCCGGGACAGAAATGGCATCACATCCATGTGCTGGGGTCGGGACAGGTGCCCCGCTTCTAAATGTTCCCGGCCCATTATCTGGACAGATGGCTGGAGGGTGACAGAGCAGCACAGCAGCAGGTACCAGTTGAAAGGGGACCTGCAGAAGGGGGACGTGTCCCTGACGATCGTGAACGCCAGGGAAGCAGACTCTGGGATCTATTGCTGCCGTGTGGAGCTCCCGGGGTGGTTCAACGATCAATTGATTAATCGCAAGGTTGTGATAACGAAAGGTGAGTGCAGAGGAGAGCTCTTGTGTGAGCAGCATTGTGGTGGATCTGCTCTTGGGTCTGGGCTCCAAAGATTGTGGTGGAAATGATTTCTGCAATCATCCCTAAGACTGATCTTGAGGACCTTGCACATCTGCTCTTAGTGCTGCCTCAATTAAGCTGTTTTGTTGTTGTCCCACTGCAGTCACTGCAGTTAAAAAAAGGATATGATGCTTTCATGGAGCATTCTTAGAGACACTGAAGAATTTAAAAGAAAGGGCAGCATAAAGTATTCATCCAAAGCTTTATTGCTGCACCTTTTTCGTAGAGAGCCGTGTTTGATTTTCCCTGCTTGAGTCTAGATTAAAGCCCAGGGACGCAAAATTGGTATAGAGAAGCTTTTTATCAATTCTCCATTTGATTTTTAGTTTTTCCCTTGCTTGTGATATTGTATAGAGCGAGTGGCTGACAAATGTACTTGTGCTTTGCAAGCAAATTTTTATTATGGAAACACTATAAATGCCCAATAAGGTTAATTATGTGTTGATTTTGCTTTATTTTTTAACATCAGCAAGGATCTCTACTGCAAGTCCTCACACTCACACCTCTGAACAGACCTCAGGTAACTTTCTTCCAAGTGTTAATCTCAATAGTTTATACAAGCCATATTGCAAATGGGCATCTTAGGAAGGAAACAAAATGATGATGGATGACAGAAATGTCTTGGCAAAAATTTATTGAATATTACCAGAGATCAGAACTTGGGTTTAAATTCTGCTTGATATTATATAGAGAGTCCAACAGAAGGAACATGTATATTCGGGAGGAAGCTGCTTCCAGGTGTGATGCTTAAGGAGATGTTTTAGTGGTGCTGCAAGATTTGCTTTTCTTTGACTGTTGCTTTGGTTTGTTGGGGTTCTTTGTGGTATAAAATCTCACCTCATCTTCTAGAAATGCATCCCATGAATGGTAAAACACATCTTTTTAGGAGTTGGGTGTACCAAACAATTTAATCAGAATTGTTTTATTGGACTAGCTCAAAAGAGCATCTAATTAAGGCTCCTGCCTCCAGTAGCAGTCAGCAGCAGATGATTAAGGAGGATGGTAGAAAAACGGCAGTAATTTTGTGATGCAGTGCCAAAGTATTCTTCCACCCTGGTGTAAGGTGTGTCTCAGAGGCTGCCCACGGCCCCCGTGCACGTTTAGTAACGTGAGACCCCTCACTGCAGTGGAAGAGACAGTGCTCAGCTATTCCTCACTTGTTTTCTACATTCCCCTCACAAGTGGATAAACTTCTGTCGCATACCCACTCAGCTGCATCTGTTCCCATCTGAAAAAGACAACTCTAATTTCCAACACACAGGAGAAACCTCGTGGTGTAGCAATGGCTTATTCTCTGGATTCTGAAAAAAAAAAAAAAAAAGAATCAGGGATGCCATTTGTAGTTCTCCCTCTATCTCGGATGTTTCCAGCTAAGCAACTCCAAATTAGTGTTACAACAGTTGCATTTCCTTTTTAGAAGGAGAAGCGAAAACTTTCTCAGACAGTTTCTATTCTAGTTGCAAGTAACATCGATTCCAATCTTAGAGCTCAGGGGTTTTCTTATCCCTGTGACCTCTTCCTTAGCTGATGGTGGAACAGTGTTGGAAGTTTTCAGAATACAAGTTAGTGTGTGCATGTTCACACTGTGGGGGATTGGAAAAGGCAGGTGGCCATGTGCCTCTGATGTAGAAATACTCCAGAATCTCCAATGGAAGCTGATGATCCTGTCCTCTTCAAAATAAAGCTGCTGGATTAAGGGTAACAATTTAAAACATAAAAGCAACCAGCTGGGGTTGGCACAGAGTGAACAGGAGATTTTGTTTTCAGGAGGTTTTTATATCATCTGACAACACGAGGAGAAACCAAGACTGATGATAGAGAAGACAGAAGTTTGTAACTCTTAATTTTAAATATTGCAAATAGCTGTGCTCTGGGAAATTACCTCCAAATGGGCTGCAGGTTCATATGCAAATGTATCACATTTTGTTCAGTCTGTTGACTGTACAGCTGCCTGGGGCTTTATCACCTTTCTGTGACTCTGCATCACGTGCTGCTTCAAGGCCCTGAGCTAATTTTCATCAGTTTTCACCTGATAACCTCAGTTTGTTTCAGGCATAATTTTTTGCTTCAAGGCCAGGTTGGATGGGGTATTGAGAAACCTGGTCTCGTGGAAGGTGTCCCTGTCCATGGCAGGGGTTGCAATGAGATGGGCTTTAAGATCTCTTTTGACCCAACCTGTTTTATGATTCTATGGCCACTGCTTCTTGGCTCCAGAACCAACTGGTAACTCCTTCCCAGTGATAACAGCAAGAGCCAAGCATTTCTTGGAAGGAGTTCAGAGCTCTGAAAAGGGTGGCAGAAACCTCAATATTCAGAGTTTTGTGCTGCCCTCTGAAGGCACCAACCTCTTTTGCAGAGCCCAGGCTACAGACAGGCACGGAAGTTCAGGGTCCCAAGTCAGCTGTACAAATTCTTCTCTGTCAAGGCAGAACAGTTCTCTGTGCAAGTGATGTGTTTGTCTTGCCTTTGCTCAGCTCCTGGCAGCACCAGTGAATCCTCCTTTACCGTCACAAGGACCTGGCCATCGGTTTCTGCTTCAGAAGCTCCTCAGACTGTAAGCATCGACCTTGCTGTAGCACACCTAGAGAGAGTGGATGGACTTGAGAGGTTACTGGGTCATCCTTACAGGTCACTTCCACTGCTTTTGTCTGATTGCAACAGATTATTGTTTTGTAGTCTGCGTGTTTAGTGGTTATAAAGAGTGCTTATGTGCTCATTATTAGAGAGGGGGAAAAAAACCCTGCTTACCACGCATAAAGTACTTCCTTCTAGAGGAAGAAGGGCTTTAGCAATATCTGTCTTTCCTTTCAGGCCTCTGCTCCCTGCTCAGGCACCTCGGACTGCTTGGATGTGACTGCGAACCTGCAGGTATGGCCACCTGAGAGCACAGGGGTGCCCTGCACTCCCCGTGCAGTGGGGCTCAAACAGGCAGCTCTGTGTGTCCTGCCGAGTCCTGCAGCGCAGGTGGGAGGGTGTGGCATCATGAGATATCTTAACCATTAAAAAAATTCACCAAGTATCATTAAACCCGAATAAATGAGATTTGTCGTGACTTCAAGTCTTCTGCAAATCTCAAAGACTGCGTTTAACAGCGTGGTTCACACAATTGTTGCAGAGACTCTGCTTGAAACTGGGCCTGTTTCTCAAATTAGGCTTTTGGTCTCGGGTGTACTTTTCCTGCAGAGCTGCAAAACACACGAAAGGCCTTTGGATACTGCCTGGGCCTCTTGCTGTCAGTTCCACTAATGCTCCTTGGCTTGTGTTTGACAGAACACGTCTGTATCGCTTCCCAGCCAGCAGCATCCAGAGCGTGGGCTGTACATTGGGATTGGCTCATGTGCAGCACTTCTGCTCATCCTGATTTTGGCTCTGTTCCTCACTAAACGTGAGTACTTTTCATAGGCAGCTACTCAGGGATTGCTCAGGTTTGTCCAGTCACAGGTGTGGCTGGTGCCACATCTCCCACTTCAGGGCAGGGAGCTGAGGTCCCTGGAGGCCCCTGCTGTGGCTGCTCACAATGGGAATTTCCTATCCTGAAAACATTTCAAGTTCCCTTACTTAGTTTCTTACACTTGACTTTATCTTTGAAGCCACTACTTTACTTGCTTCTAATGGTTTAAACGAAATTATTTGTTTTAACTCTTTTTTTCTTTCTTTCTTTATTTTTATTCTGGATGGTCCTTAGAATATTTTTACGACACGAAGAAGATGGGTGACTCTGCAGGGTAAGTTTTCTGTTCCTGCTTTTGCTAATAGGACAAATGAGGTTGCAGAAGAGAAATGTCAGCGTGCTGACCATTCCCCCACATACTTTGGCTTTCTTTTTTAACCTCAAGTTAATAGAAAACATTGCAAGAAGAAATGAATAGCTCCTGCTACTTTTCATTACTTAATAAGCAAAAAGAAGTGTCACTGTCAGTTCATAGCGTTAGGGAGCTTGCTAACCTCAGGTGTGAATTTTCTCATAAGTGGAGAGATGATTCATTGTCAGTCATGATCATGTGTTTATGTGTATTTTACATTTTCTGGTGAGCTGGTTGATCTGCTCCTCTGTGGTTTTATTGTCTGTTTTTGGTTTAACACCATGGTTTTTTCACTCTTTTGTGCAGCTTTGTTGCATTTCGGAGGCCACAAGGCATGGGGAGCCATAGTGTCCTGGAAGATGAGAATCATGCAGAGGAAAATGTTTATATCATACACTAAGGACTGGATGCATGGCTGCCTTTGTCATTGCTGGGACATTAAATGGTTTGCAAAATGTTGGCTGCTCCCTCTGCTCAGCAGCTGAACGTGACTGCACTACTGAAGCATTATTCACATCCTGATAATAAAACAAATAAAAGCTACACTTTTAGTTAAAATCTTTATCAGCCTGTTCCACAAACAGAAACCAAAACCGGCATCGGTGGAACTTTCCATTTCCCAAGGAAAGTTATGATTGTATTTATTATTGGCTTCAAATTCTCGCTTCCTTTTTGGAAAAAAAAGAGGAAGTGCCAGAAGGGCACAATGGTGTTCGCTGTGGATTCTATCTGCCACCTTCCACAGAGTCTGTGCCATCAGAGGGCAGAAGCAGTCTCAGAGCTGTGTGACAAAGATGTCACGTGGCCAATCTCGGCAGTATTAGTAATTTAATGCACACTTGGTTGTATTTTCATTGAAATCAGGTATGGCCTGTCCTGGTAACAGCTCAGTACTGCAATATACCAATTCCTGTCCACCTGGAATTAAATCTGGAGGAGCTATGGATGCTCACCCCCGAGGGGATATCCTCGAAGCCTACAGCATCAGTAGTTCAATGGACAGAACAGTCACAGCTTGTGTGCAGAGAATTATGACTAAGTGTGAGGATTTTTGGCAAAGTACATCACTGTTTTTCTGTGGCTTTCTCCTCGGGCACATTTTACCCTGAGAAGCCCTTGGGGTGAAAGGTCTCACTTCCAGGTCTCTAAAAAAACAGAACAACTCCCCCCCACCCCACTTTGTAAAGTTAATGAAATTCTTTTCTCAGCTTGCCGAGAAATCATGGACATTGCACAGAATATTCGCTGGAAGTTGACCCTGCCTTCACACATCTCTAGATATAAAACAGCTCTTAATTCCTAAGAATGTTGATGTGTTTGATGGATTTTACCTCATAAATGGGAAGTATCTGGGGCCAAATGCCTTTCCTCCATTGCTCCTCAGTTAGGGATGTGCCTCAGCTTTTATTCTCTGCAAAACTAAACTTTGGTTTACTTTAAATGAATAAATGGAGTCAGCCCCATCAGTGTGAATTGCTGAGCAGGAGACACAACACACCCAAATCATCTTTAAGTGGAAGAATAATTGCCCCCAATTGTTTTTAAGAACACATTTTAAACAGAGGCTGGGAACTTCCTGAAAGAGCAGAAAAGTAGCACAGGCAGGAGAGACCAATTCCTACCGAGTATTGGTCAAAACATTTTGCCCTGAAGCTCATCCCAAGCAGCAGTGTGGAATTACCCAACACAGACACTGCTGCCACAGGGAACACTCACAGATGCACCACAAACTTTCTACCAGTGAGCTAATTCTAAACTCCAAAACGATTTCAACAATGCAGTGAGGCATAAAGGCGCCAACAATAAAATCAGTGGGTGTTTATGTGAACAGCTGAGGCTCTTGAGGCCACGGTCTGGTTGTGCTTTAAGGGGAGTGGGGTCGGTGGAGAAGTTGTCCCTCCTTGTCCCAGCTGGTGGAGATGGGAGGGCTTGGCCTGGCTGGGGAGGGCAGTGGTTTCCTCAGGAGTCACAGAGGGTCTGGCTCAGGTGGGGCCTTGCAGGTGAGTGTTCTTGCACAGACTCACAGAGGAGGAAAAGGCTCATCCTGCTGAGGAAGGAAGAAATGAAAAGCAAATTTGGACAGGTGACCCTAGGGTGCTTTGTATTTTCACTCCTGTGTTCTCCTGGGGCTCTCTGCTGTAGCAGCTGAAAAGGTTGAAAATGTGAAGGTGAATTCATGGCTGACTGAAGAGTGGGAGCACAGATATTGGGTGATCACTGATCCTAGGGCCAGGAAAAGTGGTGGACAGAACCAGCTCTGCCGTTTTCTGTCTTCACATCATGGGTAGCTTTGTGTAAGAAGGTGCCGAGACCAGAAAGGACCTGCTGGTGTCAGACTGCACTTTTGCATTTGACCGTTAATAACAATTCCTAACCCCAAATCTCTGCCCCTGCTGCAGACATTGCTTTCCTTCTGTCTGGCTGAGCACGTTGCTGCTGCAAGTTCCTGCCCCTGACAGGAGCTGGAGGAAGTCTGATCTGGTCTCTGAACTGGGTCTCAGAAAACATCTTCAGCAATTTCTGCTTTCCGCAATTTTATGTAGTCAGTCTCTACTGGGGTCAGAGTGTGGGGTTCCCAGAATCATCTGATTTCAACTGCTTGTGCCCTATGGAGTTTGTGGTCCATCCTTAAGATCCAAATCATAAAAGATGCTTGTCTGTAAGGATTTTTAAAATTAATATTACAGACTAATTCAGACTAATTCTTACATCAGGAAGTTTTTCATGTAAAATAAAGTTCCAGAATATCTGATAACCGAAATCTTGACTCCGCCAAAATCTTTCTGCTCTGCAATTACTTGGTAAACAGACTTTGCAAAGGTTGTTTGGAGCAAGAACTTTGCCTCGGACATGCAGTGTGATACACACCCACAAAGGCAGAAGCTCCCTGGGCTTTTTCACCTCCACTTATGTCAGTGGATCTTGGGACAGGCATTTCCAAATGAGCCTCAGAGACAAGCGGGTGGCACTTGGAACCCATTCACCCCTGAGGAGATTGTCTGACAGCCATTGAGCTGATGAGGCTGATGAGCTGAAAACTGTCTTTTTTGAGACAACTCTGCCTTTTCTGCCTACCAGAAGCCACTAGATAGCAGTACAGAAGCAGAAAGCAACCCATCTTTGAGGTTCTTCCCAGCACACTTGGATTTTGGATGGCCTTTTCCAATGCACTCTGCTGCTGTTGGCCCAGTCTTGTTAAAGAAAGAAAGCTGATACCATCCTGTGTTCACCCTGTGCCTTCCCTGCTTGCCTGTGACATACTGTCCAGTTCTGTCTGGACAAGCTTCATGGAAATTTGCAGCTGAATAATGACCCAAATTTGTGCCCCAGGTGAGATTGAGCTGCTCCCTGCACTGGCATCAGCTGAGCATCAGCTCGCAGGCACTGCTGGGTGGTGAGTAATGGGAGAAATTTTGATCATTGCAGGGAAGAAGTGCCCAGGCTAATGGATGCCTCAGGTTTCATTAGTTCTGTTCACAGAGCAGCTGGGGCTGTGTGTAAATGGCGTTGTATGAACTGAACCTGGTAGAATATAGCAAATTAGGTATTTTACTGGTTGCCTTTGCTGCTAAAATTTTATTTGCTTTTTTCAATGCCAGCAAGCAGAAGGGTGATATTTTCATGGGCTTGACTATCATGATAAACCCAAAATCTCATTACTAAAAGTGTAATGCCTGGTTAAAAGCCCATCGTTTAATCATTTGAACTTGGAATTGCACTCCAGTTTGCACTGTGCTACATTTATTTGCACAGAATTTTGTCTATCTGCAATTCTTCATTCCTGACCTTACTGCCCCGAATTACTTTTGCTTTATTACTCAGCTGTTCCAGAGAAGAACTTCCAGAGAACTTATTTGTCCATTGGTCAGAAAGAAATGAAACAGTCAGAAGGAGTGAAATATATTTCTCAAAGATGATGTTGCATTTCTTTGGGAAGGATGTGGTTTTGGCAACAAAACATTTGCAACTACTTCCTCCAAGGCTGTGTTTGCAAACAGAAAATATGAGGCTTGGGAAAGAGAGGGGTCTTCAAGCAGAAGGCAGAAGCAGGGGAAATGAAGGATTAAGCAAATATAAGTGAAGACAAAGTCTGAGGGGAGATTATGCCAAATATTTAGGGGTGTAAAAGCACAGAATGTGTTCTTGCCACTCAGCAGCCCGGAACAGAACTGGGCCTCAAGAGTTCCAGGGAATGGCAAAGCAAATAGAATATTGAAATTTCTGGTGATAGTACCATGCTGAGTGTCTTGGAAGAGGAAAGGAGAACAGGACAGCCTGCTCCAGGGCTTTCTGCCCTCTGGCTGAATGCTTCCCGATGTCCAGAATAAACCTCCCCTGGTGAGCTTGGAATCATCCCCACGTGTCCCATTAGTGGACACCAGGGAGGAGAGGTCAGCATTTCCCTGTCCACATCCCCTCCTCACGAGGCTGCAGAGAGCTGCGAGCCCCCCTCAGCCTCCTTTTCTCCAAAGCTGGAGCCCACAGCCCCTCATTCATTCCCGCCCTGCCACCTGCTCAGCTGGCCTCGTCTGGGCACCTTCAAGTACCTGAACGTCCTTCTGAGATTGTGTGGCCCAGAACTGCTCAGAGTGCTCCAGCTGGGGCTGCACCAGTGCTGAACGCAGCAGGAGATCCCCTCTTTGGCCAGTTCCTATCCGGAAGCGCAGGAAAGGAACGCTTGCAGTGTGCAAAATCTGGAAATGGAGAAACGAGACTTCAGTGGGACGCACTCAGCGCCTCTGGAAAGGATAAGATCTGGTTTTCTCTTCTTCCACTCCCTGCCCCGGTGTCTCCGTCAGCCAGAATGTCCCATTTTGTGCTGTTTCGCTGGATTATGATACAGATCTTTATAGGTGAGTCTTCACCTGCTTTTTGTGTGTTTGCTCAGAAAACTAACTTTTTTAAAAATGAAAGCCAGCAACACTTGTTTTGTGAAAACAAAACAGTGAAAGAGATCATAATTGTATGTAGAACTTCAAAAATGGTCTTAATTTACTGAGTTAATACTGCTTGAGGTTTGTGGTTTTTTCACTTTTTAAAAATGCGTGTGGTTTCCTCTGGGTTAGTTCCCTTGTTCTCTTCCCTTGCAGAGCTCCTGAAGGATGAGAATGGCTTGTGTTACCTGCTCTTTAAGGCAGCTCAGTGCTGGGAATGTGTTGTCTTGAGGTTCAGTAGCCAATTGAATGCCTCTTTTCTGTTTATCAGTCATATCCTCTGCAATCTCATCAGTAAAGACGCTTCAGTAAGGAAAAAAACAGAAAAAAAAAAGATTGATAGGGCAGAGATTCCAAATATCTTCTGCAAAGTAGGAAAATTATTCCAGGAATAGATCTAAGGGAAAAAAACTGTTTTCAAACATCTGTC
Source organism: Mohoua ochrocephala (assembly GCA_013398855.1). Classification (NCBI taxonomy): domain Eukaryota; kingdom Metazoa; phylum Chordata; class Aves; order Passeriformes; family Acanthizidae; genus Mohoua; species Mohoua ochrocephala. Next base: position 1,566,561 of record VZTA01022718.1, on the reverse strand, counting down.
TTGTCTGGAGGATGAATATTTTTGTCCATCCAATGACCAGTTTGTGGGAGAGAAGACAACTACAGGAGCAAGTATTGGAGTTACTGCTTAGTGCCAACTGCCCCCGAGGGTGGGTTCAAGGCAGACTGTACACAAATATGAGTATACCTGTATGATCTGGCCAGTTATGAATACCCCTTTCCATCTGGGATGGTCTATTAAACATCTGGAGTCCATTTCTCTCTCACTGATGAAGGACTTAGAGCGACGAACTTCACAGACTTCAGTGGGACCAACCAGGCAGAGCCTTGGGTCAAATCTGGGTGCCTGGAAGGTCAGTGCCGTGGAGAAGGGCAGGGTTGCCCTCACAGTAAGAGCAGAGTGTCACAATGAAACAGTCTCAGGAAGCCCTTAATTTCAAAGACATGTTCATTCCCTCCTATTTACTGTTTCCTTCTCCTACAGAAAATGTGTCTGTAGAAGAGGTTGCACTGAGAAGTAAGTTGTTTAATCCTTGCAGAGGTTCACGCTGTTGAATCCAGGCTGCTGCAGCACTGAAGCTCTCCTCGCCAGCCCGCAGTGCACGCAGATGTTGGCAATGTTAGCTTCACAGAAATTAAAAGAGGATTTGAAACTGCAAAACCTGTAACTTTCTAGCAGGAGTACTAGAGGGAAACTGCGCTGAAGACACTCTGATGCCTCGTGTCTGTCCTCTTCTTCTTTTAAATTATTTACTTAGTTATCTACTTACTAAGTTCAGGGCTCTGCTTCTTTCAAAGAGAAGAGCAGGCAAATTTCCATTTGTTAAAGGGTTGCTTAACAAGGATGCTTTTGTAGAACCAGGCTGAAGTAAGAGCAGAAGGTGAGCTCATTTCTCCTCAAGAAGCAGCGACCTGAATTCTAGCAACACCTTTAGCTGGTTTTGCACACATCTTTGTTGGGGTGACTTGAAAATATGTGTTAACCTGCTCGTGACTAACCCCTTGCTCCCACAGAAATACTTTCAAGGTCAACTGCGTGGCTTGTTCTGTCCTCGTAGAGAGAGGCTCTTTTCTCTGTTTCTTTTGCTGTTTCAAGGCCAATGAACCTTCCCTTTCCAAGGGCTAAAGCCACCATCTCACAAAGCCTTATCCTATATCCAGGAATTCAGTTGCTGGCATATCCTGCCTTCATTTCACTGCAGAAGCTCCTGCCCTTCAGGCCATATTGCCTGTTGTTTTGTCTGCCTCTATTCTTGCAGCATTTGGAGCTGTGGAAACCTGAATGGGTTGGCTTCTCCTGCCAGTGGGATAAGCAATAACGAATCTGAAATGTCATCCCAATAACAAGTCACGAGGCAGCCTGCTACAGACTAAAGCCTCACCTAGGGAATAGTCCATTAAAGAGGAAACAAAAGAGACATGGACACAGTTGGAAGCATCTGTTTGCTATCTGGAGTTGTGCCAAAAAAGAAAAGCATTCAAACAGCTGGCAAAATAGAAATGGTTGGCAAACCAGGGCCAAAGCTGGTGATAATAGCAGCAGCAGCAGGTCCTCTTTGGGGTGAGCAAGCTGGCCATGAGACATCAGATCTGCAGGGCGAGGACAGGTCTGGTTTCTCCCCAGGTCCCTCAGTTCCTGCTCCACAGCATGGAAATGATCACATGGGGACAAAAGACAGGTAGGAGGACTGACACAGACCGGATGAATGTAAACCAGGAAAGATTTGTTCCTGTCTGGGAACCTTTCTTCTTCTTTCATGAAGAAGAAATCCTTTAAGGCAATCTGGGAACTTCATAGACAGTTAGGAGGGAATAATGTGTAGCAAAAATTCAGAGCAAGTGCCAAGGTGGGTACTGGCTGTAAACACCAACTAAAGCTGGTCATTCAGAGTAAGAGGACAAGGAAAGTGTGTATATGCTCTTTTAAAAATCAGTATAACATGAACAACTAAAGCTTCTGTGTAGACAGAGTTCCACAAGGTAAGTGGGATTAGTTGGCAGGGCTTGCTCAGTGCACTTTCTGAGAACAGGTTCCCATAGACAGATCCCACTGCTCTGCCAGCTTAATTAGGCCCTGATTTCACACATGAATAGGTATTTTGGACCCTGCTTTTGAGACTGTCAGCGAAAGGCAACTGCGACAGCATTTCCTTTTCAAAGGAGGTGATGGTGGACTGAGAAAACCAGATGTCTTTCACAACGGGTTTCTGAACAACTTTCAAACAGCCTCCTAGGAGAGGGGATGGGATGGGAGCAGAGTTCTCAAATTCCTTTTGCAGAGGTCCAGTCTGTGCTCGGGCTGCCAGCGACAGACCCCAGCTCTGCTCATCACATGTCTGATGTATTCTATGTGCCTCCCTCCAGCAGCTGGCCAGGACCAGAGCAAGGAGCCCTCCAGCAGCAAGCAAAGCCTGAGAGCTCCTGGCTGTTGCCTGTAGCGCCTCGGGGCACGAGCTGCCACAGGCTCCTGGAGAAGTCTTGTGGGATCAGCAGCTGTGGCCTGCCTGCAGGCTGGAGCATTCATTCATTGCGTTGTGCAGGCAGAGCCACCATCAGAGCACTCACCTCTCCTTGTTCTCCCCTGACAGCACACACGGTGTCTGAAAGCCCTGTTAGAGGAATAATAGGACAACCTGTGACATTGCCTTGCTCCTACCGGGTGACGCGGTCCAAGGACATCTCCGACGTGTGCTGGGGCAGAGGCCCCTGCCCGAATTCAAAGTGCAGGAACAAAATCTTGCACACCACTGGCAGAGAGGTGACGTTCAGAGCATCTCAGAGGTACAACCTCCACGGCTCTGTCTCCTTTGGCGATGTGTCCCTCACGATTGGGACGGCGAAGGCGGAGGATGCGGGGATATACTGCTGCCGTGTGGAGATCCCCGGCTTGTTCAACGACATCAAGAAGAACATAAGGCTGGAGGTGGCCAGAGGTGGGTCTGGGGACCTTGGGGACACAGCCAGCAGGGAGAAACCACTCCCTGGGTAGTGAAAATCGGAGTCTATGTGTGCTTTTTTTGTTTGTTTTGGCCAAAAGCGTTTTTCCCAAATTACATATTTTTCAAGGGAGATCTGCAACCAGTTGCCAATTTGAGTCACATTCAATGTGCAGTTTCGATTAAAAAAACCTCTAAATTTTATCCTTTTTTTGCCTTTAAAACAAATATTTCACTTCTCATTGTGTAGCTATGCTTGACTTTTAAAAAGGTGATGGAATTAAAAAGGGATTTATAATTTGAAGAGCCCTTGGAATGAAATTCAGTTTTTCATTTGGGGTTCATCCCAGCACTGAAAAGACTTTTGTTTCATTCATGTCATAGGGAGACCCACCCCTGAGGGTGCTTCCTTCCCCTTAAGGGTGGGTCCTCAACACCCACATATTTGGAAATTTTGCCTCAGAGTCTGGAAGGGCTTCTTCCCCTTCCCATTATTTTTCTGAGCTGCAGGATAAAGCAAGGTCTTGCACAGAAAAAAAAAAAGAGATGATACCCACCCTCCACAAAGCAGAAAGACAGTTTTTTTACTGGCTTTTGCAGAGTGCAGTTGGTGCACACAGCACATTTGTTTGTCTGTTTTAAGCAATACAACAGGAGAGAGGGTAAAAAACGCTGCAATTTCTTAGTTGCCCCTGAGGTTCAGGGCAACAGTCCATGAAAAAAGACCCAGTTGCAAAGATTAGCAAGGAGCTTGTAGCTGAAAAACCGAGCTGTTTTATTTATTGTATTTTTAGGAGCACATTGAAAAACAAAATAACGAAGTTTGCAAGCTTTAGGGTTCTACCACTCAAGATTCTGGCCCTTCCATTTCTGCAAGAGGGTCAAGGGAGGGATGTTTGAGACCAGTAAAAGAAAAGCAAATCTATATCTATAAATCTGTGAATTTCTCTGACTGGTCGTCCTTTCAGCTAATTGAAACAGCTTTCTGAATAGTGACTCTCCCACCTGCATTCTCAGTATTTTAGCAGCCAGATAATTTTTATTCATTTCTGCATTGGCTTCCCTCAGGGTTGGTTGTGAAAGCTCTGACCTGGCTTTTCCCTTGGCTGTGTTTTTTCCATGCAGCCCCTCCAGTGACCACAGCCACCACCACGAACAAAGCTCCTGTTTCCACCAAACATTTTACAGAAACAACTTTTGCTCCTCAAACCACCTCTGGTCTCCAGCCAATGCCAGAGACTGCAGTCCCGCTGACAACCAGCACCCCTCCGCCAGCAACCACAGCCACTGAGTCTCCAGCAGTGACTCCATGGGACACCTCTGCTCCCTCAGCAACTGCTGTGACAGAAGATGATATTTTTCCTGTGACTGTGGTGGAAACCAGTGCTCCCCCAGATTTTCCAACTACTTCCCAAGCAGCCGATGTGACGACCGAGGACGACATGTTCTGCTTCACGCTCCCTGGAAGAACGGAGGGTAACCAGCACCAACCCTTTCCTTTTTCTGTGTAGCAGAGGTGGTCTGTGATAGCCTGACTGGCATCACAGAGACTCTCCAAATACCTTTATTTGTATCTGGGAAGTTTTCTCCCCGATGGCTGTAGGTGTGTTTCAGGGGGTTTAAGCAAACGCAGGCCAGATGTTGTAGGTGGTTCAAAATTGGGGTGAACAGCCAAGGCAGCAGAGGGTTGGGCTTCTTTCAGAGAAGCTTTAACATGGGGAGATAATGTGACAGAAACCTCGTGAAGTACAACAGAAATAAAGGGGAAGTCCAGCACCTGAGGTAGAGTAAGAGAGAGTCACTTAACTATGCAATAATTTTTTTTTTTATTTAGGAAAGAATTGAAATGGTTTGGTGAAAAGGTTAGTTTAGAGTCTGTCCTGCTTGAGAGATGGTGAGAGTTCAAAATGTGTTTAAAATTGAGTATTGACATTCTCATCTCATCTGAAGGCTGCTGGTGTTATCAGTGATCAGAGTGACCTGTTATCAAACCATTTGTAGGTTGCTACTTCATCCGCATTACTGACTTCATTTCCACAGATTGATGTCTGCACAATTTTGACTGCCATGTGGAGACCCTCCTCATCAGTGATCTTTATGAGCATTACTTTTTACTTTGTTTCAGTGACTACTGAATCCCCAGGTACACTTCCAACTTCAGTGACTACTGAATCCTCCCCAGGTACACTTCCAGCTTCAGTGACTACTGAATCCTCCCCAGGTACACTTCCAGCTTCAGTGACTACTGAATTCCCAGGTGCACTCCCAGCTGCAGAGGACACTACCAGCTCTGTCATGATGGAAGAAGAGGTGTCAGCCATGGGTGAGTAAGATAACATTGCAAGGTCAGAAGCTGCTTGCTCAGAGAAATTAAAAAGTTGGCATAAACAAAACTATTGAGTATTCTTAAGGGTGTTCCAAACATGCACTGATAGTTATTAATTGCATCTGACAATAAGAAGTATCTGGGGTCCACACAGAAATTATTAGAAATCAGGATGTAACAACAGCTGAGAAAAACCCTGTTTTTATACCTCTAAAGGAAGCAGATTTTGAATCAGTCACGACTGTCGGGTATCTCAGGTCTGAGAGAACTTAAAAACCGAACTTCTCGACATCGCTGAATTCTCAGATATCTGATTTGTCATCACTGTGAGTTCATTGAGCTTTCCATTTTAAATTCTTCCTAAGTTTTGTGCCCTCAACTGAGAACTGAAAAGAAAAGAATGCTAAAATTTGAGGACAACACATTGTATTTGGCCTCTTAGTTTCAATAAGTGCCACGAATCTCTATTTTTAAACCCACAGTATTTAGATCTTTGCTGACCTAAAGACTTAGAGCAGAAAGAGTGTTCCTTAATGCCCCTGGAGAGGGCTCACAGAAAACACTGAAGTGGTCTCTTGAGCATTTGTGAGGGTTTCCCACTCCAGTCTCACTTGTCATCCTTCTGATATAGGACTGGATAATGCCTGTATTTTGTCATTGTAAATATGGAGTTCTACAAAGGGCCTTGCCTCTGGAGTTCTTGAGTTGTGACAGTGAGCTGGAAAGAGCCACCACAAAATCAGTAAGAGCAGCAGATGTGCTCTGTTGATGTGAGTCACTCCCACCCGTGCAAAACCTTGTGTCAAACTGCCAAACAAGGTGTGAAAACGCCGCAGCACAATTGGCTGGTGTCTGGTGAGAGCCATCAGCCAAGTCCAGTTCTTGACTCAGTCTCCTTTTACCCTGTGTAATAATGCCCTGAATGGACCCAGCTCAGGCTTACTGTGAGGTAAGGGAAGGCTGGTTTGTTGCTGAACATTATATTGGTGTTAGAACAGCAGGAGAGAAGCCCAGGGATGAGAGCCGTCCACCTCCAAGCACAATTTTTGGCAGATAGGCTGGGTTGCCTGGGCTGGATGGCTCCTGCTGACCAGGCTCTGATTTAATTTCTCTTCTCTCTTCACTTGCTTTCCCCCAGCTACAACCCTGCCAGCACCAGCCACACTTCAGATCCCCAGAATACCCTTGCTCTTTCATGTATCAAAGTGAGCAGCAATAGCTGGTCCCACCACCCAGGCTGCATGATGCCATAAAATGTGACTTTGACTCGTGGGACCTGCGTTGGCACTGCTATGTCTGCATTTCTTGTGGATTTGGGGTAGATCTGGTGTGCAGCTGTCCGAGAGAGCTGAGTGTTATAAAACAGGCATATGTCAAAATGCAGCCTTCACACATCCCTGGGATTTTTAGCACTCCTTAGGGTTTTATTACCTGTGTTTGTTTAGCTGTAGTGCTTATTAGAATCTCTTTTCTGCTCCTCTGCAAATTTCTACTTACGCTGGCGTGAGCTACCCATGCCCTGTCTGTGTCTTGGATAAAATACAAGCACGTGGGATGTGGAGACACATCAACCCAGCTCTCACAGGGGGCTGATCAGAACTGAGATGTTTGGGGCAGATTAGGTTATTAGCAGGATAACATACTCTGAAAAGTTTTAAAAAAAAGAAAAATACCAATTTTTTTTTTTCTAATGGGATTATATATTGGAGAGACACTATTTACTAGAATATGTAGTGGCAGGACAAGGGGGAATGGCTTCAAATGGACAGAGGGTAAGGTTGGGTTGGATATCAGGAAAAAATTCTTCTTTATGAGGGTGGTGAGGCCCTGGCACAGGTTGCCCAGAGAAGCTGTGGCTGCCCCATCCCTGGAAGTGTCCAAGGCCAGGCTGGACGGGGCTTGGAGCAACCTGGGATAGTGAAGGTGCTCCTGGGGTTGGAACTGGATGATCTTTAAGGTCCTTTCCAACCGACACCATTGTGTGATTCTATGATTTGTGACCACCTGATCCCCCCCATCGCTCTGTGACATTCTGGGTGCCTCATGCACGCACAGTTTCCTTTGTCTGGCCACAATTACACTGAGGCAGTTCCTCACTTACACCTTGTTTACTACCTTTGCTGTCTCTGCCACCCTGGCACGTTACACAAGTGACAACTCCTTCACAGCAGACAAGTTTCTATCATCTCCCTTCGCGGGCTGCCCCTGGGAAGCCTCCTCTTTCCTGATGAAGGCTGACACTTCCCACAGCTTCCTCAGCTACCGTTTGTGGTAGAAACTGATTGTTCTCTTTTGGTTGCAAGGTGCTTTTGCCCTTCTCATTCCCCGAGAGTTCGTTATTCCTTGACTGAAGCAGTGACAGCCACTGCCGCCCTCGCTCCTTCAGGTGACTGTGCCAGTAATAATTTCCATCTCTTTCATTTTCAGAGGTTTCAGCAAATTCAGATGGCAGTGCTGAGAAACGTGAAGGTGGAGGACGTAAGGTAAAACTTCCCTCAAGTTTCAAGAGTGTTTGGGTAGAAATCAGGACAGCAGGACGTGCTAGTGATTTTCAGTATACTCATACTATTGGGACAGCTTTTGTAAACAGCGGCTTGAACTTTCGTTTAGAAGCCCAGGAACCCCCTGTGCCTGTTTTCAGTGGATAGAGCCAAAGCCTGAGCATTCCATCTGTCTTGGACACTTCAGAAAAAACCTCATCCCCTGGCATCCCTGTGAGAGAGGGGAGGTGACATCCTCGAGGTGTGACCAGGCAAAAGGCAGGTTAGGAGGGTGTTACGCTTCCCTAAGAGAAGGATGAGGGTGACTGAGCTCCTGCTTCTACTTTGGACACCTTATTGAGAAGTTCATGTTAAGTGGGGTGAATCTGGTTTCAATATTTCAGAATAAGGTTTATTAAGTACTTAACAGGTAAATCATGTTGTTCATCATGCTCAACTCCATGTGCCTGCTCAACACTTAGTACAGGCAAGCTCAGAAGGGCACTGCGAATTGCAGCCCAGTGCTCCGAGCCTCCAGTACAGCCCCTCCTGTGCAAATAGCTCTGAAGCAAACCTGCTCCTAAAGCCTTCTCAGTTTCTCTCTTCTCCCTTCCAGTTTCTCGGCCCTGCCGTTCTCACTGCCTGTCTCATAGCAGGCTCCATCCTTCTCATAGTGATGATCTCGTTGGTTTGCAGACGTAAGTATCCTTAGATAAATCACTCTAATGCTGGCCTGATGCACGTCCTCCTGTGTCCACGGTTAATATTCTGGGAACTCTGCCATGGCCCTGGTGCCAGGGCTCTGTTCATTTCATGGGAGTTGCTGTCCTTACTCCAGGACTGTGGCCCCATGAGGGGGCCAGGGAGGATGAGGAGGAGGGGATGCAGCAGGAGGAAGCCCGTGCAAAGAACCTGTTCACTCACTTGTTGCTGCTCTGGCTCATCCCGTTGGCTCTCTCTTTATACTTAAGTGGCCCCACAGTTTCCTGGCATTGCTCCCAAAACATACTGGTGTAACTGAAATCAGGATGGGATCTTTTCTTTCCTGCTTAGCCCACAGAAATTTCACAGCTTGCTTCTGAGCTCATTTGACAGATACATTAAAATTATGGATTTCGTTTTGCCACTGTAACATTAATATTATTTTGCTTCCAGGTAAACACGCAAAGAAGTTTCTAATGAAAAGGTAATCCATTTTGTAATTTCCTATTAAAAGTTCCAGTGTAATTTTTCTTAGAGACAGGAAGGCATTGGCCACTGATTGTAATGGGTGCACTATTGGCTTGTGGTGCTGATTACCAAAGTTGTATTAGGAGGAAGCTTCAGGTAACTTCACTCCAGAAATTCAATAGTGGTTCCTGGATGCTGCTTCTGTGTAGGAATGAACAGGATCCCAGGGCACTGGGGAAATTAGGCAGCTGTTGCTGCAGTGTAGTGACTGCAGCTGAAGGAAGTGCCTCATCGGCTTTATTTTCAATCGAGTACCAGCACACGATACCTCGTGCAGATGTAACTGATAAGTTCATGTCTTCTGGGTTATCTTGAAAAAACATATTTTCTGTGGACAAACCACAGGGGAGTCCAGTGAAGCATCCCCCCTTTTCCAAAGACCAGTAATTTTTCAGTGGTAGCTGGTCCCTCACTGCTTTCTCCACCCGGGACACAGGGACTGGGGAGAGACTCCTTTCTGAATCCCACGGTGGTTACCCTGCAGCTGCCATTATGAGGTCTGAACAACCCTTTCCTACCCATGAGAGGAATGCAAGCCAGGTGAATACCTCCCTGGTGTAAAAAGTAGGAGTTACTTCATTGCAGTCATTGGACTCAGTCGCTTCAGGTTTCCATTTCCATGGGAATGTGCTGATGTTACAAATAAGAAAGGATGCTGTGAAGCAGCAAGGTCCTTTTGCCCCATCCATAGTGATCTGTGCTTCTCACTGCAGTGCTGGACCACCAGGAGAGGCTGAAAAAGTTTTCAGTGGTGCTGAAGGAGAAAACAACATTTTTTCCCTGTGAGGAGCTCCTACATCATCTGCAGATGCCATGGGAAATAAAAAGGGCCTGTTCCCTGCTGCACTGGGAGATACTTGTGAGCCCTCAAAATATCAGGGGGTATAAAACAAAGGCCAAAGCTTCAACTATGAAAATTTAAAATCTTTGTGCAAATTTTCCCATGTCACCCTTAAAACTCATTGCATAAAGAAGCTTATTTGAGAAGGGGCTTTATGCATTATTCATGGATGCTCCTGGCATCTGCCTTCTTACTAACACCATGTTGCACAATTGAATTTCTCTCCATTTTTACTAATGCTCTTCCTGAATACAACTTGTACTGTGAGGACCAGAGGAGATCACATGGAAGGCTGCCTGTCTTCAAATTGCCGTAAAGAAAGAAAAGGAATCGTAAAATACAGTTTTTAATGCTTTTATGTAATCAACAGAAAAATTCAGCTACAAGAGTGCTGTGAGTTTAAATCAAAAATGCAGATTACTGAAGGGGTACCACTACTGCCTGTGATTCAGCATGTTTGAATAACCCTTGGAGAATAGATTAATAAACTTTGTAATTTGTTGCTGGCAATTGTATATTTTTATGACACATCCTGAGGCATTTGAACAGAAGTTAGTTATTCCCCAGGTGTGGAAATGACTGGTGTGCTGTCTCAGCTCTCCAAAGAAGTACTGCAGCATTTCCAGAGGTGGGAAAATGCCCAGAAGACCAACCTGGAGGGCAATTTCTCTACCCCGCCCCCACAAACCCCCGTACCACTCATTTCTAAATCTGTTATGGAAGAGGGATTGTCCGTGGAGGCCGGGGGGTCATCTCTGGGATGCACTGCAGAGCTTTTGTGTGATTCCCGGGGGTCCTCACCCATTCTGCTGCAGTGACTTTGGGAGAAGGTCCCAATCCATGACAGGGTTTGTTCTCTCCACTGCCTGGAGTTCACCAGTTCCAGCTCTGGGCAACAACAGCTTGAAGTAAGAGCACGCTGTGGGAACAGCACTGGATCAGCAGCAAACACGGTGTGGCAGCTCTGAACTTCCCCGCTGGTTGTGCTCAGGGCTGGGGTGAGACTTTTGAGTTCTCCAGCATCCTCTCCCAGGCCGTGAATTGGGGCAGGCAGGGGAGGTTCCTCTTTGGGGTCCCTCTCGGTCTCGCCTGGGTTCAGAGCCCTGCCCTGCACCCCGGTCCGGTGGTGTTGTGGGATGCAGAGGAGAGTCCCCAGACAGAGGATGTGGCCTGTGGGCTTCCAGGCTGGGTTCGCTCAGCTGAGACCTGTGTCTGTCCCACACTGGGGACTGTGGCTGCCACCACCCCAACACAGGGCACTGGCTGAGCCCGGGAGCCTGGCATCTGTCACTTCTAGGCATGAATCCCACACAAATCTGGAAGGAAAAAAGGAAACAAAAAAAAAATCCCAAACAGTTTTGATGTACTCCTTTGAAAAACCCAAACGTTTCTTTTTGCCTTTTTTTTTTCCCACCCAATTAAACCTGCTAATTAAGTCAACAATATCTCCATTGCAGCTTCCAATTGGCAGAGTTGGGCCAATCCTTTTGCTCTTACCAATTAGCTCTTCTCTAATGACTTCTTTACAGCAGAGCTGGCTCTCACTTGGGGAGGTTCTAGCACATTTCCTGTGGTGCTGGCTGGACTTAAAAGCCCTGCTTTTGGGGAGCTGTACAAGGGGAGGAGAGATGGGAGCCAACAGAGTGAGTTTGATCTGCTCAGCCGTGTGGAAATGCAGCCCTGAGAAGCCGTAGGGAAGCTGTAACTGATGCCACTGAGCATTCTCATTTATCTTTTTATCCCCCCCAATTATTGAGGCAGAGCCTTGGGTTTAGAGTGGCAATTGGACGCGAGGAATTGGGGAGGGTTATGTTTAAATGGAAATTCATTGAAGTTATTTGTGAGGACTCGGGCTGTCGGTATGTTCAGGGAAAGGTTAAAGGCAGCCTTTCAAAATGTAGCCAGAGGAAACAGAAATGCCACTTTCCAAAAGCAACAGAAGCCTCAGAATGCGGTCTCTGGGTCTAGTGCAGAAAAACTGGATGAAAGCAGAAAGTTTTTAGAAAGAAAAGGCTGTCGGAGAGGATGTCACTGGTATCTGGAAAAGTTGGCCTTTATTTTTAAGACTTTTTGCCTCGGAAGGCGAAAAAATACACTTGAGTAAAGATAAAGCACTGCAGCCAAGGAAACCCTCTGGTAACAGATTAGAGCAATACGCAGGGCAAAGCAGCAAAGCCGTTTGCTTTAAAACCACCCTGCATTTCCCCAAAACTCCACTCCCTCCATCCTGGCCTCCCACCGCCTCTCAAACTGCCAAGCACCACGAGCTGAAATCACCCAGGTCCGAGGCCTCTCCCCAGCACCTGGAGCTGCTGGAGTCACCTCAGCATCTCTGGGCTTGCACAGGGAGCCTGTGGCAGAGCAAAGCAGGTTTTAGTTTGTGCAGGGTCCACGTCGAGCCTAAATGTTGTTATATCTGGAGAGTCTGGCTCGGCTCCGTGGAGCAAGGCAGTTCATTAATGAAGGATTTAGCTTTTGGTCCAAGTAATAATTTTTACTGGCCCCCAGTACTTTGTGGACAATTGTCTGTATCAAAATGACCAATTAAAGAGGGTAAAGGAGGGCTGACGTGAGGAGATAATGGCTGAACTGCCCGATTAGCATGGAGGAGGAACAGAAAAGCAATGAAAAAGGGAGATCTGAATATTCTGGGATATAGGATTGACTAATGAGGAAACAGGAGGAAATACTAAAAAAAAAAAAAAAAGGCAAGCGCTGAGTTAGAAATACAAATCCTTTAAAGAGAAACCAGAGGAATGAATTAAATATCATTTTGAGATTAATAAGAGACCTCTCTTAATAGACTTTAGTGGAGCTGACTGTTCTGATGGTCCCTTTCCATCTCAGCAGCACATTTCATTATGTTTCCAGGTTTGTTTCTTAGCCTTAATGTGCTTTTCCAGGCATTTTTTAAGGTTAATATAAATAAATCTCTTGGTTTCAAAGGTGAAATGTAATTGGGGCTTAAGAAAGAGCAAGCAGAAGGGAAGAATGTGGCTGAGTACATAGGAAATTAGAAATAAGAATAAATAGCATCATGGGACTTGGGGAAAGAACAGAGATAACCGCACGGTGTGAGATGAATGCATGAAAAAGTGGAAAATTTTAGCCTGGTAGAAAGAGGAAATGGGATGTTCTGCCACAGACGTGACAGCAGATGGCAAAATTGAGCTGCAGAGACCGAGCAGAGGAACATCTGGAGAGATGGGAAGAGGCTGTAACGGCGATGCAGATTTGCTGACACCAGGCAGAATCCATGCAGCCTCCCCCAGTAATCACAGAGGTCCCAGCCAGGAGTTCAGCTCCTGGCTGGCTCCAGGGAATGCTTTCAGCACCCTTGGCCTGGGTTCTGGCCCTTGTGCCCTCTCACAATACAATTTCCTGCCAGTCCCAGTAACGCCCTGGTTTTCTTGTCTCCTGGGGCTGTGGTGACCACGCGCTTCTTGGTTTCCTCTTCCCGCTGCTGTCTGACCCCAGCTGGGAGCAGTGTGGTTTTGGTTTCTCTTGCTAATTTCAAACAAAAACCCCAAGACTCAGCAGCTCCTGCAATCACACTGTGGAAGCAGTGACCCAGGAAAGGAAATGTCAGCCCTAAACAATCCCACAGCCCGTCTCAGCATCTGCTCCCTCCTGCCATCAAGCAGGACGGGGGTCTTGGCAAGGAGCTCTCCAAAGGATCGCTTTGAGGAGTGTTTAGAAACTAGGAGGAACACTGGGATTAGGGTGGGGCTTCCCACAGAGGACCCTCATCTCCTCACCCTGTAAGGTAAAATCACAGAATCGATGAGGTTGGAAAAGACCTCCAGGATCATCGAGTCCAACCCATGACCAATTCCCACCTTGTCACCCAGACCAGAGCACTGAGGGACAGTTCCTTGGACACCTCCAGGGATGGGGACTCCACCACCTCCCTGGGCAGCCCCTTCCAATGCCTGACAGTGCTTTCAGTGAAGAAATTCTTCCTGATGTCCAACCTGAACTTGCCCTGACACACCTTGAGATCGTTTCTTCTTGTCCTGTTGCTGGTTTCCTGGGAGCAGAGCCTGACCCCCACCTGGCCACACCCTCCTTTCAGGGAGGTGCAGAGAGCCAGAAGGTCCCTCCTAAGTCTCCTTTTCTCCAGGCTAAACACCCTCAGCTCCCTCAGCTTCTCCTCACAGGGCTTCTTTTCTAACCTCAGCTAGAGAGCTCCAAGTAATTTGAAACTGAGACAGGAAAACCACGAGGGCACTGGGAAGGGAGAGGCAAATTGGAGTGTGCAAATACCAATGGAAGGACTGGGGAGGAAGGCGTTGGGAAATAATCTCTCTTAAAAGTTCATTGCCTTTAGTCTTTCAAGCACTGACCCGTCTCCAAGGGGAAGGGAAATCTACCACTTCCCAAAATACCTTTTTTTAAATTATATCTTTTTTTTTAAGAAGAAAAGCTGAATATTCTCTGGCTATTTCAAAATGCAGCTTCTTTTTTTAAGTATCTAGAAAAAAGGGAAATTTTGTGGGGGTGTGTTTTGGGGTTTGGTTGGTTGGGGTTTTTTTTTAATACCTAGGAAAAGAGGTCCATGGTAGATAATCCAAACCAGGGAATAAATCCTGTCTATATTTATGTTTTCTAAACCAAACTGTACTAAGGCCTGCCTCTCTTCTCTCATGTACATGTCCTGTGGTTCTACTGATGTCAGTGAACATTGAATACTGGCAGGTAACCCCTTTTCATGCTTAAATGTGCATCTAATGAAGAGTCATGGCTTCAAAGGTGCTCTCAAGCACCAGAACTGGTGTGATCCCTAACTAAGCCATCCAGCAGTTAATAAACATCACACAATCATCTGCATATTTAATGCAGGGCAGAGAATTTTATGGAGAAATCTCTAGCTTTTAATCCAGTGATGAATCATTTATGGGATTTTGGATTATTCACTTTTGTGCTGAATTAAGTTGTCCCTTTTCACCAAGTGAGCCCTCCGACGTGGGCTGCGTCCCCGGCCAGGCTGCAGTGATGGATGGTGCAGGCATGAATTATTTATTGGCCATTTTAGATCACTTGCCCAGCAGTGAACCAAGCCCGTTAATTTTAAATCTGTTCTTCCCCATTCCTAAGTGCACAAAAAGGTTCTCATGTACAGGGAATTGATCTCTTTTCCTTCCTCCCCTCCCTCCAGCGCAGAGGTGGGTTACCCACGAGGTTTGGGTTGGGTTAGTCTGGGATGCACGCTGTCCCTTAGGGGGTGCAGTGACAGTGTCCTGGCACGGGGGACTGTTTGTCCACGCTGGTTCTGGTTCTTCAGCTCTCACTTGTGTCCTACTTTAAAAGCTGTGGAGTGGAAATGGTTGTGATTCCTTAGCTTGTCATGCACATGGTACAATCCTCTCTCGTCCACAGGGGCTGTGCAGAGAATGTATCAATGGGCCCAGTTAGGGTAAGCAGGGAAACTCCTGCAGGCTGTAATGATCAAACACTGATTTTTAAAAAAATTATTGTAAATTTTGTTTTTCCCTGCAAGCCATAGCCAATGCTGGGGCAGAGCCCTTTGCCAGGGCTTTCCTGCGAGCTCTGCTTCAAGGACAAGGGACATTCAGTCTCTCGATGGAGCAGAGAGTCGATGCTGCTTTTGAATTCTGCTTGGTGTTTTATGCCCTTGGTCCATTATCTAATGGGGAATATGATGAGGTAATTATGGAAATACACAAATTGCAACCTCATGAATACCAAAGAAATTCGTGATGATCCATGCTAAAAGAATGCATAAAAATGCAAATCATTTGTAAATGGGGAGCAGTAAATCTTGTTAGTATTAATAACTTAGAGCATTTAATTGCATCAGGCCTTGATGAGTTCTAGCCAAAGCCGTCTGAAGAGATGGTTTTAGGACTCTTACCCTGTGAACTGTGCACCATGAGGTCAAGGGGACCTGCAACTTGGATCCTCTTGGTGGATCCACCTTTGGCTCCCTCTATAAGCACTGCTTGGCCGGTTCCTTCGTGGGAATGAAGGGATTGGGATTTATCTTCAGGCTTCTCTCTGGTTTTTTGGCACGGCATCTCATTTTGGTTTGTGGGAGGTGCTCCCAGTAGCATCCTGGGGAGGAAAGGGAGAAGAAATTCCATCTGTGTTCAGATTTTGGCCATTTTTTTGTGCTGCTGTTGTGCTACATCTGGCCAGGTGTGAGGGGCCTTCGTTAGGAGTCTGCTGGGTGAAGATTCCACTTGGAAACGCACTCACCAAAGCTTTCCCTAGTCATTGACAAACTCTTTTTTTCCCCTTAGAGTTTCCCAGGCTTGTCAGTGGCTGGGTGTTTGGTGGAGCTCCTATTTATCAGCTCTTCTTTCTCTTTAGTTCATTCATTCCCTGTCTATAGCTGAGTTATTCTGCCCTAATCAAAGATACTGGATGGCACTCCCATACATGAACCCTGCAGCTTCATAAAACCTGATGAAGGAGAGAGGAATGTTTCAAGAGAAAACAAGAAAAGGTCACGATTTATTGCTCCTAAACAGCTCCCTGGATCTTATTATCTTTGCTGTGTAGAAGCCTGGAGATCTAGATTGGGCTTTATAATTCACATTGGAATTCAATGGATGGCATGTCTCCTGTAAAGCCACATTTTTGAATGATACTCAAACCCTATTAAACAGGTACTCATTAAACCACAACACCTAATAAATTCTTCCTGAGTTTTGTTGACAGTACACATCAAACACGAACCCTTAAGTGCTTTTCATTTTCCTGGTGGTGGGCTATCATAATGCATCACATGACAAAATAATGTGTTTACATGACAGATTTAATGCTTGATCTGCTGCATGAGATGCTTCAGAGCGCCAGAAGACAAAAATGTAACATTGTACTTCCAAGTGTCTATTAATTCTTAACTAATAATAAATTACAGTGTGATACTGATAGGAATGGATGAGAGAGGCACATGCACACGGGAGGAATTCGTGAGGATCAGTGACATGGCAATGAATACTAAATGCAGACATCACAGCTGGAGTGAAAACACAGCTTTTCCAGGGTGGCAAGAGACTCACTGCTGCTCCATGGGTCTGGGTTTCTTCTTTTGGGTCCTGGCAGCCCACACAGGCTTGTAGCAAAGGTCACGTCAGATTTACTTTCACCTGTGCCTCCCTCCAAAACGGTGCCAGCAAGGAGTCCCAGCTGGTCCTGTCCTGGGAATTGGCCAGGCTTGTGACCAGGACTGGGACTGAGCCCCAGCTCTGGGGACGTGAGGTTGCCCTACCAGTCCTCTGTGTCACCCTGGGGCTGAAAGGTCACCCATTTGTCCCTCTTGTCCCCTGCGAGCAGCGTGGCTTTCCATGGCCCACTGTATTTCCTTATGGATCGTCAGCCTGTGCCTGGCCCGACAGCTGAGGGGGCACCGTGGGGTGGCTCTGGGGACCTAACAGATCCACAGCATGGACATTTTGCAGGGATGAGGGGTTCACTGAGGGCCAAGGGCAATCACCAATCCTCCCGGGGTCGAGAGAGACAGAAATCAACCCTGGCTTACAAACTGTCTCCCACCAGCAAAAGAAAGTAACCAAGTTTCTGGTATTTTCCAGCCAAAAGACCCTTTCCCCCCTCCTCTCTTTGGCTCTTCTACCTGGGAACTTCTCCATCCCTGCACCTCCTGTGCTGATCTGTGTAACCTGCCCATGGCACTGGGCACGTGGCTCCCACCCTCATCCTGCACGTCCCAGCCCCTCCAGCACCTCCAAATCAGACCCCAAGGTTGCTTTGCTCCGACAGGAATGAGCTGTTGTGTTTAGAGCAATGATTTCACGCTTTGTTTTGAGCATCACTTCCTACTCACCCTCAAAGCAGAGCACAGACAAGTCTCAAGTCATTCTGTGCAAAATCGGGTTTTTTTTCCTTTTGTAAACCTCCGTGTAAACCATTTCTACTTCTGTTGTTTGTTGTTCTCATCAAAAATGGTTGTTAATTCTGAGTTTCTTTATGAGGAATTGTCCCTCAACAGGTCTCGTTTCTCCACAGTGCCAACCCTTCCCCCCCATGCAGCCCCACTGTAATTCACGACATCGTTGACTCCCAGCCCCAGCAGAAAACTGCCAGAATTTGGATTTTCAAGAGTGATATTCAGCCACTTCACAAGTTTAGAGTATGAGGGCAGCTGTGCCCATTAATCTTTTAAAAGAACCCAAATCTCTGGTTTTTATTGCAAGTGGGAGCTAGGAAGGAATTGGTATGTGGGAAAACAATGCTGTAATGATGACATACAATCAAAGGGAGGGTAATAAACCTGCTATTCCTCCGTACTTACTGGAGGAGTTGGCTGGGGAGCAGGAGCTGAGGCTTGTTTTAACTACAGACAGCTCTCTCTTTTCAGTTTTTATAGCTTTCTCAATCACTTTGCTCATCTGCTGCTGGAGGCTTTTATTTGCTGATAAGGGCTGTTAAGCAGTTGGAAAGTCAGACCAATGAAGTTATATAAAATGCAGCAAAGGGTTTGTGCCAGGTTAGAGCCGAGATGCTGGAGGAGGGAGGGAGATGGGAGGGCTCCAGCCCCTCCTCTTGGCAAGGGAGATGTCCTGAGAAGGGGACAAATTACAGTAAAACAATGAGAGATGTAACTTACTGCAATTTGTCCCTCTTTCAGGAGGGGACATATATACGTATTTAAGTGTGTATATACACATAGTTATGTTTTCCCCCGTTCCTTGTGCTGATGGGACAATGGGTTCCTCTTTCTTAGACTTTTTCCTCTTTTTCTGAGAAATTTCTAAAGCCTCCTTTTACAGGAAAATGAATAATAATAAATGTTGATGTGCAATGGGAGAGGTGCTGAGGTGGCCTTGCCCTGGTCCAGTGGTGTGAAGCAGCATCTTTTAGTGAGGAAATGACAAATTAAAAACCAGTTAAAGACCAGGAAGTCTTGGAGGCACATTAAAGGCTACTTCCCAAGTGGCTTTGTAGTACATTTCCGTATCTGGAAGCAATCAGCGATGGAAAAGGAAAAGTGACCACATTTTAACACTGCAATTTTGCCTTGGAGCAGTCCTCAGAGCTGTCTCTCTGCAAACCTGGATGCAGGGAATAGTGTTCTGGCTGCATCCGTGGTGAACCTGGCTTTTTTTGTTTGGGTTTGAAAGTTTATTCTATATAGGGTTGTTTTTGCTGCTGTTGTTTTGTTTTGGGGTTTTTTTTTGCAGAGGGAACAGTGATTCTGGGACTGCTTTGTTCTGCTTTCTCAGCCATTATTTATTTATTCCTGTTTGCCCCTTTATGAGAGAATTAAAAATTAATCTGGAATGTCATGTCTGGAAGGTTGGGTACTATATATATATATGAAGAAACTGATATAATTTTTGAATTTAAAAAAACCCAACCAACCAACCCCAAAACAAAAAACCTGTTCCCCATATCCAGCTAATCTTTCAGGTCCCTCTTGCAAATTGCTGACATAGTTCAGTTGACCTGTCAGCACTTCTAACAGTTTATCCAATTTTCTGACTTCTAAAAGGTTCCTAATTTGCTCATTTCATGCCCCCAGAATGGAGGATTCTCTTTAAATCCTTTATTTCTCACCACCTCTTGGCAGCCATCAATTATTGGAGTACAGCAACATCCAGTTTTCAAACAAATTCCTGGAAAAGCAGGCATCCTTTTCAAATGTCATCTCCATTTTGGTCATCACCTGAAAAATGAGGAGTGTCAGGTTTTACTAAAGCATTTCAGTTCCCCTCTGCTCTTTCTTTTTGCTCTGCAGCAAATTGGAAACACTCTGCAGTCCCTCCTTGTCTCACCTCTCGCAGATTGTGTGTGATAGGTAGGTAGGTAGGTGCCTTTCTGCCTCCTACTTTTAGTCTTGAGAAATTTCCATCTAACCCCAAGGAAATATGAAGTCAAAACTGATGACTCTGCCTGGAAAAAGTCCACTGAGACGTGACAGCTCCTCCTCCCCGGAGCAGAGCAGCGGCGCCAGCACCTTGGGAGAAATGCTGCTGACTGCAACAAACCATTCGCTTCATTTTCCTTTTCCTCCTTGGAAACAGTTTGTTCAAAACCCTCTGCAGTCAGGAGCCTGAGAAAATAGTTTAAAAAGCTCTAGGAAAGGATTTACTCTTTGCATGAGTTGACAGTCTGCAATCTTCAGCGCAGAGCGGTTAATTGAAAACCGGGGAAGGAAAGGCTGTTAAAAGGTATCATGTGAATCTTGGCTCAAGGCAGTAAAGCCCAGCTTTCAAGGTAGTTTTTCCCCTGTTTTTCTTCTTGAATGATGTGCAAGTTCGAGGAACAGAGATCTGAGAGGGTTTGGACGGCCATAAAGCTGCGTGGAAATGATGGACCATCTGCTGCTGCAGAGCAGAGCGAGTGCAGGGGGCTCTCTGTGAAAGCCTGGTGGGGCTTTGACCAAATGCCTCTTGGAGGAACTGAATTCCTCTGGTTCTATAAATGCACGTATTCCCACATTGCTACTGCATCTCCCTTCCCTAGCAGCCTGGATTTTGGGTCCAGCACACTGGGATATGGTCACAGCAGAGCAGGTTGGTGCCCTCAGCCCCTGGCTCCGGCCACCTCACCCTCGGTGGCTGCTGCACTCACTCGTGCCAGATTTACCCATCTACTTCATAATTCGGAAAAATTACTTTCCAAACGGTGGCCTGTTCACTGTGTATAATATTGGCACTGAATATGGGCTGAATGTCACTTCAGGAAAGAGTGGTACGAATCCTTTTAGCAGAAGTGTAGCCAGTGAGTCTGCCCGCACGCTCGCTGGCATGGGCGGTGTGTTCCCTTTCCTACCCTCTGCAGGAAGGATTTGAGATCTCCTTGGCTGATGTTACATTTTCTGATGCAGAGGCATTAAAAATGGATTAATATTTTTTTTTTTTTTATTGTCAGGCTCCACTACTTTTCTGCTGGGGCTATTTATGTAGAACTAGATTTAAACGTCTCCTATTTCATCATAAATTGTATTGACCTGGTAAAATCCATGCTGTTTTCAGCAAAGTCTGTTCCATTTGGAAATAAGATATAAATCTCCTGACTTCAGAAAGTTTTTCGAGACACCCTCATTTGAGGCACAAGTGGGGTCAAGGCAAGGTAAAAATTGAGATCCAAAGTTTACTGTGCTTTTTCCCTCATACCAAAATCTACCACGTTAAATCCACCCAACCCCTAGAAACTTCTACTTCTTGGCACTTGTAGTTGTGGGCTAATAAAATCCACACTCTTCACAGACTCAGCTGCCATCCTCCTGCTGCACCACCTCTGGACCCCCAGAGACCCAGAAATGAGGGCACAGCTGGCCCTCACCTCCAAGGGGCTCAGGGTGTTCCCAGGGTGATGTCATGCCGCAGTACAGAGCTTCCCACAAAACGTGATTGCTGCCGCTTGCTTTTAAGACATTGTCAGAGCAAGGAGAGGTCCTGAGGGCAAAATCTCTTCTTTGTAATGAGTTACAATGTGTGCTCATGCATCGGAAACCAGGAATTCGTTTCTATCCTTCTCCTGAGACGGTCTAAACCCACTTTTCCCAATAGAGTGGCTGAGCCAGTGGCTGTTCTGGAGTAGGAACGCTTTCCTCCGTTGTCTGGAGCTGCAATACTGCAAAAAAAATATAGAGATTTGGGTTCTATTGGTGGCAGAGAGAGAGAGAAATTACTGTCAGAAAGGAGTGGGATTCAGTGAAAGAAAGGCCTGGGCTCTGGACCTGACCCCCACATTGCTTTGCATTTTCCTTTCAACCAAATATGAAAGGTTTTGGACCAGGAACAAAGTCCTTTTCCCTTGCTGTGATTGTCTCAGCAAGCAGCTTGTACCCACACGGATCCCCTGCCCCTTTTGCCTGTTCAGAGCCTTGCAGGGGGATCATTCCTCTGCACGGTCCAGCTTTGGCTGGATCATTTCCAAGGCAGGTACTAATCCCTGCACAATGCCCCTCTTTCCAGGCCCTTCGCTCCAGGATCTGGATGCACTCCAGCAGCCAAGCACCTCTGCTCAGCCCCAGAAACTGCCATGCCCAAATTTCAGATGCAGAAGGTACTTTTATCTAGCCCTGAGTGTATGCACAGAGGAACAACTGAGCTACTTGATGAACTGATTAAAGATTTATAGTTCTTCGAGCACATAGCTGTCTTTTGGGGAAAATCCTGGATCAGAAATCCATCTCTGTCTTCACTAATCCACGTATTATTCTCTCTCATTACTTTCTATTGATTCATTTTCATTTCATGTTGCAGCACTGGGTCACCAGTGTGTATCTGATATTACAATACATTATTTAGCTGTCTCCTGACTCTGGTATCCGGTGACATGTGTTAGCATGGTTGACTCTTCCCTGTCTATTCATTTAGTGATGGTACCTTAATTTTTTCTATTAATAATACCAACATCCTGCTGATCAGCTAGCTGGTCATCCTTTGACTGAATCCAAAGTTAACTCTTTTGTGCCTTCTCTTTTCTTTCCATTTTACTGCCTGTAAAATGTTGTCGGGAATTTTTTTGTCTCCTCTGACTTTCCAAGTGATGCAGCCCCCACCATTCGTGGTGTCCTCCCGTGGGAAGAGCAGAAAGCAGGGAGCTCTCCTGTGCTCCACACAGCTCTAGGCTGCCATTCAGCCACGGAGGTGAAGTACACGGGATATTTAGGGAGCTTTAGAGTACCCAGAGTGTCACACAGACCCAATGTAGCAGGCTCAGACTTCTGCCTATTTTCTCTCTTCATCTATTTTTGCCCAAACATTTCAATCCAGGGATTCCCCTCCCTCTAAGGAAGGGAGGATGGGACATCATTTTTTTATTTTATTAGGCATCCTCGGTGTTATTTTAATACAAATGGAAATCCTTTTTGCTTCCCAAAGCCCACCACACCCCACAAACTTGTCTCTGAGAATATGGGAGCAAATCAGCAAGTCATTCTCGCTGTGCAGTGAGAAACAAGTGGCTGCAGCAAACAGCAAGGCCAGTGCTGGGCTGCTGCCCGGCTGGACGCTGGCAGGGGCTGGAATTGCTGGCACAGGCATGGGGGCAGAGGAGTGACACGTTCCACAGCTGCCTCCTGGCACAGCCCTGGTCTTTCCCAGAGACTGGTCCCTCTGAAGAGGGGCTGCTCCTCATCTCCCTGGGCATGACCCACTTGTCGTGATGGGACTTTAATATTTTAAAATGTCAGAGAATGTGTATCAGCCCCACTGGTGGAGAAGCCTTTTTTTGATGTTGCCAGGCTTGCAAAAGGGATGTTGCAAGGGACTGCAGAGCACTTCTGTTTAGTTTCAAATCCACTTAAAACAGCTGGGCTGCACCATCTCCTGTGCTCGAAGCAGCACAGCAGCCCCTCTGAGCAGGCTGCTTTCCCCATCTCAGCCGCTTCCCTTCAGGGTGTCTCTCATCCTGGCCATTCCTGAAATGCACAGCAGATGTGAGTAACAATTCCTTCTCGGGGTTTCTCATCCCTTTCCTTCCCTGGACTGCCCGAGCAACAGTGACAATACCTCTAGCATCACTCTCCATCAGTTAGACAATCCTGGGTGTTCCCTAAATTGCAGCTGTTCCTCTCACTTCTTCTGGATTCACAGTAAGAACAACAACAAAAGGCAGCTGGGCTGGGCTGTGTAACTCCTTCCTTGCTCGGCCAGCACCCCCTGTTTCACAAGATTTGAGGGCATGGCAGCACCTTAATCCCAGGACATCAGTAACTGTGCCAATAACTGCCCCATCCCACTGCTGGAGAGAAAAGCTCTATGCAGAGACATCCCAGCAGGGTTTTGGGGAGGCTTGGCTGCTGGAACTGTTACTCTGTGCCCTCCCTATGGGTGCTAATGTGAACACAGAGGTCTTGCAGGTAAACCCGCTCAAGACTTTTTAGGAAGAATAAAAACCCTTATATTTTTAATGTCTTCTTTATTTTCCACCTTATCAAGCATATGTAGTTTCTTACAGTGCCTTTCTCCACCCAGCACCAATATTTCTTCCCTTGGAAAACACCCATTCCCAAAACTGACTGGCTTTGATGTTTTTTTGTTAAACAAATCCGACCTTTCAGATGCCCCACGGACTCTTACTTTTCTAAATCCTAAATTGTTTCTCACTTCTCTTTTTCATCCAGTTCAATTTTTTAATCTGCTTTAAAAAAAAAGCCATTGGCACCAGAGCGGGGCCAGCTTTCTTTCACCAGTGGCACCACTGGAAGTAAATCTCACCTTTTTCCTGCTGCTTGGCCCTGTGTGATTGAACTGGATGCGTCCACGCTCTGTAGTTCAAGTACTTCCCGTGATAGAAAATCTATCAGGCACTAATGGAAGATGTTCCCGTAGTTAATTACTCCCTTTGGTTTGTAGAAAAATAATAATTAGAAAATGACTCCCCATACTTAGCTTGGATTGATCCCGTTTCAGCTTCCAGCCACTGGGTCTTGTCCTGCCCCTGTCTGATGGATTAAAGAGCTCTTCCTTAATAGAAAATCATGTGGCTACTTTAGAGACCTCTTAACCTTCCCTTGGTGAAATCAAATAAATGGAAGCTCTTTGGTGTCTCCCTGCAAGGGAAGTTTTCCTGACAAGGGTCAGGCCAGGCCAGCAGGGTCCAGGTCAGAGATCACAAACCAGAAAATTTCTGTGTTCTTGGCCCACTTTCTGGAACCCCAAAATAGATGAACCGTGAGAAGGGATTGGGCATTTAAACATATTTCCTCTCTCCCCTCCTCATGATTCAAATGAACAGAAAACTAAGGGATAAAATTAATCAGGCGCTGTTTCGTCTGTCTCCATGAAAAGGCAGGTGAGCATTGAACTATATTAAATATCACTTCCTCGTGGGAAAAGTGAGATTCCATACAAATACAGTTAATTAAAGATCGAGACCAGCCAATTACATGAATATATACAAGAATGATTTGAATATGGATGCTACAAGATTGGAGGAGGGAAGAAGGAAACCTGTCCGTGCCCCTAAAAACCCATTTGAACAGCTTAGTGCTGGATTTCATATTTAACTTAATAAAGGCATTTACTGTTAATGAGATGATGAATGTGCTGGAAAATAGGACTAAGTGATTAAAATAGGAAATTCATGAGTTGTAGCTCTTGGCAAGGGTGGAAGAGGGAAGGAAGTGGGTTACTGGGAGTATGTGATGGGTAGAGCTGTGCTGGGACCTGCCAGAGTGGCAGGTGGGCACCCAGAGAGGTGTCTCATAGTCCTTTTCTTGGTCTCTTTGGCTTCCTGACCTTCTTTCTTTCTTCCTTCCCACTCTTCCTGATGCTGCTGCCTGTGTTGCTAACGAGCCCTGATCGTGCCGTTGCTCTCCGGGTCTGCAAATGAATATAAATGAAAAGAAAATCTCTGCCCCGCGATTTTACCAACCTGTGTGCATTTGCTTGTCCAAAACAAGAGTGCCAGAGGCTGGATTAATGAGAAGCTGGTCACAGGAGCAGAATCCTGTTGAATAAAAAAAAAAGCATAATTTAGTCCTTAGATCACAGGGGATTTGGGAGATTCTTGCGTTCTGCTGGTATAGCTGGGTGAATTTCATGGGTTTAGTGACCTCCAAGCAAGGACAAAAAGTACTGCTTTCCACCTAAAGCCATTCCCTGCAAAAATAAGACACAGTTTCTGGACACAGAAGGCAGGCATTGGTACAGAAACTATGTGCAGGACATACATTTGCAAGTCTTTCATTCGTTATAAAACATTGATCAGATTAATTCAGTGTTTCCACTCCCCTCTGGAACTGACCTTCTCCTGGGAACAGACCGCTGGACTATTTAATATTTAGATTGCTGCAAAAAGTACCTGCAGCAAAAACTGCACCAGGGAAATGGGAGCACAGGAGAGTTCTGTTGCAGCACAACCTCCATCGCCCTTTCCATCCGGGTTAAGGATCGTTAGGCAGCAGAACCCCTCAAATCTCACTTTGGAATTGCAAAGTTGTCCATTCTGGGCCAGCAAAGGGAGGTTTGGCTCTGCCTTTGCTTTCCTTCCATGCTGAAGGGGTGAAACCTTGCCTTTCTGGGCATAAATCACTTTTAGTCCTGGGAGCTTAGGAGGAAAGTTCCTGAGGAGTTTTTTTGCCTTTCTTTGGGGTATGTGACTGGTGGTGTGACACGTGTGAGGACAAGAAGGCCTCACACGGTCTGGCTCACACAAGTCAGACTTTAATGCAACAGCAGCCGCTAATGCATTAGAGGGGGAGAAAATAAGTTAAAAGTTGTTTTGATTTCAGATGTACAGGCACAGTATGGGAAGGGGAAGTAAAAAAAATATTGTGCTAGGAAAGACAGCATCTTTTGGTTTGTGTGGTGCAGAACAGGGCAGGGTGTAACACGGGAATGATGGCGAGGGAGGAAAGGAGGGACAGCAGCTCCCTGAAAATGTTTGGCCATTAGGTGACACTCTTCTGCTGCGTTTCCAGCAGACACAAACTCCCTCACTTCGGGTAAGCCAAGTGCAGCTGCTTCCTCGGTCTACAGGTTTAATCCATGTGAGAACTTTACAATAAATTTTTTGATCAAGAACCTTCCACTTCATCCAATTCCTGATTAATTCGATTCCCCACTTTAACGTGATTGAAAATTCAGGAACCAGCTCCCTTGCGCTCAGAATAAAAACAGCCAATATATTCGGTTTGATTTAAATCTCTTTAGGTAGCAATTGTGAGATAATTCGATCATCAGCTCCGGGGTGTAACTATTGAATTTGTGCAGAGGGTGGCATCTTAGCACTGCAGAAAGTAAAGGAGTCCAAGAAAAATGCATGAATAGCAAGGAAAAAGAGAGGGTCCAGCAGGGAGGCGTTTTGCTGATATTTCTGACTGTGCCACTCAGTTACAACTCTGGTCCAAACAAGGACTCTGAAAGCAGCACAGAATAATCCCAGAGTCAGAGAGGCTGGTGTGCCATTTTCTGGCAGCAAAGTCTGTACAAGTGCATCTGTTCCACCCACTTCTCCACTGTCTTCTGCAACAAAAGACAAATGTGTGCTTGGCCAACCCTCAAACCAGCAGCACTGACTCCTCAGATTGCGTCCACCTTGTAAGGACTCAGTTGAGAATGATGGCTTACATGGGGAAAGCAGTAGCATTAATTTTTTTTATTTTACCAGGAGCATTTGAAAGATTTATAGCATCTTATACACATCCAGCATAGAAAGATTGATATACATCTTAGTTCTAGGGAACTAACTAGATTAGTACTAATTAAAGACTATATTTCAGATTTAAAAACCCAGTCACTTACGGCTTGCAGATGTAAAACTCCCTGGTTTTTGCTCCTGACTAAGATTTTGTTTGCTGTTTCTGCAGTCAGCAGATGAAAACCTCCAGCTTTCTGCAGTGTACCTTGCTGGGAGGAAAATTGTCAGCATATGATGTGAAGGAGACTGGTGGGGAAAGCATTATTTATTCTATTTTAATCTTTTTAATATCCCTGTACAGGGGACACGGAGCCTGCCGCGATCTCTCCGCGGGTGACAGAGTGCCTCTGCCCAAGGTCGCTTATTGCTGCCTCTGATCGTGTGCTCCCGAGCCCACCCACCCTCTTGAATAATTCAGGAGCACGTTCAGGCCCAGGAACCCTCTTTAATGAGTTCAGGATGATGCCTTACATGGCCACCCAAAACACAGAGACTAAACAAGAATAAGGGAATAAAGGAAGGTATTTATTTGAAGGGCCTCCAAAGGCTCACCCTGGGCAGTCCAGAGGCTCCACCCCAGATGGACCCTGGGTCACGGGTTCTTCACACTTTGATAAGTTTGGTTCATTTGCATATCAGGGTTAATTCTCCAGTGATCACCTCAGTTCATGATGGAATTACCCCAAGTTTGCCCCCCTTTAGAGGCTTTTAGTTGACACATTTTGGTGTCCTTGGAGTAGAAACCTGCAGAGGTTTGTTGTGTCTGACCAGCAGGAGAGAACAGCAGCTCCCAGGCCACAAGGAACTGCAGAGTCACACACCAGGCAGTGCAGGGCTTGAAAAATATAAAAGTGAAAACCTAAGGCATCAAGGAAGCAGCCAGGGCTCAGCACTCGGGGCTGCAGGTGGCTTCAGACCCCTGGAGTGCAGGGCATGGGCTGCCCTGTGCCAACACAGGGCTCCAGTCTGGACCTAAACCACGCTGGCCTGCCAGCAACAAACTCCCACTCAGTGAGGACAGGAGAGGGAATAGGCACCAACAGGAGGCTGCCAGGCCCATCCCAGTGCTTCTTCTTCATCATCCCTTCAAGATAATTAAGCTTGATAAGAGATGAGGGACAGAGATTTAATTTCTGCTGGGAGAGCACTCTGACATTTCTGCTCCTTTCTGACTTGTTTTCCCTGTCTGGGGCCAGATCCTGGCTGTTCTGCAGGATTAACTGAGCCACTGGTGCTGGAGTAAAGGGCTGCTCTGTGGGAAGTCAGGGGGGTCAAACTGGGCTTGGAGGAGCCAGTGCAGTTCTGTCTTTCCAGGATGGGGTCTGTGTCTGCTTGCTCATCTGCTGAGACCTTCCCACTCATGGCTCTCTCCATAAACACCAGAGCAGAGCTTTTCCCTCCCATCCCAGATCTCTGGTTGCGTGGCTGAGGGCTTTGGGTCTCTTTCAGGCTCCTATCGCAGCACCTGTACACTGCAACTCAAGAAATTCCAAAAGACCCGTGAATTCTCCCTCTGCAGAAGCCACCGGCCCTCACCGTCCTGCTGCCCAGCACCTCCTCCCTGGGAGGATCCACGGGGCTGCTCCAGCCTCCCTGGGATTCATCCGCCTGCTTACAAGTTTTCAGAGCAAAATCAGCTCGGCAGATGTGCTCCACTAATCTGCAATGACTTTGGGGTTGGTTTTTCATTTCATTGACATACTTGTATTTTCTCTTTTGCAGTAGTTTAGTTTGTTTCTTTTTTTTTTTTTCTGTCTTCTTTTCTGCATCTGTGTGAAGTAGGCAAGGCAATTTTCTGTTTAAATTGCTTCTGGGGAAGGCACATTCAAAGCCATGCAGATGCTTGAAAGGCATGTTAAAGACTTAAAGCATCATCTTAGGGACCCAGCTGGACACCCTGAGCCCTCCACAGTGTAAAAAAGGGCCATAATCTGGACGTGATCTTCTGATGCTTTCAGGAAAGGAAAGAAAAACTTTCACGTGCAGTAATTTTTGATTGGCTATCATGGAAAGATTTCCAACCAAAAGTTCATTGCACCAAGCTGAAGGAGGCTTTTGACAGCAGGTTATGGCATCAGCCATCAAATGCTGGGTGTGTTAGATCCTGCAATAAAAGAAAACATATCTTGATGCCCTCTTGGATTCCCTGTTTCTGACCTGCTCCCCCAGACAAACAGCAAGCACTATCGTGTCAACCTCAGTGAGTTTGTAAAAACTTCTGTCTGTTTGGCTTTTCTTCTGTGAACCTGAACTGGGCCGGTGGTTAGAAAAGATTTGTGTCTTCCCTCATGAATTCCTGTTTTGTTCCCCATGTTAGGAGCATGGGCTAAGATGAGATTGTCAAACTCAGAAAATTATTAGATTTTGGAACACCTCTTCCTGTTCAAAAAGAGCTTTAAAGAGAGAGGTTGATGTCCCATAAAGCTGTATTTTTGGATTAGGTTTTTGTTTGGTTGGTCAGTTGAAACAGTTGATATTTTCCATAATTCAAAGTAAATACAGGAATGTATTTATGTGCAAAAGCTGCACCACGCTGCTGCTGAAGCTGTTGAAGTGCTTCATCTTGACATTTTCAGACTAGAAGACAGATGTTACCAAGATGCTTATGAGGTGACCTGTGTTTTTCTTTAATGAGAAATCATTAACAAGCAAGCGTCCACAGAATGTCTGAACTTAACTGAAATGGGATTTTTCTGATAGAAGATGTTTTATGGAAGCTTACAGTTGTTTTTGGGGGTTTTTTGGGGGTTTTTTTTTGGCAGTTAATTGACATACTCCTTCTGTGCACATGCTTTTAATGCTGCCCATGTGATCACATCAGAGCATCTCCTTCCCACAAGACTTCCCTGTGTGCTGCTCGGCGCCACATTCCCAGGGTGTTTTGCTTTATGGAGATGCTCTGTGAGAGCTGCCCAAATGCTGCAGCAGAATTCGTGCTGGCCTGGGGATAAAAGTGAGTTGTGCCTCAGCACTGGCTCCGCTGGCTGTAGCCTCAGTGCCAGGGAAAGAGGAGCAGGGCAGGGGGTCTGTGAGCAGAGGGTGGAGCTGGGGGCACCCCAAGGACAGTTTGATTGTGGCTGCTTGTGGAAATCTTGTGCAATTCTGTCTGTGACCACGTCTCACTGCAAAGCCTGTGGTCAGGGATGTCTGGGACATCAGGCAACTCGGGTGTTCTGCACTGTTACACTTCAGAACAAAAGGGTAACAAAAGGTTATAATTGTGTGGGTGTAAAATCTGGTCACAGATTTTGTGTTGTGCTTGTTCTGTGCTACCCATGAGTGCAGAGTGTAACAGGGATCGTCCATTAATTGCCTGCTGATTGATTGAAAACATAACTAAGGTGTTACCGTGTAAGTCTGTTTTCACTAAATTAGAAGATTGACATGGGCAAATTGATATTAAACAAGATTTAAGGCGGCAGCAGCAGCTCCAAGTGCAATCCCTGCTCGTCCTTCTGAAAGCCCTGGGCAGAAGTTACAGTCCCACAGCCCAGTCTGGGAGGAGCCTTGGTCTTAAACTCAGCTCATCTGTGGCTGGGCAGCAAGAAAAACTTGATGGAAAAAAGCCACCTGAGACCTCAGGGGACAATGTGAAAACCAAGTGTGATCAGTGGAGGTCCCCAGAGAGGGGGGGCTGGCACAGGAAGTGTTATGGGAAGGTTTGCTCGTTGTTAGGCTCATTTTCACTGCACTGTGTGATTATCCAGAAGTGATGCTCTTTGCAGTGCCACTGAGCCCGTCATTTCCCCACAGCTGCTGGAGGGAGGGAGGATCCAGCTGCAGGGAATGAAGCCCCTGGGACTCTGGTCACACACTGCTGCCAGGGCACTGGTAAAGGGCTGCTGGCCTGGGCAGGCACCATCCTGAATCCACAAGCATTTGGCTGGCTGGAGCTCACTCTGTATTTCCTGCAAGCATCACAGTGATGCCTGCAGAAAATAATGCTGGCAGGGCGGTATTTAGGGTCCCTTCCAAGCCAAAGCATCATCTGCCTTCATTCAGCCAGTGGTTCAGGGAAATAGCAACAACAGAGATTCCCACATTTAAAAAGCACTGAGTTTGCTGTCTTTGCACAGGATGGTCTCCCTGACAGTCAGAGATATAGATGGACCAAACGAAAATCCCTGCTTGATACTCAACCTGCAGACCCGGATCCCTGAGGCTGCAGGAGACCTACATTTTAGTCTGTCTGCTGCAGGTGGCACTCCTGTTCCTTCTCTTTCCACCGTCCCAAATCTGAAGTGATGAGTTATTTGCTATGGTCCAAAGGGCAGCAGAAAAGCCTGACCAAATTTAACTAAACCAGAAGGGCACAAAAAGGATTTAGAACAAAATGGGCTTGCTTGCCCTGCCCATCCCTTCTCAATTACTGAGAGCAAATAACTTTCGTGTAATGGCTATGGGGGAGAGGCGTGGAGAGAAATCAGAAAAGTCTTTTTGGGAAAAAACAGCGAGCTTGGGGCGAAAGAAAGCAAATGAATTCCACAGTGTTTGCACAAACACGGTGTGTGCTTGGCTGCCTTGGGCTCCAGGACTGGCCTTGCAGCTGACCCCGGGCAGCGGCAGTCTGGCGTTCCAGGCTCTGTGCTGGGGGCTCTTTCACATTTAATGTCCATCCCTTGCTCCCTGCCTTGAAGGGACAGCTCTCCACAGCACCAGTCCCCCAGAATATCGGCCAGCAGGTCTGTCCAAACTTCCCTAAGTCAGGACAGAGGATTTTCCCCCTTAGCACCAGGGCAGTGCTTCCTCTCCCCCAGCCTGACGTGCGGGAGGTGCAACGCAGGAGATCCCCAGGACCCATCACAGGGGTGATGTCTGTAGGGTGGTCAAGGTCAGTTCTCCCAGGCAAAATCTGGGCAGCCAGGTTTCTTCCATTTCTTAAAATGCAGATAAAGCTTTGTTTTCCCCTGTGAGCTGTGTTGGGGTAGTGGGGGACAGGCAGCCAGTAGCAATTAGCAGAGCAATACAATTATCAGGTAAAAGGAGAGACATGGTGGGGTCTCTTCCCACCATCCCAAAGAAGCCAGAGAGGGAACACAGTGTTGGGGTCGGTTCCACTTGGCCAAAACTGTGCATCAGATCACAGTGGGTTAAAAAATAACAACAAAACTTGAAAACTGGGCTGAAGAAGCAGAGATATTTTGAGGTTTTTTTCGGAGGGAACGTTAAGAGGTGACCCAGCCACAGCCTGCGAGTAACAACAGCAGGCAGAATAGTTTCTTCTTCTGAGGGAAGGAATATAAGTAAATTTCAAAGGCTGTAAAGAGAAGCGACATAAATCCAGGTGGGAAAGAAGACCTGTGGAATGTGTTCAGCAGCTTCCCTGGGCAGTAACGGGAGGGTGCAAGCCAGATGTATTTCTTGTCTTTGTGCAACACCATATGCACTGATCTAAAAAGCCCATAAAAGTCTTCCTGCACTTTGGCTTGATTCCGTGCAGTACAGGAAGAGTAAACAGAGAGGAAAAGTATATGGATTGAGTTGATGGAAATTTACTTTTGACTGATTGAAACTGAGGTGACATAAAGCAGATGGAATTTTTTCTCACCACTGCTAGCTTAAGGAAATGAAGCCTTTCATGATGATCCAATTTTTTTTTTATTAATTTTCATACAAGGAACACAAAATATTGTGGCTGTGAAAGAGCTGAATATGAAGCAGAAATAAAATATGTACATAAACCAGGATAACTGACAGGCTTAATACATTTCCAATTTATGTGTGAATATAGACACAATTCCCCTCCTGCATAAACCAACCCCCCACCCACAGGGTGTGACATGGGGAGCATAAAATCAAAGTGATGTGCAGCCTCTGAGCTGCAGACAGGGTGTGGAGTGGAGGCAGAGGGCAGGTGCTGCTGGGTGGGATCATCCCTCCCTCTCCCCGTGCTCACCCCTGGCACTGCCATCAGACTGGCTCAGGACCCGACAGCCCCAAATCTCTGGGCTTTTTGTGCAATCTCTGATTCTCTCTTCATCAGCCACTTGGATGTTCTGATAGAATCAGAGGAATCATCAAGGCGAAGGGGTTGATTGTAGTGGCCAGAAGTGACAGAAAGCAATTTGGAGGCAGAGCTGGTGTGCCCAGGACAGAGCTGTTCCCTTACAGCTCCCAGATGATCCACAGAGGACACTTGAAGATTGTGCTAAATTGTGCCAGGCTCGAGGCAGATCCCCTGTGACTTCAGAGACACCAGTGTGCCATAAACCCACCTTTTACCAGCCCATCCTGCCTGCACTTCACCCCACATTTTGGGCTTGCTTATATTAAAACAAAGCAAACCAAAAAAACCAAACCCAAACAAAACAAAACAAAACTCCCAAAAATCCAACAAAAAAACCCCAAAAAACCAAAACCAAACAAACAAAAAAAAAAGGGATGAAAGATAAATATAACAAAAAAAAAAAAGAAAAAAAAAGAAAAAGGAAAAAATGGAGATACAAACACAGAGGAGCAAAAGAAGAGAGGGAAGAGATTAAAATTTTAGGCACCCACAGCAGTAACCTGCCTGACTCCTGGGATGCCTGGCTGTGCCCAGCGCTGCCTTTTTAATTACTGGCATAATCAGGTGGTGCAGTTAATCAGCACCCCGGTGCAGGAGCTCACGCTCACACTGAGGCCATCCTCTGCCAAGGCTTTTTTTGGGATTTGTTTGGCTGCACGGCACAGTGAAACCTCATTAGGAATTAGACGGGCTCTCCACAAAGGATAAGTTCTGATGAGTGGGTCTTTTCTCTTCTGCTCGAGCTACTGTAAAGGGTTTCTTGAATTAATGTAATGTAAGCAGCCACAAAAGCCTCTCAGCTCTGCGCTCTCCTTCCCCAAATGGGTGTTTGTAAGGATTCCACTGCCTTCCCCCGTGCTTTTCAGCTCAAAATTGGTAAATATTTCCCAGAGCCCACCAGGGACTGCTGCAGATCCCCCTCCAGGGTGACTGTCCTTTTGCTGCTTCCCCCTGGAGTGTTTGGGTGGCTGTAACCCACTGGGAGAACAGGGCTC
The DNA here is from genome assembly GCA_013398855.1 of Mohoua ochrocephala. NCBI lineage: Eukaryota > Metazoa > Chordata > Aves > Passeriformes > Acanthizidae > Mohoua > Mohoua ochrocephala. The sequence goes on along the minus strand of VZTA01022718.1, from coordinate 1,532,701 downwards.
TGCTCTGCCTGAGGACAAGAATCTCCCAGAAAAATGGACTTAGGGATTTCCCATGGCTTTTGAGAATTGTCCCAGTCTACCCCTTCTCTCTAAATCCTCCCCTGGATTTCCAGCAGTGCCTCAATCTAGATCTTTTCTAGGCATTTCCAACAGCTTTCAGGGATCCCTGTATCCAAAAGCTTTTTAAAAAATCCCCGTGTCTTTCCAGTTGCTTCCAAGTATATCCCTGATTTTCCAGAAATCCCTCAATCTGGAGCCTCCCTAGGAATTCATGTACTGCTTTCCAGAAATTCCTTGGGTTAGAACCTGTCTAGGAAGGTTCCTGGTGCTTTTAGGCAACTTTCTGCTACTTTTTATGAATTTATCCAGCTGCTTTTCAGATTTTTTCTTTTCCTTTTTTTTTTTTTTTTTTTTTTTTTTTTTTTTGGAGGAGTTTTTCNNNACTTAGGAGGAAGTTTTCTCCCAGCCTTTCAACTCGTGCTTTCCAGGCAAATTCCTGTTGCTTTTTGTGAATTCTCCCCATGCCTTGTAGGAATTTCCTTGTTCCTTTTTAAGAATTGTCATACTACTTTCTAGGAATTCCATTCATAGAATCATGGAAGCTTTCAGGGCTGGAAAAGACCTTTAAGGTCATCAAGTCCAGCCATCAACCCAGCATCATGTTCATCATTAAAACATGTCCTCAAGCGCCTCATCCACGTGTTTTCTGAACACTCCCAGGGATGGTGACTCCACCACTTCCCTAGATAGTCTGTTCAAAACATTTTACAGTCCTTTCTGTAAAAAAAAATAAATTCCTAATATCTGACCTAAACCTCCCCTGGTGAGACTTGAGGTTTTTCCCTCTGGTCCTGTCAATTGGTGCTTTTCATCTCGGTTGCTTTCCAGAAAATTAAACTGACAAATTAATTTAATTAAAAATTAATTGTGGTTCTCTAGGAATTTCGTTGATACTTCATTGAGATTTCCCCCCCACTTTCTAGGAATTTACGTGGTGCTTTCCATCATTTGCCCTCAGATTTCTAGGAATTCCCCTGAAACTCACTGAGGCTTTCCCCCAGCTGCTCCCCAGCAGTTTGAGTGGTGCTTTGGGGGAATTTCCCTGTGCTTCCCAGCAATTTTCCTGTGACTTTCAAGGATTGCCTCTATTGCTTTCTAGGCATTTTCCCACTATTCAGGAATCTGCTCTGCTGCCTCAATTAATATTTGAGGTGAAAACTCTGTCAGCCACTTTCTGCTCTGGTAGCACATCCTGGTGCTGATGGGGTCCCAATTAGCAGCACACACCATCTGTGCCCGTGTAAAACAGACCAAGGAGGCAGGGCAGTGGTGTGGAAAGAAAAATACGGCAAGTCTTGCACTTCCACCCGTGATTACAACTTGATTCTGCTGTTGCAATTCCTGTCAAGGCTGAGATCTGGGGAGAAACTTCTTATGTTTTTAAAAAGATGATTCATGGGGGGATTTTTTGTTTGTTTTGGGTTTTTTTTTGTTTTTTTTTTTTTTTTTTTCTTCTTCCCAGTAGAGTAACACTTAAAAGAGTTTTGCAATTAGAATTGCTAATGTTGGAGTGTGGTAACAGCCAGGCACGATGCAGCCTTTCTGTTTGGCACAGCAGTGATGAATTGTTAGAGAAAGGAACCGACTCACTTTGCTAAATTAGAACTGAAGCCACAGGCACTAGGAATGTTAACATCCATGTAATTATGCAAAATATTTGTACTTTTATCGACATTAAGTGTGGTACAAGTGTACAAGACACAGAGGCTGTCAGAAAAAACACCCACAACTTACCCAAAAGGAAAGTTTCTTATCTCCTTGGTTCCCAGCAAAGGTGTGTTGGAAGGTTTCATATTCTGGAAGAGTTAATCTGCTTTCCACAGTGCATAAAATAAAGCAGAATTCAGGGTTTGGGGTCTTGCTTCACTTCACATACCTGTGGTGATGACACTGAGATCTTTGCAGCTCTATAATGCCATCAGATCCATACTTCTGTCTATTTGGGGAAAAAGTTAAATCCTGGTAGTTTAAAAACTAAATCATCCCACAGTCTTCAGAGCTGCCAAAGGAACTGTAGGAATAAGCAAAATATATGATTTCCCTTTCAGCTGTGTAAAGTTTTAATCTGAATTTAATTGCAGTTGGGGGAGTGGAGGTGGTGGTGGTGTTACTATAGAATATTAGAGCTTCAGCTCTTGCCAACCTGAAGGTGACTTCTCAAAGGAAAAACTTTCTCAAGAAGGGTTTCAAGGTCACTCGTGCTTATTTTAAACCAAAAAGGCAGCTGTTGAAAAAGATTCAGATCAGCAAAATCCTTGATCCTTCACTTTGGTGTCATAAATTCTTTTTAAAAGACGTTGTCACTTTCTCCTGCTCATTATTTATTGAAGAAGCTTCATGCCTATGAGAGATATTTGACCTCTGTATGTTAAAAGTTGTTCAGGTAGCAAATTCTTTAATAGAACAGGCACTCTCCTTCAACAAGTTGAACCTTGGCTGATGTGTGTGTAAAACCATCACTCCCTGGGCAGCAACACCCCACAGTCCTGTGGGGGATGCTCTTCCTTCATCAGGTGTGAGAAATAAATGACTCTTCATCAATGTTAACGTGGTTCTGGCAGTCAATACCCAATGCTCGTGCTTATTGTCCAGGTTTGAGGCAGAAGTATACCCTGATGGAATTCCTCCAGTGGCATAAAAATCTGGGCAGTTCGTTCCCCTTCCTGCTTTGCTGAGAGCCATTGGAGGGGGGTGTTTTTAGCGAGTCAAAATGTCTTAGTTAACCTCAAAATATCTCAAGAGCTTTGTGTGCTGGGAGGTTCTGGGCTGGATCTTGCTGTAAAAGGGGGGTTGATATGTCCTTTAACACACTCTGAGTTTTAAGGGTGTTATCACCAGCACAGTGTCACATGGGCCAGGCCAGATCCTGTACCAGGAGAGAACCGGGGGTAAGGAACGTCTGCTGCTGCCCGAGACAGAATCAGGATTTAGCCCTTACACGTTCCAGGCTTGTTGCTGGTTTGTTTTCAAAAAGAGAAAGCAAAAAAATTGGTGATTCCGAAGCACCAGCTCGTTGTAAGCCAGTAAAGCTGTATCCAGCACATCTCCTAATCCACCTCACTCACAAAACCACCAGCTAATCCTTTCTGCTGCTTGTGATGGTCTACAAAGCTTCAAAGCAGTTCCTTTTTCAGATGGCACATTAAGCAGGATTGGTTCTGCTGTAGGTGCTTTACAGCCCAGCACAAACAGCCGTGTTCCAGTGAGGAGCTGCAGCCAGGGGATGTGACAGTGACAGCCACAGGACATCAGAGCTGTTTGCTGCCTCCCCTCATGAGTGATGGGGCGGGAGCAGGCGTTCCCATGGCCATGGTCGATGCTCAAGGCTTTGCAAGCATGGCTCATGCTGCTGGCAGAGTTAACTCCTTTTCCCAAGATCCTCTTTATCATCTGGTGTGTTATATGGGGGTTTTTGGCATGGGGCTAGTGGCAGGTGCTGCCCCAAAGGGGGCATTGGGGCGTGGGATGGTCGGGGACAGATTTCAGATGAGCTCTGTCAGAGCAGGAATGGGGATTGTACTCTTCCCTGAGACTGTCCAGGCAACTCTCAGTGATCAGGCTGAGCCCCACCTCTCAGGGATAAACAGATTTTATTTGCTGTTCTGCTGAGAGTCTGACTGGAAAGCTCTGCAGGTGGATCTCAGCCCTACAGGTGTAGTACCCGTGTGTGTGTCTGTGTGTGTGCATGTAAAAAGTGCTGGTTGGTCACGCCAAGGCATTTTAACCTGTCGAGAGAAGGAAAAACCTTTCTTTAAAAAACCTGAAACAACCTAAACCCCAACCTTCCCAGCTCCTGTGTCATGGTTTTACCCCAGCTGGCAACTCAGCCCCACTCACAGCTGCTCATTCCTCCTCCAGTGGGATAGGGGAGAGAATCAGAAGGGTTAAAGGGAAAAAACTCACGTGTCAGAGACAAACCAGTTTAATAGGCAAAACAAAAGTTGAGCAGGCAAGCAAAGCAAGACAAGGAATCCTTTCATCAATTCCCACGGGCAGGCAGGTGTTCAGCCATCCCCAGGAAAGCTGAGATCCATCCCAGGTAACAGTGGCTGGGGCTGAAGCCCATGCCTTAAGGAGCTCTGCTGGAACGTGTTTTTTCAAGTGATCTAACAACTCCTGTTTGGTTTTTTTTTTTGTGTATAACCAAGATTACCACAAGGCCAAGTGGAAATTGCTTGACACAGACCTTCAGCAGCTCTAAGTCTTGTCTTCACAGTCAGGTTGCTTTAAGATGCCACAAATTACGTTCCCTAGATCAGATCTCCTCCTCCCTTGGAGCCCTGGGTGCTGGTTGAGCATGGGGAAGGCAGCAGTTTGTGCTCACCATCAGATGGGATGGAAGTCAAGGGGAAGATCTGTTTGCAGCTGGGTGAGACACTGCTCTTCAGGTCGATTATCTCCTTATTGGTTCATTTTCTGGGAAACAAGAGCTGAAGTGGAAAGAAGTGGTTTCCAACTGTTGCTTTCAAGCTTGACAAGCAACTGCAGCTGCTGGTGGGATAGGAGGGTCCACAGTGAAAAGCCTGAAGTGCTGATTATCCCAATTTTAAGCAAGATATCTGACTTTTAAGCTAGAAGATACACGAAGATTTAGCTTGGGAACAGTCTCTGAAGTTGTTTATAATTCTTTCTTATGCTGTGTCTGGATGAAATATGTTGTCAGTCGTGAAATGTATTCCCAATCCCGGAGAACTGCTGAGAGAGAAGCAGTTTGTACGTGATCACCAAGCAGCAGCTCCTTCAGACTTGCTGTATGTTTACAGCTCTCCTTCTCAGGAGTTTTTGATCTCAAAAGGAGTCAAGATGCATGAGAAAAAGGCTTTCTCTGTCTCCTACATGGATTGGGTCAGCACAGGAGAGGCAGGAAATTCAGCCAAGCAGTGGCTCCTGTACCCGGGAGGTGTTTGATCAGCATTTGATCGGTTTTGAGAACCATAAATAGCTCCAGCTCCGGGATGTGTCTCAGGCTGGGGACTGCCAGACTCCTGTGTCAACACTGCAGAGAGGAGAGACTGCCACAGGGAGCAAGCTCTGGGAACAATCCTTCACAGCGGGACTTTCCGCGCCGCGAGATGAAGAAGGAGCGGCTAATTGGAGCATTATTTTTCTAACAGAACCTCACATTTTGCTCTCGGTTACATGTCAGCAGCTACACCGAAATAATTGGAATAACACCTCCAGCAGCAGAGGTTCAGATACCATGGTGATGAGCGCTAATAGAGAGGCTGGTTAGATAAAGCAGGATGCATAGATGACAGATTGGTTCAGTTAAATGTGTTTTACAAGTCAGAAGGATTTTCACCTGTGGCTTTCTTTTGAACCAAACACTAAACCAGATATCTTTAGCAGTCCTCTGCCTAGACAGGTGCTCGTTTGCAGGAATTTTGCATCTGCTGTACTAATTATCAGAGATCCAAATTCTCTTTTGTTTGAAGTCAACAGAAATTTTGCAGCTATAAATTGTGGCCCGGTTATGAAATCTTACTTACTGCTGGAAATTTGGACAATGTACACTTCTCTACCACATCTGCTATATGATTTGAAAGAATTTTTTATGTGATATTTTTAAAGATGCCCAGGTCATGAGTTTTCAGAGTAGCCTAATGAGACCTGGATGCTGGTTCTGAAACATGGCTAGAAAATCTGTAGGTAAACCTAGGCAGCATGTCTATAAATGTTTCATTGCTATGAATATTTGCTGAAGATCTGTTCCCCAGGCACTAATTATAGGGGACAGAAACTGATTTTTAAAATTCTCTTTTATATTTTTACCCAGATAACAATCAAGTCAGATTAACAAAACTGTTCTTGACTCTGATTTTTCTTTTCTCTTTTTTAAACATCTGGAGCCAGTGATTCGGGAGTTTAAATCATTAAACCTCTGATCTTTCTATGACAGGCCAAAGCTGATGGGAACTTTATTCTCTGAACTATATCTCAGGTAAATTAATGTGCCCGTGAGGGACCTGGGCTGACGTGCCCAAAGAAGAAATCAAAGTGCAATAAAGGCAGTCACTGTATGCCTACCAAAATGTAGATAATCCCCTCAGCGTGGCACTTAGAAAGCGTTCCCAAACAGTCTGTGTGAATCTCTTGGCAGTTTCAAGGGAGCTGATTTACCCCTCGGACTGCAACACTTCTCCACCGGTGTCCTTTGAGAAAAGGGAGCTCAGCCATCTGGGACAATGGCTTCTCCAGCTCCTCCCTTCATTCCTGCTCTCAGAACTGGGATCTTCCATCTCTTATTCACCCAGCACCACTTACACTGCCTGACAAAGCTTTGCAGCTCTCACCAACAGGTTCCTCTGCAGAGTAGAACCCACAAATGCCTGTAAGACTGCTTGTGAGAACACTTGCTTACAACTGCTTTTAAGTGCTAATTGAGCTGTTCAGCCATTAAAATGCCACCTGCACTGAAATGCAAGACTGTGCTGAATCGTGATCGTCTTCAACCGGTGTTGTTTGGGAAGCTCTGGGGGGAGTAATGAAATGCTCTGGTTTCACGGAGCTGAGGAGGAGATCAAAAGCTCTGCCCAGCGCAGAGGTGCTGATGCTCATCCAGAAAATGGAAGCGTTGACCTGTACATTAAAGCAACCTGCATGAGTTTTCAGAAACCAGAGTTCAGCTTTGTAAGAGGGATCATCCTTCTCTTTTTAGCAGTGTACAGGAGTTAAAGTCGCTGCTTGATGGGTTTTAGCTGACAGCTAAAATTATATGGTCTGACAGGCTTCCTGCTTAAGGTAGAAGGTCAGCTTCCCTGGTATCAGGAATCATTCCTTTTATAGTGGTTCTGGATAAACAGAGGTTTCTTTTATAAGTTTCAGCCAGGCTCCTGTAAAAAAGCCTGTGGACAGACACGGGGAAGCAGACTGTCTCTTCCCAGGCGTCTCAAAACTCAGTACAAGCTGCAAGACTTCAGCAAAGATAACTGCTGTAGGTGTCTTCTCGTGATGCCACGTGGGCACTGTTCCATTTCTTCTTTTCCTGAGCTTCTGCTTTTGCCACGTTTTGTCCAAGCCTTTCAGATAAACAACTTCTGCATGATGGAGGATGCAAATAGAAGAGTTCTGTGCTGACCCCTGCAAGAGGTGCATTTCTGTAAGCGTGCACTTCTCCTAATGTGACAGACACTGGACTAGAACTAGAAAAGGGTGCAGTATTCAGGTTACCTGAAGCTCCTTTATGCTAATTATTTCAGCACATATTAGAGAAGAATGTCCCGTGAAATGTATTAATCCAGAACAGAGATACTAAATGGCTTATATGGAACTGTTCTAAGCACAGGGTTTCCTGGACCCTGGCCTCATGCATTTGTCCCAAAGTCAATCTTCCCCAAACAGTTTGCTCTGCCTAATTTTGTCATACGACTGAAAATTTGCAAGTTTGGCTGGAGTTCCACTTTGCAATGAGAAGCCAGAAGTGATGGTTCTTTGCTGAACATTAATTCCTACAAGGAAGCTCCTCCAAATCTGTGCCCAGCAGTGGCTGCCCTGATAGATGAGTGCGAGGTATTGGCAGAGAGAAGCAGTTCCAGAGCCCCGAATGGAGAAGCTCAGCTCTTTTGTCCTACCAAACTGCATGTCAGATGTTAATTCTACCTTGGAGGTGACTCAGATCTCTCTAAATTCTCGGGCTAGAGCAAGGTGAACGCACTCAGATGAGCCTCAGGATTAGGATCTGTATAACCAGAGTCATCCCTGTGCGCTGCTCTTCACAGTGGTTTCATGTCTAGCCAGGGGGTGGAAAAATGCTGGTTCCACATTAAATTCACGTTACTTGCTTGCCTTTATCATTTTGGAAAGCAACTGCTTGCATCTCAGAGGTGTCTGACCTGATGGCCGTAGAATCTACTGCAGGGATTGTCAAATCAGCCTCTCCAAACTTCTGCCAGTTAGAGGGAAAGTAATCAGAGGAATACATCTGTCAGTCTCCTGCCAGCTGAACATCTAGGAAATACAAAGTGGTCCCAGAAAAGTTGGTGCACTGAGGCATTTTAACAACTATTTGCTAAGCAAACATTGGTAATTAACAGGGACCTGGAGAACATTGCCTGTCAGGTGCTCCCTGTGCCTGGCATCTCATTACCCGGCGTGCTGTGTTTGTTCCTCGGTGTCAGCTTCCACCTTGGGAAGTGCTCCAGGGAGAAACCAGAAGCAGTGCAGTGACATTTGATACAGAAAGGCAGAACAAAGCAGTGTTGGATGGGGCAGCTCCTGCACCCATGATTTTGGACTCATCTCCTCAAATTGTCTTTTTTCTGGGGAAAAGTCCCAAGTTTCTTAGAGATAGGAGCTAAACTCAAGCTAGTATTCAATCCTCCCCCAAAACTGTACTGAAAAGAGCTGGTTTGTCCTACTACTGCTCCGTTGTGATGTTATTTTCTTTGCTTTGGAATGAGCCAAGTCTGAATGCTGGAGGCCTCCAGCTCTCCCATTACTTGAGAGGTCACTGTTATTTCAGGGATTGTGCTGCTGTTGTTGTTGATTCCTTGCTTCCTCACTTCTCCCCAGCACAAGGGCACAGGGAATCCTCCACCTGGCCAGAAAGGGAAAGGAAATAGGAGCCAGAGGTGGATTGGTGTTGGCTGTTGCTCCAATATTTCATTAGTTCTAGATGTGTTTTGTCTGCTGAGTTTAACTTTTGACTCCCAGTATTAATAAGGAAGGAAAGGAACTGTCTTTCCAGGGAGACATTCCATAAAATTTATCTTCCTGTGCATGAAAGATGGACTAACAAAACAAAATACCAATTCTCATCACAACGGTGATATTTGCCTGCCTAACCCTGTGATCCCATTTTGACACTGCCTTCACATTTGCCATGCAGCAGCAGATTTCCAGGGCTTCAGTAATAATTAGCAGTAGTCAGAGTGTTTCTTCCAAAGACTCAAAACTTGCTTATCTCTAAAGATGGAGACCTGGAGGTCCAGGCCTCCAAGCATTGCCTGTGGCTTTTGTGTGACAGGATTCATCCATCTACTTGGGATTCGCTGAGCACATTACAGACAACAAATACCACAAGGCAAGAGATAAGTTGAGTGAGAATTGAGTGTCTTGCTCTTGCCAGACTTCCAGCCTGGTCTTTCTTTGCATGAGTGGGAAATATTCCTGGTCCTCGGGAGTCTTGCTCCCTTCTAGGGGGGACAGAGATGTCCTTGGCTTCCCACCCCCCTGCAGAACTGACTGCAAGTCCATCAGCTTAGGCTGGGTAAAGTTGGCTTTAAATGGAGCATTTGCAGAAAGGATGCTTCAGTCTGCTTTAGCCCTCCTTTTGCCCCTGGTGAGCCCTCTCATCCTGAGGGAAGCCATAGCAGGGAGCTGTCAGGATGTCAGAGGCTTTGGCTGCCAGCTCCCCGCCCAGCAGAGCCAGGACTGGTTTCCCCTCTCAGGCAAACTGGGACATAATCCATCCCATTTTCCACAATTACTGTAATCCCAGCACTGTTTATTCAAGCATGGAAGTGCTACAATTAGAGCCAAGGGCTTTAAACATCCAAATGATGCCGCTGGCAGAGCCTGTGCTCCAATGAGTGAACTGCCAGCACCTCCTGTGTGTTTTGTGCAGCCTTTTCCCAACCCGTAACTGCAGTGCCTCAGTGTGGCCTGGAACTGAAGCAGAAGAAGGGCCTTTTGCAGCCTCACCTCTGACTTCCACGTGCTCCCCCCAGTCCTCCAGCACACCTTGTCTTTGGGCTTAAAGCACCTGGCATGGCTGAAGGGATCTTCTTTTTCTTCTGACACTTTTAAACTCTGCTCTAGGCAGACCAATCTTCTGTCTGAATGCTGGGTGAACTCCTGAACAGCAGTTCCAGAGCCAGGAAAGGAAAAGCTTCAATTCTTCTGGGAGTCTTTAATTCTTTTTAATTCCTCTGCTGCCTTTTCCACTACAAGGAGTGAGACTCCAGGAGACTCTGCTTGGCTCCTGAGGTTGAGGGAAGCCAGAGAAATTGCCACTCGAGCCATGCAGAGTGTTTAATTTCTCATGGATATGATAAATTCCAACAGCTAGAAATCTTGAGGGGTGCAGAAAAACCCAAGGTGAGAAATCACAGCCTGCAAGATTTTGCAGTTCAGCGAGGATCATTTGGAATGGGCCATTTATCTGACTGCAGCCAACTGAGCATTTCACAAGATCATTACGTACGACTTAATCTCCGCACAGAGCAAACCCAAATAAGCCAGGACAGCTCCGGTGTCCCTCCACTGCCAGATCCTCCAGGGAGTGTATTCTTTCCTAGATTTCACCAGAGAGAAACTGCTTCTGGATTTGCTGGAGTGTTTCTGGATTTGCAGCCGAGGCATTGTGACCATGGCATTCAACGTTTCTGTTCAGGTGCAGGTGTCGACAGTAAAACATCAACACCCTGAAGTCCTCACTGCTCTCATAAACTGAGTGAGTAACTGCAGGCAGGTATTTGCTGGAGTCCCTGTAACTTTACAGCAGCTTGGTGGTGGCTCCTGGTGCACGACACCAAAGTCGCTGCAGCATCAGCTCAGCTCTGCATCTGATGGAGGAGCCCTTTCTCAGTGGTCCCAAGCACGCTGCATGTTTTCCTGCTGCATGTTTTCCTGCTGCATGTTTTCCTGCTGCATGTTTTCCTGCTGCATCCAGGTTTCTGCTGCAGCCCAAAGGGGTGGAGGATGTGCAGGAGAGCTCTCAGCCTGAGCCTGCTGCACTGGTCCGGGCAACGTGCTCCTCGCCTAATTATTTTTTATGTGGTGAGATGAAAGTGTAAAAAGACAGGTCCTTCTTTAATATGCAGTTAGGGGTCACTTTATAGAGGCCATGCAATGTTAATGGAATTTATCAGCTTATAAATGTTTTTTAATTGCAAATAACTCAGCTGTAATTTATCAAATTGTTTACCCTGAATTGCCTGACGTCTCCATTCCTGCACCTTCTAAGGCTTATCATAAACTCCTTCTGGCAGTTCTCAAGCAAGGCAGGAATGAGAATATAATTCTGAGGTCAGTAGCTCTCAGATGGTGATGATACTTATTGTTATTATTAATGAATTTATTTATTTTTAGCCTTTCCCTTTCGGCCCTGGTGGCTGTTTCACCCTGGTATTTCTCAGGAAGGGAGTGGCCCACATCAACTCTCCTGAGCCAAATCTGCCTGCAGTTGACTCTGGATCCAAACTGTCATTCACATCATGCCAAACTTGGGCCCTTTCATTTTAAACTGGCTGTTCTATGTCTGAAAAATGTGAGTGAAAATCTGTTTGTGGACAGAACACCGACTGATTTCAGTGGGAACTGCTTGAACTTGCTCTGGGGTTGCAGAGCTTTCAGTATTTCTGCTGTCATTTTTGCTCCCTTCCATCATCTTCTTGGAGAAAGAAGGAAGTATGGCAGTGGGTATGTCTTGAAATGCCATGACTAAGGAGGCAGTCCTCCCATCAGGAACAAATGACATCTCCAAACCCCAGGCAGACACTTGTTAGGGGCTACAGAGGCCTTCATGAGTGAGAGGGAAAGCAATGACAATCAAGGTCCATCAGGCACTGCAGGAAACTGGTGCTTGTGTCTACCCACCTCTCACCTCGGGACACCTGGGCCCCCCCAGCTTCCATCTGGTTCATCGTGTTCCTGCCTCTCCCTGTGATACAAGTTCTATCTGTAGTGTCCTTTCCTGCGAAAATGGAAAAAAAACAGGTTTCCCCTTGGTATGTTGTGCTCATCAGGTTTGTCCTGCTCGAGTATTTGATTTAATGGCTGTGGAAAAGGTCTGAGGACCAGAAGTCAATGGAGAAAACAGAAAGGAAGAAAAAGGCAGAAACCAGGAAAATAATCCCAAGATTCTGCTGTTCTTGGCTGCTCTGCCTGGTCTGCTCACTTCGGGAGGGAAACAGTGACCATTCTCCCAAGGGCCAAAGTGGGACAGAATTTGAACCAGGCAGGTGTCTTAAATGTTTCACCTGGTTCAGATGAAGTCAACTTCTTTAAACCATCACAGCATCTTTCTGCTTTTGCCTTCAGTCTTTCTGGTGGAAGACAGGATAAAAGGGCAACTTCTCGCTCAAAATATCCGGCTTCACCTCATCATGCAGAGCTTACACGGGTGTGAGTCAGACTTACCAGGGAATGTGATGCTTCTGTTCCCACAGCAAATTCTGGCCATCTGGATGCAGGGTTTCCATCGTGGTACTGCTGAAAAAAAAAACCCATTCCCCACGTGGCTGGCAGGACTGTGCCCTGCCACGCTGGGCTTCTGGGATCTCAGAAAAGTGACCATTAGAAAAGTCATTGTGAGAGGTGAGCTAAACCATGCTCAGCAGCGCGGGCTCTAAGAGGAGCAGCAATCCCAGCCCCTCTCCTGGAAGTGGGCAGGACTCTGGGGCTGCTCTGGAAATGAATGAGAAAAAGGAGCATTTTTAAGCTCTTCCAGCTGCAGCGGACAGGAGCTATCAGAGAAGTGCTGCTGCTCTGTTTGCACAGGTAACTGTGACCCAGCACAGCCCAGCCCAGCCCAGCCCAGGCCAGGCCAACCTGCCAGTTCTGCTTTTGAGTTCTCCCAAGCCTCTCCTGCCTCTGTTCTCCTGCCAGCTCCATCACCTCCCCTGTCCCTGCCTCAGGAGCTACTGAATGCAATTCAGGAATCCACCCGAGTTTATTTGTGCCCACGATCCGTGTTTGTCCTGGGGAAGGAAGGTGCTCAGCAGCGTGTCAGCCTCAGAGCCTGGCACGCCGTGATGTGACAGCAGCAGGACTGGGGCTCAGCTGCAGCCACAGTCAAATGAGGCATCTCTCAGCCTAGGAGGAGGAGGAAAAAGACCCACAAAACATTAATTTAATGTCATGCTAAAGGCCACTGCTGGTGTGGAGCCCTCAGTGCAGAGCCCATTCCGGCGCCAGGCAGGGACAGCCCATTTTACAGCCCGGCTATAAAGAATTAATTTAAAAGCAGGATGTGGCCTTTATATCTCCTGCTTTCGTTGTTCCATCATTACCCTTAAGCAGCAGCTCGTTGTACTTGCATTTTAGGTTAGCAGAAAATGAGTGTGGAAGGGGCGAAGTGCCTGGCACTGCCCTGGCACTGCCCGGGCACGTGCCACTGCAGCGTGCAGAGGGGTCCCAGGCTGTGTTGGGACACCAGTGCACAGCCTGGTGTTTGCTAGGAAATGGATTTTTGTTTTAAACTTGATTAGTGTGCAACTCATCATGAACACTGCTAAATGTCTTCTTGCCAGGGGAACAGCACTCCCGCGTCCCCTGCCGTCACCCCGGGCAGGGCTGCGCTGCCTGTTTGTGTTCCCTTTGACTGCTAAACTGCTCATTGGAAATTAATCCATGAATAATTCATTGGGTGTTGCACTCTGTGCTTAAAAGTTCATCGTGTAGGTGGTAGGTTGTGAGTTTTCTTAGAAGTGATGGTGCTTTTCTCTTCTCTTTTTTCTGTGTTAATCTTGTGTGCGTGTGCAGAGCTCCCACGGCAGCCTGTTGGTTCTGCTACAGATGTTTTAATGTCTTTCTAGCAGATGATAGTTATTTTCAAATTTAGTTATTATGGCTCAGGATTATTGTGTTGCAAAAACTCTCTCTTGAGACTGGGGTTTATTGTGATACCCAAATGCTTTTGGGAGTTGTTACAACTGAGAGAAAAATAACAAATTACTCAGAAATGTACCTTCCCCTGTCCCATGCATACACACACACACACACACACACACACATATGCACTCACACTTCCCAGTCAGTCATTTATTATTTCTAAACCTGACGATGGTGGAAAGCAACGAGAAGTTTTCCATCTCCCTGGTTTCCCAAGGCAGGTTGTGGTTTTTTGGGTGGGCCTCACAGCAAACACGGCTCTCTCACAGCCCACCTCTAATGCTGCTTATTTCAGCTCTGGGGCCTCCTTGGTTTGTTCCCACAAAAGCATTAAACCCTGTATAAATATGTAAAAAATGCAAAAAGGGCTTTTTTGGGGTTTTTTTGGTCTTCTCTTTTGTTTGTTTGTTTTCTTGTCTTCCCGATCTGGCAAAGCAGATGCAAGACCCATATCCAGTGAGTAAAACCCCATCTCAGCCTTGTGCAGCATCCTTCAGCTGGCTTGGAGCCCTCAGCTGCTGAACCCAAGTTGCAGGCAGAGTTTAGGCCAGTTAATGTGGTTTTTTGTTTTAAAACATGATGAAATACCCAGCAGCACTGCAATCTTACTGTCCCCTGTGTACTCGTGGGTTATGCTGTCATTTAAAACATTCCTGTTCCACAGTCTGAGTCAGGGGGTGGCACGGGAACAGGGCTGTCAGAGGATCATCAAGGTTGGAAAAGACCTCTGAAATCATCAACTCCAACCACCAACCCAGCACCACCAGCTCCAGGCAGGGCGCAGGGAGGAGAGGTGGGAACGAGGGCTCCAAGGGGGAGTCTGGGCTGGCGACAGCTCTGCCACAGTGAGGGGAACAGAAAACCAAATCAAAGGAGGTTATTCCAGAGATATCAATGGTGTTTTGTGCCTCTCCCCTCCCTACATGCACCCACTGAATGGAGCAGAGCAGATGGGGACGTGCATTCCTCAGCAAGGAGGCAGTGGGCTGGGTTTCTGCCTGCACTGCCGTGCTGCTTAGGAGGCTGAAAGCAAAGCCCAGAAATAGGGTAAAAAAAAATGCCCACGTAGGTGTAAAAGGGAAAATACCAGAGCTGGTGACACACAGGCCTGGTTGTGTGATGGCCTGAAGCAGAGCTGTTATGTGCAGGGCTATTCACAAACCCCAATTTTAATAAGTGCAGATCATATCAGTAATGTATATTACAATAGTCCAATAGGGCGAATCAAATATTTAAAGACTACTTACACTCTGCTTTTTATCCCAAAATGACTGCAGAAAAGAGCCAAGTTCTGGCTGCTGGCTTGACTTCATGCTTTTTCTCTATTAAATGAGGCCATATAATTTTCCTCTGGGATACATTTGGCACTGGAGCTATTTAGGTCTGAACCTTCATCACTAAATTGAGGAAGATTTTTCAGTTCAGTTTAAGGAGAGAAGAATCAAGGTCGTAGCACTGGAGGAAAACTGTTAAAAACAGATAGTTCTCCTTGCTGATTTTCTGGCCACTGTTCATAAAAATAAAAAATAATCACCCAGATTTAACAACTGAACTTGAGCAGCAGCCACTTGTCTGTACTCAAGTCAGATGAAAAATACGAAAACCCAGCTGCACATAAAATTTTAAGCTGTGGAAGTTGTTATCATTTTACAGAGTATGAAATGGACTCATTTTATCTTAATGATTCTTTATTTGGTAATTCTTCTTTGTTTATTTTTGCTATTTAGGATAAAAAAAAAGGAAACAATTAATCACCTGTAGGGGTAGAAAGGAAGGCAAGAAAAAAATTGGGAAGTACTTCTTAAAAAGTGAAAGGCAAGATACTTGGGAAGAAATTACATTTTGATGATTTTCCCAGGAGTTGATTTTGAAAGCCAAATCCTGTTTTTAACTACAGCTTCCCAGACTTTAAAAATGGTCAAGGTGCTGTTGCCGTTGAGCACCACTCAGCATTTCTAGCATGGGGGCACTGCACATACGCTGCTGAGCTGCAGAACTCCTCCCTGCTGAAATCCCACCCCGTTCAGAGGCAGGTGTGGAGGAGTTTTGCAGCGCTGGGGAAGGAGCTGGCCCCTGGCTGCCATGGCAGTGCTGGTGCTGCCCATGCAGCTACACAGAGCTGCATCTCATGAGGGTGCTGGGAACTTCCTGCCAACGTGCTTCTTGACGGAGGTTAACTCATGAATTATTTCATTGTCAGTTTGCTGGAAATCCCAAATTCGGGCCAACAACTGCAGCTGAAGTTCAGCTGAAAGATGTCTTTTCTTTTTTTTTTTTTTTTAAAGGACAAACAGTCCAAGACCCAGTGAGAGAGCAGAAGATTGTGTGTGCCCACCCAACAGAACTGAGGGAACTTATCTGGAGCCTGGTAAACAGCAGCCCCTGCAAACTGGTAAACAAGTGTCCTTCCAGCCTGGGTTCTGGCTGGGTCCCAGCAGTGGGACTGGGATTGTTCTCTCTGAGGGTTTGGAAGGCACGGACAACTTCCCACCCGGACTGAAATCTCCCTATTTGTTCAGATAACGAGCCTCAATCAATGCTCTCATTTAGTGACAAAATCCAGGGCGAACAGATTCATATTTAAAACCCAGCTCCTGCAAAATGCCCTCAGAAGTGACTGCCTGGCACGAGCAGAGTCACCAGTGAGCAGCTGATTAGTTGGCCAATTAAAATAAAACTGATGGATCATTAAAGCAGCCAGAGGTTTCCAAGAGCTTTTCAGTGACTTGGTCCAGGCTGCTGGTTTCGGGGTTGAGGTTTTTTTTTTTAATTAATATTTTTTTCACAGGCAGACTCGAGCTCCTGCTCCCTCCACTGTGTGCAGGTGGGGATCCATTCCTGGATGTGTGTGTCCAGCTCTGGTCCCTCTTGGAAAACCTGGAGCTCTTGCTGGTTTGGAGAACGAGCAGCACCAGATCCTCTTCAGCAGAAAGTGATGCCCTTTGAGAGGTTTGGGATGCTCAGGCAGCACCTCAATGCCCGCAACACGTCTTGGCCGTGAGTCTCTAACGCCAGGACAAGGGGGAGAAATTCTACAAATGTAAGAAAAACTCAACTTTCCCCAAAACTTTTGTTTTGCTGAGGACAGGTTTTCTTCCAATAGCAATTCACAGAAATTCTCATTCCATCTTCTATGGCATTTTTGGCATAAATATATCCAGTGAAATGGATCACTACAGCGACCAACAAAAAAATCCCCAACATCTCTTTCCTTCTTAACAATCATTATTTTATTAATATATTTTACAAGATTGCAGTTGAAATCATTTAAATACAAACTTTTTTTTTTTATACAGAAAGTGTAATAAAGTTAAAATAGTTCCTTGTGTAATTCATAGCATTATTGCAATGCTTACAAAATTTTGCATAGAGTGTGCAAGGATTGATGTTATTTGATACAAAAAAGCTTTATATTTTCCCACACAACCACACACATACATAAGTTAAAAAGAAAAAAAAGCCAAACGAATCTGAATTTCGTAATGAGAACTGTAGTAAGACTTTAAATTCATTTTGTCCTGTTTACACGATCAAGGTCATTGGTGGTTTTCAGAGTAGAGGTCAGACAAGGTGTTTTCCCATCACACATGAAAACTGCTGTAGCACAGGGGTCATGCCTCTTACGCTGCTGCTGTAGATGAACAGGGGTTGCTTTGACTTGCACTGAATGTTTTGCTGTTGGCTCTACCTCCACGGAACATTTCTGGGTGAATATTGACAACTCTATCGGCATTTGCTCGCAGGGAAACCAATTCAAATACGGGGCGGGGGAAAAAATGAACAAAGCCACAAGCAAAATCCAGATCCAGCAGGTCAATCCCTTCCCTGCTCCCAAACTACCACACAGTGCAGGTCCAGACCAAGGTCTGGGTCACAGCCCAGGAAAAGCTCTGACCTGGGGAGGAATCCAGGTGTGAATGCTGTCAACTTAGCCCTTCTCTGACAAACACAGTGGACAGCAATTGCTCAGATCTGCCCTTTCTGAGGTTTCTGGCATGCTCTTACGTCGCAGGATTTGTTCATCTTAACTTCCGTGCTCGCTCTGATAACCCACAAAAAGGGATGAGACAGTGAATTCCTCCAGCAGTGCCTGCCCCCAGGAGTTGCTGCTCTCCAGGTGGGCAAAGGCTTGTGAGAACAGCACCCAGCACCATTTATCCCACCGGGGCTGCAGATACACATCATCTGAGCCACCTGCAGAACCACTGAGACTGCCCAAGTGTCTCATTATCTGTGACAGCACTGATACCGAGGGCACAGGGCCAGAGGAGGACCCAGATCAAGACAGAATTATCAGGCTGTGGTTCAGCGTGGGAGGTCACTCCCTGCTCTAAGGCAGCCACCCCGGAGAGATCCGGCCCTGGTGGGGGGGACTGCTGGGGTTTGCAGCTAAGGCAGTGTGGGAGAAACTCTAACAGCAACATTTTTTTTCAGCTACAATCCAAGCTTCAGCAAAAATAGCACCACCCACAAATAATTATTCTCTTGCTCTCCAGTGTGAGCCTGCCTCAAGATGTTTCAAGGACTCCATTATGAGGGAATTTTTAAAAGACCAAAGGACATACATTGCTTTAGGAAGAGATAATGCATTTAGCAGTAGAAGGTTTCGGAGGGCTCTATCTCCTATCAGTGGTTAAGCCTTTGAATGGGGGAAAAATGTAAGAGTACAATGCAATTTAAAATTCCTGTTACATGCAAAGATGCGCATGACTTGTGCTTTGCAATGGGCCTGTTCCTATAATGACAAATATGTCAGAAATGGTAAAACTTTCCATTTGGGGAGGACCCGATGAGAGGCTCCAAAGGGTCCTTTTCAATCTCCAAAGAACAGACTGTTTAGCTAAAGCTGCATGTTTTTATCTGAAGCGTTTGGTGGCACAATGCAAATGTAACATTTTCACAGAAATTTCTCCCGATATTTTCTCTTCCTGGCAGAAAGTTTCAACCACCTAAATGTGAGGCAAACATCCAATTACATATCACTTCACAGTGGACTTATCCCTCCTATTCTTTAATACCAGTTAAAAGCTAACAAAAGCTCAATCCATGGAGATCAACTGCCTCAAAGGAAATCTGACTTCCTCTGAACAGGCAGCCCATCGCTCCTGGCTGGTGGCACAAAATCCCAGCCACCACAGGGCTTCCAGCTCCAATAAGATGAGACATTTCCTGGGAGGGACACCAGTGCTAACTCTGCTGCAGGAATCACACTTGTAGCAAATTAATTTTTAAGGGACTTGCACCTCTAGTTTAAAGTGATTTGGATGGGGAATCTCAGTGGGGCACTGTGATTGTATTTCCTTCTTCGTTTCAGATAAAAGTCCTGCAGCTTTAAATATCCATCTCTTCCTGTATTCTTTATAGCGTGCGTCGCTTTTCACAAGGGCACAATACAATTCAAGTAGCAGGACAAGAGAGGCTGAAATGATAAAGCCTCAGGGCTGGATGTGCATAACCAGGGGCCTCTCAACCACAGCAGACTTAAAAGCTTTCTAAATACTAGCTATTCACTATAATTTCTATCCAAGCCCCAAGCCACTGTGGTTATCGTGGATGGAAACAACACCCCAGCAATCTTGAACAGCCCGAGCTGTAAGTGGTTTCAGTGACAGTAATTCCACTGAGCTCCATGAAAAGATCAAGCATAATTGCCACCATATTTAGTAAAATGGATGTTATTAATTTAAAGTATAATAGTGCAAAGGGACAGAGACATTGACTGCATTGACTGTGATTAGGGTGATGTCTCTCCCCATTTCTTCCCCTTCCCTCCTACCTGCCTTGTTTAATTCACTCCACTCTTGCTTGAATAACCTCAGCACCACGTCAGTGTTTAACCCTGCTCCGCTCACAGCCTGGCTACATCAGCTGTGGATACACAGCAACTGCCAAGCAGAATTTACCTGGAAGTCCCCAATTTTATGGTAGAGCCACTGCTACACGGGGGTTTTGGGGGCCTGCGTGGCTGAGATGCGACACGATGCGGATTTCAGGGCTGCTGGGTTTGAGAGCGGGACACCAGCTACCAAAACATTACACAGCAATTTCAGAGCTGAGGGAAAAAAAAAGGTTAAAATGGGGAAAAGGGAACTGTTGCCAGGATCACGTTCCTGAACAGCCAGGGCAATAAAAAGGCTGGTATTTTCACATTCAAAAAGCACCAAAGCAGCGCTTGGCAAAGCTCGGCAGGAACGTGCCCGGCGCTTGCTGGGGTGAGTTCTGGATGATGACATTTCAAAATTTAAAATGTCAGCCATGAAAAAGAGCACAGCCTCTAACTTTTTTTTTTTTGTTGTTGTTGTTGTTGTTTTTACTGTAGGTAGTTCTAAAATGAAATCATTGCAGCAGTTACTCTCCTCCGCCGAGCAGCCGCTGGAGCTCCTGCCCTGCTAATGCTCGAGTGCAGGTAAGTGAGCAGCTGCCACCATTTACTCTGTTTATTTATACTTTCAGCCCAGGATGATGTCTTTAAGCTTTCTGGGCTATTTCAAATTTCAGGTAACCTTGTCCCCTGCACACATTTCAAGATTTTTCACATTATTTCCTCCTCTCCCCATTAACCAAGTTAGAGCCTTCCTGCCACTTTATTCTCTCAAATGCAGCTTCATGACACACCTGCATTTTTCCTGCTCAGTTCAAAAAAAGCACCATTAAAGTTAATGCATTTCAGGCATGAGGGCAACCAGAGAGGGGTGAAATTCTTGAAGTCTTTGGTCTTTGTCTCACTCTCTTTTGCAATGTGAAACTTAAAGCCGTAAGAACAAATATAAAGAAAACTGGCTTTTGTTGTAAACAAGTGTACATGAGAGAGTGTGTGTGTGTATTTGTGTGCATGTGTGAGCATCTTATGACAACAAAAACTAATTTTCACTGGGTTAGGATGTGAGCTAGCCTGACATCTTCACAAATTCCCCAGGAATCTCTCTTTAACCTTGGTGCAATTTCTAGGGAGGGTTTTTTGTTTAGCCATCATTTTGCCACACCACATATTTGCAGGTCGTGTTTTTAGGCTTATGCCTTCAAACTTTTTGTTCGTGCAATGTGATATTTATCACAAGAGGAGAAAAAAAATCCCCAACCCTTCTAAAACACAGTTGTTTGACAGCACACAACTGAGGTAACCACATACAAATCACTCTTGCACATACTTAGTTTTCTAAAAATGAATATTTAGGAGAGGCTTCATACGTATTGTAGTAGTTACTGGCTTCCCCTTTTGATGACTTTTTTTTACTGTTAGCATTTCTTTGTACTCTTTAGCTGCCCATTTCACTGACTACTGGGTAATACGCTCCAAAATGAATAAAAAACCCCACAGAGTAACTTGGAGAACGGATACAGATGTACAGCCATTATCAGGACCTCTGCTTTTGCTAACGGCGAAGATTTTTTGCTTTAGAAGAACCATCCTACCTCAGCTATGACAGCAGAAGGCTCACACACTACATATGGACAAGATTCCAGTCACAGGTGAGCACTGTCATTCTCCTGACCCTTTCCTAAAGTGTCACATTTACAGCGAATTGGACAAGGTCCTGCAGTCCTACAGAGCCACCACACATCAAGGCATTTATGAATCCTGCAGGGCTGCCTCAGGTACCCTGACATCTGTGGCACAGTGCCTTGACTGGCATTTGGATGGGGTTTTAGTGCTCACAGCTGCAATGCAGGCTCTGCTTCAGTCCCACAGCCACCCCAAGGGCTGGCAGTGCTCCCACTGCCCTCAGTGCCCTCAGCTGTCACCTGTCCAGCTCCCAGCTCAGGCCATGAAGTCATCACCACCTCTTCCACTGGCCTCAGCAAAAATAAATTCACCACCCGGCCTTGCCTTAGCATTGGGAGGTAAAACTAAACTCCACTTTGAGATAAACCCTATCTCCCGAATGCTCAACTGAACTCAACTTCAGGCCCGATGCACAATGAAATACACAAACCCTGGTTTGTTTTTGGCATTTTATCAATGGAAGGTAGAGCATCCGGATGAAATTCCAGTCAGGGAAGCTCTGGTTTAAACGGATTCAGGGAAAAGCAGCACACACAGGTCCAGAGACTGTGAGGGATTTCTGGGCAAGGCAGGAGGGGAAGGGACTCTCATACACTTGCCCTGTCCAACAGGAGAGTCAGCCCCTCCACAGCAAACTGGAGTGTGAGATGGTTGGATGTGTTTGCAGGCAGCTTTTTAAACAGAATGCCTGTTTTTGAACAGAATGCCTGTTTTTCCCCTGGGATCTGAGACACAGTCCTGTTTTTGCTCTGGCTTCACACAATCCTAGAATGGTTTGGGATGGGAGGGACCTTAAAGATCACTCAGTTCCAACCCCCTGCCATGGGCAGAGACACCTCCCACTATCCCAGGTTACTCCAAGCCCTGTCCAACACTTCCAGGAATGGGGCAGCCACAGCTTCTCTGGGCAACCTGTGCCAGGGCCTCACCACTCTCACAGCCAAGAGTTTCTTCCTAATATTTAACCTAACCCTGCCTGCTGCCAGTTTGAAGCCAGTCCTCCTTGTCCTATTACTCCCCGGCCTTGAAAAAGTCCCTCTTCAGCTCTCCTGGAGCCCCTTTAGGCCCTGGAAGGGGCTTTAAGTTCTCCCTGGAGCCTTCTCTTCTCCGGGTGAACACCCCCAGCTCTCCCAGCCTGGCTCCAGAGCAGAGGGGCTCCAGCCCTCGGAGCATCTTTGTGGCCTCCTCTGGACTCACTCCAATGTGTCCCCATCCTTCTCATGTTGGGACCCCCAGAGCTGGACACAGCACTGCAGGTGGGATGTCACGAGAGCAAAGAATCCCCTCCCTCGACCGCTGCCCAGGCTGCTTTCGACGCAGCCCAGGACAGGATTGGCTTTCTGGGCTGTGAGTGCACTTCAGGCCATGTTGAGCTTCTCCTCAACCCAACAACCCAAGTCCTTCTCCTCAGGGACATTCCTGACCCATTCTCTGCCCAGCCTGTATTTATGTTTGTCACTGGCTGAACAGCACAGGCAGCATCGCCCAAACCACCGTCCTAAAACTCAAGTGGTGTTCAAATGACCTACAAGTCCCTCCAGGGGTTCATTCTTTCTAGCAACAATTCCTCTCATTTCAACACAACATATAATTTCATGTTTTTTAAGATGGAAACATGGTTGTAGAATATACTGAAACAACGAGAATTCCTTTCAGTAGACATAATTAAGGTACCCTTTGTGCACCTCAGAGAAGCATCTGCAGTGATGGCACAGATGTTAAGGTCATTTCCTAACAGCTCCCCAGCAGAAATTCACACCAAGATATGAATGTCCTCAGCAGTTTCATGGCTGTTGTGATATGAGAAGGTGATAACCTCATCCAACAGCCCAGCTGAGAAAAGCAGCCACTCGAAATGAATTTGTTGGGATGGAAATCCTCAGCAGAGCAGCCAGAGGGTGGCACAGGGATGAGGATTGAGCCACTGGCGTGTCTGGAGCGGAGCACAGAATCAGGATGCAGCATCCCTGATGGGCCAGTCCCTGTGTCCAGCCCTGCCTTCCTCACCCACCTGAATACTCCCAGGGATGGGAAAGTTGATCTGACTCGTTTTCTGCACGGGGAAGTCTTCCTGCAGCACGTGTCTTCAAACTGCTCACACGGGATTTGGTTATGGATCGGGCCATGCTTGCCGTGAGGTTTGTGATCAGTACTCAATGAAACAGGAAAAAAAATTCTACAGTAAATGTAGGACTATGAATGGGACTTCAGTCATGGTCCCAGAGGTAACGTACACAGTATTTTGCTATATTGAACATGGNAAAAAAAAAAAAAAGTCTGTATCATTCTAGGTGCCCCCTACAGTCTTAATGTATTTCATCAATATCTGTTTTAAGTTGCACAACCAGTTCCCAAGACACCCTCCTGTCCCTCCCCCCAAATAAACTAGATTTAATAACAAGATAAATATGATGTGCTTCTCCTTGCTGAGTGCATTGACTTAAGGCATAGGCACAATTCCCCTCTTTGAACAGAGATGGTAAAGTCCTGTGTCCCAATACAATTGTTACCCTGGGTGACCCTTTGCATTCAAACGTTGGCTCAAGACGTAATAATTACAGGAATCGTTCATCAATAAATAGTTTGAATTCGTTAATTCATTGGAAAGCATTATTGAAATAAAAGTCAATCATTCAATCCTGTTTCAGGAGTATATTTTTTTGGGAGTGCTGCTTTCTTAGGCAGGAACACATCTAATCTAAACTCCGGAGAAATCTTCTCTTTGAGTCCAATCAGTTTGGGATTAAGCCAGAATTGTTCATTAAAAAAAGAAAAAAAAGGAAAAAAATCAAACCCTGGTACTCTTGAGACCACAAGAAAATACGTGAAAAGCTGTAAAAAAAAAGGAATGGGCTAAATTATTTCTAAAGATTTCTGTCATCTATGTTTTATCTTGAAGATCACTTGAAGAATACCAGCTTTGGTTAGATATCACTAGGGATGGGCACAGATCTGTCTTATTTGCACATGAGGTAATATTTCAAAAGCATCTCAGTGGCTTGGAAACCTTTGCTGTCCTCGTGAGATTTACCGGGACTTGGAAACTTTTGCCGTAATTGGTATATTTGGGTTTTTTGTAAGGATTTTTACAGGCATGTGGATGAAATTATGGGTCAGAATTCAATGATCTGGGCTCTTCTTATCATTTTTCAAAACTTCGAAAGTGGATGTGATGTTACCAGATCAGATTTTTGTGTTTTGTCCTGCCCGTGACTCCTAGACTTTAAAATAAGGAAAAATGCAACCATGATTTAAGATTCAACCACAGAGTTTTGGGGACTCAAATTCTAGAGGAACCAGCATCCAAAGCCCTTCCTTTCGGTAATCTGGCTTTGTCACAATCTTTATAAATCCTTAAAAAAAGTCTTTCATTGTCAGCATCTCTGATATTTGCAGCTTCTACCAAATCTAAGTGACCTTGGACTGTGTATCTTGAAAAGAAAGATGACAAAAATTCTGGTGTAGCACCTACGTCATACACTTAATTTTATGATTTTCTCAGTTTCTAGTTGATTTTCTCTGTTTCTACCGGTATTTAGGCAACGTCCAAATCTTAAATCTTCACACCTTCGCACCAAATATGTTCAAAATTAAAGGTGTTAATGAAGAGTATGTAGGGTGATCCAGGACACCTGTTAACAAAAGAGGTTCAGGGTTTTTCTGTTTAGTCCAACTTCCACAAATTTTTTTCCTTCCAATAACTAAATACAACACCAGTTTTGCCAGCACAGAGCTGATTTTAGGTTAGTGTTGGACCTGATGTGTCACAACTGAATAGCCCAAGGCATCCTTGGCCATCCACAGGCAAGTGTTGAACCCCTTTGGAAAATTACATTTATTATTTCAGCAAGAAGGTCTGGACTTTCCTACTGGCCAAGTGCATCCATCTCTCCCAACAGACCCTTCAGGTGATAATTAAAGAGTAATTTAACCTCAGGTTGCTTGGATCACTGCAGGTGATCGGCACAGCACATCTGGCTATTTTGTTGTTTTTTTAAATTATTTATTTTTCATGCCACTGATTTAACGGTGCAAAAATAATCAGAGATGCTTCTCTTCCCTTTGGATATTGGTGGGTCTGCATTGGTTCCAGGGTCTTGCCCAGCCAGCAATCCCATTGCTCTGAGAACATGATCAAAAAACGAGGGGCGATCGTTGCACTGTATTAATACAGAAGGGGCCAGGGGAGCATCAGATCCAATTCAGCAGATTGTACCAGTTGGTGTGGGAATTTCGTAACAATTTTGGTGTGGGAAAGAGAAATGCTACACAAATGTAACAGGGTCACCCTGGGATTCCTTGTACTGAAACATCGTTTTACACAGAGGATATATATATATATATCTTATATATATATTTTTTTATATATATATTCACACACACGCGCGCGCACACACAAAAAAAGTCTTTGATAGGCTTTCTGTGTTCTAGTAAAAATAGTTGGCAGCTGGATCTGTGAGACCAGAACTGGCTTTTGTGCTGCCTGCGATGCCCCCACTGCAAATTGTCTCTCAAAGGCAGACGCTTGTGTTTATCTGGCAGGTGGAGCTGCTGCCTGCCTGAGACAGGAACAACCTCCCATTGGGACACACACAGAGCTCGTAGATTTTTTGCCTGGACCCTGCAGAAGAGGAAGATCCTTGAGGCAAGTTAGGTAGTTTGATTTTTGCAGAATTCAACGTTATCTGAAGTCAGAGGTGGCGAGACAGAGAGAAAAAAAAAAAGAGAGAGAGAGGATTAGCGGAGAGCTGTTATTTCTGAGGCTGTGTTTAAAGAAGCTTCCTCCAGACAACTCAGCTGCTACAAAAACCGGGTAGGGAAGTGTTTCGGGATGGGAAAGCCTGATACAAGTCTGGGTGAGCACATTATCTGCCTTCATCACGACCTCCAGTTTGTTTCTGCTGGTCTACCCACTGTGTTTTCTCAGCTCGTAGCTTCCTGGGATGCCTCCCAGGAATCCAATCCCAGGTTTGGATTGACCCAACCAGAGGTACCCCACTGTCAGATGGGGAGCATGGATAGTCCACACCCATCCAACCAATCTGCTCCTCCATCAGGATTTCTGTCACCGTGATCCCATTGCCAGTTATGCTTGCAGGCTCCCAGCCCTGACTTTTATGTATATTTTATGTATATTTAATGCATATTTTATGTATATTTTATGCATATTTTATGGATATGTGTAACACTTTTGTGTATATTAAAAATAACTTAAACGCTGTAACAGACCTCAATTCCTCCTTACAAAACAACATAAGGCAAACAACATGTGGCAGCTCTCAGGCACGTGGCAGCTGCAGGGGAGTGCTCTGACATCAGCCAGAGCACAGTAAAATAACCTGAACCCCACAATAATAGGGGGCAACTGACAGTACTTGGAATTACAGTTAAAATCTCCAGTTTTAGTATCTACCCATCTAATGTCCTGAAAGATACAAGTCAATTTATGCATTTTAAAGGCAACTTAGTGTTGAAAGCAACTGCTTGAAGCTGTGAAATGCCTTGGATTTCAATCTCAGTGTATTAGGTAGGGGTTTTTCTCCTGCTATTTTTGAGAGGTTTTTTTGTTAACACCCATGATCTAGGTTTGGACTGTCTTAAAATGCAAATGTTTAGAAATAACAGAAATTGCAATTAAAAAACTGGGAGCTCCTCAGCCACATGCTTTGATGTCTTCCATCACTGTGGCAGGAGGAGGGGATAAGAACCATGTGCCCACATAATTTTGTGACACCAGAAGAGGCTTAACTCAACACCTATTTTACTTTTGCTGCATGTTACCAGTTTTAATTATTCTCTCTTCCCCTTTGGAAGTTTCTCCAGTGCAACAACCTGTGTCTCCTAATGTTCCCTTTCTTTCCAGAATGAAACATCAGCCACAAAAGCTTTTCAGATCAATACCGATGAATGAAGCTCTTCTTATGGAAAAATATATGATAAAAGATTTAATTACGTTGGCCAAGTAAATCTTATTTTAAAGCGACAAGGAAACAAAGAATTTAGGAGCACTGTGCATTTTACAGCTGCATAAATCTGCTGGAACAACAGATGCTATTATCCATGCACTTTAAAAATAATGAATCAGCCTTTGCCACGGAGTGAGCCTCATTTGCATGGGATGTGTTCAACCGGAGTGAGCAGCACTGAAGCCAGGAGAGCCCATTGCCCCCGGGCTTCCACAGCAGCATCTCAAACGTGGTGACCCACGGGGCTGCAGCTCTGCAGGGGATCCGTGCCTTGGCCTGGCTTTGCTGCAGGGCTCGGCGTTTTCCGCTTACCTCTCCATCTTTGGATTCCAGCCTGAGCTCTGTCCTGCACGTGGCCTTCAGGCTGCCGGCCTCGGCGTTGATCTCGATGCCCTTCGGAGCCTCCATCACCAGCGCGCGCGTGGGCGACTCCAGCCTGCAACACAGAGGGGTTACACGGCCCCGTGGGCTCGCTGCTCCTGCTCAGGCTGTGGGGCTGCACTGCTGCACCTCACACCCTGCCCATGTTCAGGTTCTCACCTGCTTTTGGGGGAAAAGGTTCACGCGTGGTGTGGTAAAACACACCGCAGATCTGACCTGCTAATGCTCCATGCCAGCTCTGCTGTGCCGGACCAAGAGAAAAGGGGCAATAAAGCTGCCCCCCATGGTCGGCCTGCTCCTATTTCTAGTTCAGATTTCTCACTAATCAGTGCTAACAGGGGATGTCAGCAAAGCTGAGTACCTACACAGAGAGGGCAAGTGCTTCTCCTCCTCAAACCACTGTTCGAGCAGGAATAAATTAGTTCTCCTGACTTCCTGTAATGGGAGGTTTGTAAAGGTTTAAGGATACAATTTAAAGAAATCAATGAAAACGATCAGGCTGAAGACCCCAAAATTTGTGGTCTCCAGTCCTAGGCTCACATCACACCGGGCATGACCATGTGCTCTGCAGAGCTTCGGCCCCTCGAAACCATGGATACACTGCACAGACAGCCCTGTTACAGCCCTGTTACAGCTCTGTTACACAGCCAGACCTTTTACTTTAGGCAATTGGGGTTAATGCTGTGAAGTGCAGAAGCACAAGGTTCAGTCTTCCTTGTTCATCATCCATTTTTAGGTCTACTATTACACTTGTCTCTTTCTTATTGATAATACAGCCTCTTATTACTCTCTGCATTGCAAATGGTAATAAAAAACCAACTCTCCCTCTTTGGAAACATCCTCTTAGTTGATTTTATGACCATTTATTTACTGTGCCATCACAAAATCTAGAGCCTGGCCTCTACAGGTGAAGCAGCTGGGAGGGCTGGAGCAGAAGCTCCTCTGCTTTGCCTGCTTTGGGCTGGCAGCGCTGCCCAAAGCTGAGCACGGGGCAGCCCAGCAGCACCCCCAGCTCTCTCGGGCAGCTCTCAGGGTTTGCTTGCATCAGCTCTTTCTCTCTGCTCTCCATATATATAATCATTTGTGCAAGTAAGTGTATTCTTAAATGGACTCCTGCTGGTACTGAGACAACATTATGGGAGACTGAGGGAATTCAGCTGTATTTATTGCAGCCAACAGTTCAATAAAGCACAGGCACAGCTCCCTCTGTGTGGCACTTCTCAAGTTACGACTTTGCCTCTTTTCAGTGTCTTCATATTGCTGCTTTTTGAACACGTCTCCCTCAAGGCCCCAAACTCATCCATAATTTCCTGGCTGACTTAACTAAATCTAAATTTCAGGGAGCAATTGAGGCATATGCAGCCCAAGGAATGAGCACGGTCTCATGGTTAGCAGCCTCTGCACAATCCTTCTGAGCTGCTTTTTGTTTCCTGCAGGGAAGCCACATTTTATGCAAACCTTCTGATTCCTTCCACTATCACCCCTCAGCTGGTTCCTGTATGAGGAACCTGAGGTTAGGACTGCTGTAACTCACTTTTTTTCCCTGCCTGACTGAATTGCAGATCGCATGGAGGACAAAAAGCTGTCTGACCCCTGTTTTCCCTGGAGATTTCAGCCCAGGGACACAGCACATTCTCAGCCTTGGTGTACCTCATAGGCTGGTGTTTGCCCTGGAAAACAAAGGACCCTCTGCTTGCCCTAAGCCCCCAGGATCTGTGCTGCAGTGGCTGGAAGGCAGGCACACATTCCTTCTGCTCCACAGGCAGGATCCTCAGGAGGAGCAGCAGAGAGTCGGGGCCAGTTATATCTTAAATCATGTAGCTAAATTCACCAGAGGATGTGTCCAAACCCCAAGACAGCTGAGCTAATCCGAGGATAAAATAATTCCTAAGAACACGGCCAGGTGACTCTCCTGCTCTCCAGCATCTCAGTGACTCTCCAATTTCTTTGATGTCCCGGCTGTCTCAATATATTTGTTCATCTGTTAATCTTTTAGCTCTTCTATCCACTGAGAAATAAATCTCCTAAGTGCAAAACAGTGTTCAGACACCACAGTGCAAACACACTGATTTGCAGCAGCACTCCATTCCTGCTCGGTACAGGAGCAGCCTCCCAGTCCCACACTTTTACTGGTGAGCCAGGAGAGCTGGGAAATCCGTGGATGACGTCCTGTGGTGGGGGAGCATCAATAGAGGACCTTCTTGCACATCTTTCCCTGTGCACAAAGGTCCCCTGGACACCAAACTGAGTAAAAATTCAAGCTTTGAATAAGCTAGCAAGGATTTGGAGTGTCCTAGATAACAGTGCCCCAAAGTTTTATTCTCTTTCACGTCTAACAAAGTGACGGAGTTCTTCTCCCTCCTCCCCCTGAACAAGTGGAATAACATCATCTTACAAACACTGCTGAAACCCATGTGATTTTTGGACACATTCTAATCCATGCAGAGCTTCTTTCCTCATGGAGGCACAAAGGACCCTCTCCAGCACCTCCCAACAGCCCAAAGTGTGATGTGGGACAAGGACACAACAACAGCTGGGGCTTCGCTGCTGCTCCATCACCCCCCTCGCTGAGCTGACCCCCACTCCACCATCCCAAATGACAACCTCAGGCAGCTGCAACCTTGCTGACACACTGAGTCAGCCCCAGCCCAACCCTTAAATGCTTAAAATACAATTTTAAAGCCCAGGGATCTTTTTAGAACCTTAAAACTATGGAAATGGTTGAAAGTACTGCCAACAGCAAAGTGCAGCTCTTCCAATGATGAGAACCTTGGGCTGCAGCCCACGTGGCTTTGTACTTGGGCTGTGGTTCGGAGCCTGACTCTTCTCTCTCCTCCATGTTCCAGATTGGTGTAAATCCATCTGATTCATGGGACTCTTGTCCCAGTTTATGCTACTGTAAAGGAGGACAGAAAGGTCTTAAAAATTGTTTCCTTAGTATTTAAGGGGCATAGGTTTGTAAGGGATTTAATTCGATTATTTTCTGATATCCTGAATGAATCCCTGAGACACCTGACCATAAACCAGGAGCTGCAAAATCTATGCAAAGCCAGAAAAAGCAGTTGAGGAGTTTATGCTCTGGGGGTTTGAGCAATGTTTACTGAACACTTTCATTTGAAGCAGGCGTTTAAGAGACGCTCTGCTTTTAAACCTAATTCTGCCTTCCAGAGCAGAACCAATTTGGAGACTAATAATGAAAGAAAATGATTTAGAGATGAACAGATAATTTGTTCAAAATCAACATTTGTTTTCCAGTGTGATACTCCAGAGCTTTTAGTGGGATTCCCATCTCCCAGTGAGGTGTAAGCCTGTACTTAGAGCAGTAGGCTGGAAAGGTGGCTGCATGAATATAGATTGTTTCATTATTTGCTCCTGCCCTTGAATTTTCCATCCCAGCAATTGGCACATAAGCCCTTTTTATTGACCATGGGTGCTGCTTATTTTTGCTCCAGTATTTGCAGGACTGGATTTTGACCACTCTGTTCACAGAGCTGGGCAAGAGGAGCAAATGCACTGCTGTGCACAGTTACAGCTTGCTGAATTCAGCACCGAGATAAGCTACTGCCATGAAATTGCTCCTGTCCCACCTACGGTCTCCTAGGAGGTGGATGAAGAGACATTTTCCTGTCTGGGTGACTCCCCACAACGTGGGAACTACTCCTCTGGATCCCAAGGTGTCATGTAAGTCCAATTTTTTTTTTTAAAAAAAGCCACAAGTAACAGGATTTTCAGAACTATTCAAGTTCCCAAGTTCCACTTATTACAACGGGTGTTAGCTACTTTTGAAAATCCCATTGAGCACCTAAATGCCATAACAAATCTGACCCTTAATCTCAGTTCTTAGTTCTGCAACAGAGGTAATAGCACTCCCCAACTCCATAGGGAGGATGGAAAGATAAATATATTAGCAGTTGTGAAGCATTTAGTTACTGCAATAACCGAGGCCAGGGAAGTTACCATCGCCAGGGATAAATGGCTGGCACACGGATAACTGATCTCTCCAAAACCCCTGGAAATTGCTGGAATTTTTGTGCTCCTGAAACTCAACAAAGGGAGAAAAAAATTTCAGTGTCATCCCTGCTTTGCTTTGGAAACTTTAGCAATAATTTAAAGGAGATCAGCACATGAGTTTGTATTGTGGCTCCAGAGAAAGTCATTCACTTGGAAAGATCATTACGTACCCAGATTTCTGGTTTTCATTTCCTTCATCATAAACAGTCACATTAATCACCTCAGTACCATGGAATCTGTTTCCTTCTTGTCCCTCCCCTCACCCCCTCCACCATAATGCAGCATTTTCCTTACTCTTCTGAACAACCTTTTCAATTTGGGGAAAAAGGAGGGCATTAAAGATGTGAAGGCAGTACCACCTGCAGCTGGAGACTGCTGATGCGCTTCCAATACAGTGGACATAATTCTGTTAAAAAGTAAAATTTAATGTAAAGAGTTCAGGGGGAAAATTCACCCAGCTCCAGCACTGATGCCAACGTGACTTGCAACCTGTGCCTTGCGCCAAAGGCTACGACAAAAAAAAGGAATGATCCTGAACATGTGAAAGGAGCTACTGTGAGCTGAGGACCTTCTGCTGCCACTTTGTAATTGTTCTCATTTTATTTCATTTTATTTTTTATTCCTTTTTTCTTTTTTTTTTTTAACCAAGGAATGGCCTCAAGCTTCAGAATTCCTTGTCCCCACAAGGGGCTTTTTCTGTGTGGGGCAGAAACGCTGCTTGCAGTATGGAAATGGAAAGAGGAGTTCGTGCTCGGGAGGTGAGGAGCGCGTGATGCAGCAGTGTGGTAACAGGAGCTAATTTAATTTTGCTTAGAAACCTCTGGACTGAGAATAGAGCATGTATTACTGCAGCTGTAGCCCATTACTTCTAATGACTCTAATTATTTCTTATGGTATCCATCTGACCAGCCATAAGATTCACGTTGAGCATAAAATTAGCCAATGCTAGCACTGTGCCTGCTTACATCTCATGCAATTGGTAAATTATGCCAGCAAGTAAACACGGAGCTCCATCAATTTGCTGGTAATGAACCAGCATCTCGGGCTGAAATTTGTTTTCAATTTTAACTCCCTTGTTTCAATGAAATCAATGGGATCACCCATTCACAGCGACTTACACTTCTGACTTCATTATTTGTGTGTTATCTCATATATGTCTACTCCTAGAACAGAACACAATGCTTCTCTCCCTATTAACTGGAAGTTAATTAGGTTTTACTGAATTGCAGAGAAGCCATGCTTAGTTTCTATTTTTAGAATGCTCAGAAACATTTTTTTTTTTTCCCAATTGTCTTTGCTCGTATTGGAACAGAAAAATGTCTGGGAGGAGGAACAACAGGTTGAGCCTGGACTCACCTGGTGAAAATCTCAACTGAACAGAAGTTCAAACAAAATCGTGTCCAAGACCAAAGGGCTCTGCCCTGAGCTTCACCCCTCATCACTAGAATTCCTTCCTACTGGTATTGTCATTTCATGGGAAAAACAGAGGCTAAAATACGGCAAGAACGGTGAGTCTGATCTAAAGCAGGAAAGAGGGAAAAAAAAGGGAGCTGAGTACAACAGAGTGAGAGGTTAAAAACCCAAAGGGGAAAATGCACAATGCCTTTTTCTGAGACACCGTGATTTTGACAAAATATGACCTAAGTGGCACAATACAAAAGCAGAAAGCACTCTGAGAGCTTACAGAAGAGATCATCACTAATAAGAAAATATGTATCCCTGTTATTTATTGCCGAGCATTGACATAAATCTTGTTTTCAATTACATGTTAATGAAGCACACCAATTACTGTTTGAATGGGGACATCTGATTACAGTCTCAATCAACAGAAATAAATCTTGCTTATGGAAGGTTTCCAGGGTATTTTCTTTAGAAACATTAATTAGAGAAGTAAACAAGGATCTATTATTACCATGTCATCCAATTGTAAATGCTGCCTGTCGCTGTAAATACTGGTTAGTTTGACAGTGTGCATCACCATACAGTTTCCAGTGCTCCTGCTGCAAATCTAATAAGTGACAATTCCAGTGCAGCCATAATCTGAAGGAGATTGTTATGGCTGGGGGTCCAAAACCTTATGCAATTACCGATGTGATACAGTGAACAGCAAATGAAAATTATTTTAGCTATCTCCACAAACCACCGTTAATTCCCAAGCAAAACCCACCTAAATCTATCAGAGACCTGACAGGTGCAGAGGTCTAATGATGCTTTATTGGAAATTACAGTTTTCTAATTGAGTTAGAGGTAAGTCTGGTTCAATTGGCAGGGGGTGTCACAATTTTCTCCTCTGCACTTGGGCAACACAGATGCTGAAGAGATTTTGTACAAAGCTGAGTCAAGAGAAAGAAAAAAAGGAGTTGAGAAAGGAATTACCCTTGTGCTAACTTTGTTTGTAAGCTTTGCTATTTCTTTGGCTCGGGAACCCAGTGTTTACAACTTTGCTTTCTTCTTTTTTTAAATACAGCTCTTAGAGCTTCGAGAAATGCTTCACCACCAGCAGTGTAATAAATCTGCTGCTGGTTTTGGTAACTTCATCTCAGAGGATGGACCAGTTTATGCATTTTTTCACCTAGTTTTGAGTTATGGCTCCTGTGTTTAGTGAACTTTTCCTGAACAGAGTTCATGCTAAACCAATACTCTCCTGCCCATGTAATGGACATGTCTTGTTATCTCTTCAGAGAGCCCAACTCTGTGAGAAGGGCTAACAGGAGTGGCTTGAAACCATCACAAAGCGGGTCACAGCCAGCATTGGGAAGACGCTCAGCTAATATTAAAAGAAGATTTGAGAGGGTCTAGACAAATGTGTGATCAGAGGAGTTCGTAGGTAGGGTATTGTCTTGCAGCACCAGGCAGGTGAGAGCCAGCTTTCGTTCTCCCTCCAAAAAAATGCCATTCCTCAGCAAGAGGAGAAGTTTGAACATATGGTTCCTCCCACCACACTGCAAATCCCCTGCTGCAGTCTTCCACTACGCTTCGCACCAGCTGAGGCTTACTCAGAGCACTGAAAAGCAGTAAAACTAGGAAAACATGGAGCAGCCAAAAGACAATTGTAAATTCTTTCTGATTGCCTACCACGCTACAGCACAGGAACTGCTGAAGGCGAGGTAATTATGTAAAGTTGTCTTAAATGTCTTGGGGTATTTTTTGTTTTTCTTTTTTACATTTAAAGTAATTTCTGGAATAGTTTACCAGAAGCCAAATACAGTATTTAGAAGACAAAACCTGAGATCAAGCAGAAGATATCAAATTAATCTAGGGAGAAAAACGACTGTGTAATACTACTGAGATCTAGTTTCATTATGAACTGGAAAAGTGGTGGAGGGCAGAGATTGTGTAAGAAAAAAGTGCAAGATTAATGTTTAACGAAGTGGAGGTATGGCTGAGAAAATTAAAATCATCTGGATAATTAAAAAATTCTCTTGCTTATAAATCAAGGAGAGAAATTATCATAGAAATTGGGAGATAGTTGAACACGATGTGTGGTAAATACAGATGTGGTTTAAAAAGATGATGTGTTTAAGCAGGCAGAGAAGAGATTCGGGGATGTAAAAATAATTATTCCTATTCTAAGTGTAGAGATGACTGCGACGTCCCTCTCCTCACCTGGGGGTGGGTCCATCTTTCAGCCTTAACTGGCAAGCTGGGACACCCAGAGCCATCTGTGTGCCGTGTGGTGGGAAACCTCCACGTTACAGCACCTGACTGTGGCCAGAGGAAGATGCTGAGAGTGGCCAGGAGCCTCATCCCGAGCAGGGACAGAGCTGCTGTGCACTGCTGATCACACCTCGATTAATAAACCACAGCAGTTCTGGGTGGGACCGAGAAAATCCAGCCCACAGGGGAGAGTCCTCTCTGTTGGCATAGTAGGGACAACTTGGACAGGGCTGGGAGCAACCTGGTCTGGTGGGAGGTGTCCCTGCCCATGGCAGGGGGTGGAATGAAATGATCCTGGAGGTCCCTTCCAACCCAAACCAATCTGTGACAACCTCTGACAGTAACCAGCCATACTGTGAAATTCAGGAGCAGGGTCAGCTCTGGCTGCAGGAAGCCAAAGGACACATGCCCCCTCTCTTGGCATGCTCAGAACTGGGACAGAAAGTGACATCACAGGGCAGGCTGAGCTCTAACCAAGGCACAGGGCTGCTGTTGATGCCACTGGCTGGCACTGAAGAGCCCATAATTATTGTTATTACAAAAACCTGGCCACAGCTTCTTGAACAGTTACATAGTGTGGGTCAAAACTGCTCAAATAACAGCCAGGAAATTTCTTCGTGGATAACCTGTGTTTGGTAACCAGGGGGCTTGGAACTGCAGCGTGGCTGTGTCTCTGATCCCACTGCCCACAGCCTCCCTGCACTCCCTAAACCAACAGACCCAGAGCTACACGCACCTCATCTACTACCTAAACCACCTATTTATTTTGCCTGTTACGTAACTTCTTGCAATAAATGAAAACAAATCGAAAGAAAATAAATCCCTCCTCCTGTTGGCTGCATTAACGACCACGCTCATTTCGCACATGGAGAAAAATAATTACTTTTCATGTTACCATAATTGCCTAAACCACAAATGCATTTTTTAAGAAACAAAGGCTGGGCTGGTGTAAGTTTCTAATTACAGGTTGAAAGCTTCTAATTAAAAGGCATAAATTGGAAGAAACCCTTTCAAGCAGAATTGCAGAAGAGGCTGCTGAGATTGGGTATTAACTTGATGCACTGTCACTGTGCCGGGGCGGGGGGGAGAAAAAGAAATAGAAACCAAGTGTTGTGGCTCTTCCTGGGGGCCACTGACACCGTTTGCTGCCCAGTGTCTAACAAAGTGCTGCCCTCAGAAACAGAGAGGAGATGAACACATCACACGGGAGATCTGTAGGGCCACTGCATTTCCTAGCAACCCCGAGCCACTGGCGCAGGGACAGAGCTGTCCTGGAGGGAACGGTTCAGGCTTCAGTCAGCTTTTTCCTGAAGTTTGCAGTGGCTGCTGGATGGTGGCAGGGGGACGGAAGTTGGACGGGAGGACAAAACCTGAGTTGGGCTAAAATGATAAAACCCGATGAAAAGATGGATACTTGAGTCAGGTAAAACTTGCTGGATGAACAATTTGTGTTTGTCAACACGGACAGTACATGGTGCTCTGTTTTGGGGGGACTGCCATGTGCAGTCAGTGGCTGGATGAATTTGGGCCACATCTCTGCTACTTTCACGATTTGCTCTTCTGCTTTACTTCGAAAGAAGGCAGCATGATGTAATTTTTTTATCTTACTCTCCTGTTTTTCAGAGTGTTGAAAAATCCTGCAGAGCAGACCAGCGTGTCATCCCTGACAGAGAAATTGCTTTCCTGTGATAACCCAGTACTCCAATGAGAGGATTACTGGCAGGGGTGCAGAGCTATGCAAATACTGGAGTCATTAGCATCAGGCTTTGCACGCAGTCTCCTGCATCAGAACTGCTTGAGGAAGAGAAGAGATGTCGATCTAGATTTTAATTTTAAAATTATTTTTGAAGTTTGTCTGCCATGGGGTTTTTACCTGCTGTTTGGTCAGCCATAAAGAAAAAGGGTCAGGTGGATTAAAATCTCACAGGGGTAGTGCTCAGGTTCAGCCTCCAGCACTCACTGCAGCGATGATTTACTCTTTCTCTTCTCTGATGATTCACTCCATTCCTTCTAAAAAGACTGGCGTTAATAGTAAATCACTTACAATGAGACACACAGAGATAACAAAGCTAAAAAGGATTTGGAAAGGCAGAATATAAAAACCTGCCGGAAAAAAAAAAAGGTGTGTCTGTATGCATCACCTCCTCAGTGGTGATACCCTTTGGAAACATGCACACACTCGCTTAAGTGGATTTGAAGAGCTTACTTAGCATCACAAATTGGCTACAACCTGATGGGTATTTCTGAATACCTATTTATGGACCTTCAGACGCTCGCATTCCTGTGGCATATCCATTCACTGTACAGTCAATTTATAATGATTCCACCAAATTAAATCTTTATTAACAAACTTACTGACTGCGGCTTTGACTTATTGTCCCCCCTTTTAATTAACTGCAGTAATGAGACAAGCAGCATCCAATGTAACAACTGACCAAACATTTTGCTTAAAAGCTGCCGGTTATTTCGAGCAGCTCTACAAAAAAACGAAGGCTGAATTGCTATTTGCTAAATGTCAATTTTCACACTCTGTTGAACCTTTTCTGAAGGCTGTCAACCACAAATCTGCAGTCATCTTTTCCCCTCTGATCAGAGCTATATAGAGCATATAACAGGTTTTCAGTTACTTTTCATTTTTATGCAGAAGATGTACCATTTTCTGTTCCCAGTACACTTTAAAAAAATGGTAAATGTGCATAAATTGTAAATGTAAAGGGGTGCATATGCCAAGGTTGTGGCCTCTTTCGCAGTCACAAGTTACACCAGCAATATGGTTCCATGTCTGCATGTGCAAGGGCACAGAAATGATCCAAACTCCTCAAACCCGGCCCATTATCATGCAGCAATACTGCACCATCCTCTTTTCCAACGTGCTGGGCTCCTGCTCAGAGCT
The DNA here is from genome assembly GCA_013398855.1 of Mohoua ochrocephala. Classification (NCBI taxonomy): domain Eukaryota; kingdom Metazoa; phylum Chordata; class Aves; order Passeriformes; family Acanthizidae; genus Mohoua; species Mohoua ochrocephala. Next base: position 1,494,675 of record VZTA01022718.1, on the reverse strand, counting down.
GGGAATGTTTTCCCCTCCAGATCACTCGTTCCCAGCCTTGCTTTGGGAGGAACACTAAAACAAAGCCAAGGAACAGGCAAGACCACCAAGGACAGAGACTCTGAGAGGGGCCCAGGGCTCCTCCCTGTGACCTTTTTGGCACAGAGGAGTTTGGAAGGGCAGTGGGAGGAAGAGGAGTATTTGAACAAGTCACGCTCAAAGCTCTTTGATAGCGTAGAACAGAAAATCTCACAGCTCTTTGAGATTTCCAACTAATTTCTTGCTTTCAAATATGCAAAAGAAAATAGTTTGGGAAATGGTGTAGAGAAGAAAATAAAGGAGTTGTGTGGGTGGGCGGAGGGAGGAAAGGAGCAGAGAGATAAAGAGATCAGGAAAAAAAAAAGCCCAACTTGCTGACAAAGAGAGTATAGAGATGTCTCCAAAGGGACTACTTTAATTCAGAGAAGAGGATGTTTTGCAAATTCTTAGCATCAATTTATTTTCAGCTAAAACCAAAACTGTTTTCTATTTATCTTTTGCACATAATCACTCCGGAGTAAAACATGCATTCGGAGGTAAGGCTTGGCAATCTTTCAAGACAGATAAGCCAGATGATATTTTTCCTAACAACAAGAGAGACTCTTGAGCCTGGCGGTGGCACTTCACCATTTGCTGGGAGATGGCCCCACTGGCACGAACCCACCTCTTCCTAGGGGAGGGACATCCCTGTCCTGCTTCACCTGGTGGGAACTGGGAGCTGTGAAACCCTGCTGCTCACAGATGAGCGTCTCAAGAAGCTCTGATTCCTTTTTTGGCTCTCCTTTTGCTCTTTGGTATATTCCATGGTGCTGCTGCTGGCACCCAAGGTCTAAGTTGCTGACCTTGTTCATTTTAAGGCATGAAACCTCTTCTGCTCCTTGGGCCAACCACAGCAAAACGAGAATATGTTCAATATTTCTCGACTCTCTCAAGGTTCCTTCCGTCTTTCCTTGGGCAAGTCTGCATTTTGACTGTAATAACCTCCCCTGGATGTCTCTTCAGCAGATAACAGAGAGACAATTCCAGTTGCTAATGGAAGAGGTCAAACGGAGGTGAAGTGAAATAGATTAAAAACCAAAAAAGAACTGATGTCAGAAAAGCTGCAGCACCACTCAGTGGCATAACCCCTTGCTAGAACAGGTTTTGGCTGGGATTTTCAATTCATTTTACACTATTTTGTTTTGGTTTTAAAAAGGCAGGCAGGTAGGAGACCTGGCCTTGTGGCTGAACCACTGGGCTTCAATTTCCAGCCCTGAGAGGAAGCGCCTCTGTGACCACGGGTGAGCACATCCAGTGGTCCCCGGGCTCACTGCAGCCTGGTGGGGATGGCTCAGCACAGCCCAGGAGGAATAATTCTCCCCAACACAGCAAAGTGATACAGACAACTCTTTTCTGCCGATTTTTTGTAGTATCCAAGCCAACTCACTGGAAAACTTCCTCACAGACTGCCCCCTCTGCTGCAAAGCACGGCCCTGAGCCATCACCTCCACAAGGAACTTCAGCAGATGGTCCTGTGAGGTGGGAATGGCCCCAGGTGCACAGATCTCACCCCACCCACTTCCCAGGTACTGCCTTTGAAAGAAGTCAATAGAGTTACCTTGGGAACACAACAAGAGAAAGGAAATTGGACCTTAAAATCAACCTCAATTCTCCCTTTGCACAGCCAAACAAAATAAAAATAATAATAATATTGAAGAAACACTGCAACAGAAAATATGAATTGTGGGTGCTTTTTATGGTCTTACAAACCAACAACGATCAAAGCTGCAAGATAGAATTTTTTTCCTGGAATGTCTTGCTTTCTCTGAATTGCCTGCACCCTCATGGCACCTCTCAGCAGTCACATTAACACTATTGATTGTCTGCTTGGCAGGTAACAGGAGGAAAAATAAAACAGGCAAGAACTGAACTCTCTTCAGATTCCTCCAGTGCAACTGGAATGTGGATAACTTTTTACGGGTGGCCATCACTTCTAAAACCTTTCCAGTGAAAATTACTGCCATGGTCTTCCTCTGTGTCAGTAACCAAAGCCACAGAGCCGGGCAGGGCGGGAGTTGGAGCCTTCCCTGCTCCTTAAAATGCTGAGCTGTTTCTGTTCTTTGAGGCAAAGGGTGAGAGATGTCCTGATTTCTACCATTTGGAGCCGCCAATCTGCCAGGTTTGCAAAAGCCACCTGCTCCCCAGAGCAGGGAAGTGCTCCATGCCAAGGCTGGCCTGTCACCCCCCTGGCACGGGGAACACCAGGGACACGTCCCAGCAGCCAGGAGTGGTTCTTTCCAGTCCCAGAACAGCGAATCCAGTCCTCACTTGCTGGTCCCAAGGAAATGAGAACATTTGTGTCACGCCCACACACCCCACTGAGGAGCCACGTTCAGTTCTGGGCCTCCCAGTCCAACCCAGTCGCACTTCCCAGTTGTTAACGTTACCCAGCTGGGATGGAGCACAGGAATGAGTCAGCCTAACACATCTCTTGTTTTGACACTGCCTATCAAGCCTGCCATATAGAGCTCAGAAAATCTACATATCTGTATCAGAGAAACGCAGTAGAAAACTTCCTTCAGAGCAGTTTCCTCAGTAGGGAGGAGGCACTTGAAGCCTGGTACCTCCTGTTTCCCCTTTTCAAGATGGATAAGGAATGTTCTCAACATTCATGATAAAGATTTTTCCAGTGTTTCCTTTCATTTTTCACAGTCAGACTTTAAGGTTGCCCAGATATCAAAATGAAAAATGCTTTTCAGGTTGGATCCAAACTTGGAGAGTGAAAGGTGAAGAACTCACAACCCCAGCCCATGGCTGTGCATCCATTTGCCAGAGAACTGCTTAATCCTGCCAGGGAAAAGCTTCCAAATGGAAACTTTAGCATTTTTTGAGCTGCTTCTCTAAAACACATCCCCATGTCCATGCACCATGCCAGCACCCCAGTGTTTTGTGGCAGTGAATATTTGTATTTCAAAGCTATTTAGGGGTGGTGGAGATGCAGTGGCCTGGAGTCCATCGGGGTTTTCTCCTGCCTGAGCCCCAGCCCTGCTGCACACCACCAGAGAGCCCATTCCAGCACATCGTCCCTGCTCTCCTTTTGTCTTTTCCTGTTTGCTTGGGACACAGCTTTGTCCCCACAGCATTATGCACAGTAAGAACTTCTTTCATCTACAGCATTCAAAACTAACCCTATGTAAGAAAGCATTAGCTAAACACACTCTGGCTGCCCAAACTCAATTAGCAGTCACTTAGAAGGGAATATATTTAATGTAACACGACTATTAAAAAAGCCTGGAGGTTTGTGAAGATATTCACACCACTGCTGGCCCGTTTCTGAAATTCTGGTGCTGCATCTTTCTGCGCCTGTTGCATGTGAAGGAGGCAACTCTATCTCACCTCCACGTGATATCTGCTGCTGGATCTTCTGGCCTAAATGATTTTCATTCTTATGTAACAAACTACGTTAACACTCAAGTGAAGGAACCTATTCCATCCCCAGACCCAATAAAACACAGACAATGGGATCATGAGTCCCATCACACAAGTCCCTCAATAGAAAGTGACCCTGGCTGAAACAGGAAAGGAGAGAGAAACAGCTGCCTCTCACAAACCCTGGAAATTGCCAAATAATTACTTCTATCTCCCTCAGACATTAGGTTCACTGCAGCTCTTCCCTCCATCTTACTTCAATTATTCTTGCAGTCCTTTTTCCCCCACTGTATTCTGCCACAGAGCAAGTCACCAGGTATAAACAACATTTGCTGTTACCCTAAAAATGCACATTTGCCATTTTTAGTTTACAGGTGATGACAGGAATGGAGTACCCAGGGCGAAACCACTGAAACCACACAACGCCCCAAACCAGAGTAAACATCCTCTGCCACTTCAGGAGAGCTCAAACCGCTTCATCCCTGTGGTGGATGAGGCAGGAGCTGCAGAGAGCTGAGCTGCTCCAGTGGGAACACCTGCCCAGGGCTGCTGGGCACAGCTCTGGCCATGGATGGATGTGGAATGAAACCTGGGGCAGGTTTTAGCCAGCGATGCTGACTTCACTCCTAGCACACTTCCACGTTATCCTGAGTGTCTTTATCTCTGTAAAGGATATCTTCTATAAAGCAGCCACATCCTGACAGTCATGCTGCTTTAACTTTACTGCTCTAGTTAGAGGTGTAATGTGGGGAGAGCTTAAAGAGATATAACTGGACAGGTCTGTTTTAATTGTTCCCACTAGACCTGTGCTCCGTGACCTTGGACATCTACAGAGCCATAAATATGAGCTTTGATTGCTGTTCCCATAGTGACTGGCAGGAGGAACACAGTGGAGGGTGGACTAGGATCGCTTCAAGCAGGCAAGCAGCAACTGGAAATGATTAAGTTCAGAGGCTCTGGGGACACTAATGTCACTGCAGGCCAGCCAGCCTGGAAGATAAACATTGGTGGGCACTGTGAAAATGATTTTTCTATTTGCTTTCCACTGAGAGAGTGAACTAGGCTACACTTTAGGCACTGGGCTTGGCAAATGAGAGCGAGAGCTCTTGTGAGGCAATTTTACCAGCCCTTTCTGCTGCTGGAGATGTCAGAGTTACCAGTGGGGCCTGTCAGCCTTGTGCTGAGAGCGCTGACTGCTGAGGAGCAGCACAGCAGCCTGAGCAGAACAGCGCTCAGAGCAGGCATGGCTGATCCACGGGGAACGTTGCCACCTGGAGCAGGACACACGAGAGGCTAAACCATCCTCTGCAAAGCTGCAGGGTGCCAGGACTGTCCCTGCTCAGTGCCAAAGCCAGCGGGGTTGTTTCTGTACCGTTCTGCATCGTGCACTGAGGGCTGTCAGGGAGTTTGGCGTGGGAATGGGACACCCCTGGCATCCCGGTCCACATGGATTCAGGGAGAGGAATGCAGACTGTCCTGCAGCTCTTACCTTCCCTGTGCTCTGTGCTGTGAATACACAAACAACTCAAACAGCTCCAAACTCTCCTATTTCAATGTAAGAAACGGTGGAGTTTCAGGAGAAATGCAGGCACGGGCTGGTGGCCTGAGTACATACAAAAGCAGCTCAGGGATATTTATACTGGCAGAGGGCAGAGCAGGCAAAGCTGAGCTGTGCTCATGGCAGATTCTGAGGGACCTGCTCAGCAGCACAGCTGGTGGGGGCACTGCCTGCCCATCCTCAACTCCCCAGCAACCAGGGCCTCACGTGTCACAGGAGGAGGGAAATCACACAGGGGCAAATCCAAACTCAGATCACTCTGAGTTACAACCCTCACAGATACAGCGGCTTCGCCATCTCCGTGAGTATGTTCAGGTTTGAAACAGCAAACAGCTCCTCTGCCACCCAGGATAAATGAGTAATTACTCAGAAGGGAAGCAACACTGAATCTACCCATCCATACACTTTGTACACTCTCCAAAGTCTCCAATTTACATATTTAAACTCTTCGGAGTTGGGCATTGTGGTAACTTTAACGCCAATAGAAGACAGACAAGCCCAAAAAGGAACAGGTCCAAGGCATCACTCCTTCCTTACTACACACAGCACTTACACATATTTGGATAGCTCTGTTAAAAAAGCAGGGTAATGCTGACATGTTTTGAAGCCAAGAAAACATGGTTTTTTTATGAGAAGTTTGGTGGCACGCCACAGGGAGACACTGCACAATTCTCGCGGGATAATTGATCATCCCAGCCTCTTCTCCATGCCTCAGCCTTTCACTGAAAGTAGATCCCATCATTTTTCAAGTAGCTGAGTCAGATTTGCAAAATCTGCACATTCTCATACTGACCACAAGCACTTAAAGCATCAGCTGTTTTATTTTTTCTGCAATTTGGTTCCTCTATTTGTCTTTTTCCAATTAGTAGAAAATGTCAGAATTGTCCAATTCTTTTTTTTTTAAATTACCAGCTTGTGACCCCCTGATAATTTATACAGTATGGACAATCCTACTTGGAAAAATCAAGGATTAAAAATATTAATCTCTCAGGTGCTCAAATGTCTTCAGTTACTTTTTGAAATACAGACTAATAATAATTATTGCCTCCTCTGCTTTACTGTTAATCCGTCTCTCAGAAAGTGCACTTCTGCAACTGTAGAAAATGACACTTTTAAGAAGAATTTTGCATTTTTCTGACTGCAGCAAGCCATATGGAGAGTGGCTGACGGGTCCTGATGGATAACAAATGTACCAGCAGCTTCCCAGAATACTTATCTCTGAAAAGAAGGGAGCTCTGCAGAAGTGGCCTGGATAGCTCCATAAATCAATGCCACACCATTAATTCCTGACAGACACTAAAAATTAAGGGATGGTCAATTTTAAGTATTGGCCCTGCATAAGTCTTAAAATTGTCCTTTCAGGAGAGCCATAATCTCCATTTGAGAAGCAAGAGAACCATTACAGTGGCCCTGCTGAAATTTCAGTCTGGCTCCTGAAGGCTAATTTTGCTTTTCATCGCTTTAAAAGCGCAGCCGGATGTTGCTTTTGTTTATATCGAGCTTTGGGGTTTTTTTCCCTCTGGAAATTCAAACCAAACCCAGCATTTATGTTGCTGTAGAATTGTTGACTGTAGGACAGTCCCATTGGCAGGCTGGAGAGTGCTGAACCTCCCCCAGGCTGGCCTAGGAAAGCCAGACACTGAGGGAATTGTGCTTTGCTTCACTGGGAAGCTGGGAACCAGCATCCAGCCGGAGGAGAGCTTCCTCAAGGAGATGGTTTTGAAACCAACTCTCTCTTTGGTACTGCATGGACATTTTGACAGCCTGTGTGAGTCACAGAAACACTTTTCATGTGTCTCTGAGCACCTCTGCCTGCAGAGCTCCCATTTCCCTGGCAGCGATTCCCCTTTCAAGTCACATCAGCTCTCAAGGTATGATGCAACATCATTGAAAATGTGCATGTGTTTATTAGAGGTTACAAAATAAAATATGCAGGCACCTTGAAATATATTTCAGACTGTGACAGCCAGCAGAGTGACTGAATATATGTCAGAGGTTTATGATGAACTCTGAAGTGTCTTCATTTAAAAGGCAGCATCCTTTTTTTATAGGCACCCTTTATTGCTTGATTTATTCTTTCTATCTGTAACTAACCTCTAGACTCACAGATTTAGACTCCTGGTGTGATGTTGTTTGAATGCTGTGCACCTCAGAGCTCTGCAAAGCCTTCTGACAAATTCATTGCTTGGTCCTCTCTCGCTGTTCAGCACAATGCCAAGGGATGGAGAGATTAAATGGTGCCCTACTGCTCAACTGAGAACCCATAAAATCAACATATTTAGTGGGTGTTATAGAAAATTTGTCACATGCTAAGCAGGGAAGAACAGGAAAGGAACTAGGAGAGATTTAGTGTTCCATTTTCCATCTCTTTAGCAGTATTGCCCTTGATGTTTTCAGTAAGACTTTGTTGGGTTTCTTTGCAAAGGATTAAAAGCAGTGGTGGAGATGAGGAACTGAGCCTAAGTAAACGACAAAATATTCTCTTCTTGACAGAATCAGCTTGATCTCATATAGATAAAACTGAGCATTTATGGAAGTATGCAGGGCACAGAGGGGCCAAGGCCCAGGCTAAGGCAGCTCCCAGATCCCAGGGCTGAATTCAGAGTCCGCGTGGATTCCGGACGTGCAGTTCCTGCAGCGTGGCTGCACACAGGGTGACTGCAAGCACACACTTTCAATCACACCTTTCCAGTCATTAGAGAGAGAATTTAATTTCAGAAACCTTAGGAAGCAATAGTAATCTTTAACCTCTGGCATCGCAGGAGAAGATACTGCATATTTTCTATCAAAATAGACAGCTTAAATAACCTTCCATTAATATCCATTTACACTGAAGCGAATTATACAGCAGTGACCAAGGGACACAGCGTGCTGTGTGGGGCCATCATTACCTTGTGACTTCATGGCCACTGTCCTTTGAACAAAGGCAAAGCTCTGCCTGCAGAATTCAGCCTTTATTAGCAACACCAACACCATAATGGTTACCCCGCACTGCCAAAGTTTCTGCTGTTCAAAAAGCTTTAGTGAATGAATCCAGCGCCTGCAGTAGGATTTGCACCCATGGGTTTGGATTTGGAGAGGAGCAGAGATGAATTGCCCAAATCTCCTGGCACTGTACAGCTGGGACTGGCTTTTTCCACCGTGCTTCGAGCACAGATCCTTCTGCTCCAGGGGAACAGGAATTGATTATCTGGTGCTGAGAGGTTTGGAGGCTTTAGATAGAAGCAAACAGCGGTTATGAAAGACTTCATTTCTGTACCCTAAAAGGCTCTGTCAGAAATGTCATTTGTAATTAATTAGAACTGTATAAACCAGAAAAGATCCTGTTAAAGTCAGTTTTTAACCCAGGGCACTCTGGGTTTCAAGCTCTGGCTGAAAACTCAGAACCTTTTCACAAGTTCCTGTGTGCTTTCTGGGTGATCCTTCTGGCAGCGTTTGAGTTTCCAAAATGGTTTATAAAAAAGCTTCCCTCTTTAGGCAGATCAGCTCCTCAGTTGATTCTTGTAAGATATCCTGTTTTTCTAAAGAGATTTTTATTGCAATATGAATTTATTACAAGCCATTTCACATGCACACATTTTCAATCATACCTTTTGGGTCATAAGAGAGAGAATTTAATTTCAGAAACCTTAGGAAGCAATAGTAATCTTTAACCTCTGGCATCGCAGGAGAAGATACTGCATATTTTCTATCAAAATAGACAGCTTAAATAACCTTCCATTAATATCCATTTACATTTATTACTCCTTCATTAAAGTTAAGACAGCAAATCCTTAATAAAAACCCCCTAAATTGACATTTTACTTTACTTCTTTCTCTGTCTTTCAAAAAGCTAATACTTAAGGAAGCGGACAGGACATGACACATTTTTATCACTGCCACACAGTTCAGCACTAGCAGTGTAAACTCTTTGTGTCTTGCTTTTTGCCCTTCTTGTATCAAATATAAGCAGATTTTCTCTGAGTTCACTGGCAGGGAACATCTCCTTAGAGCAGCACATCCCCTCATTATCCAGCCCCCTCAGCTGTTCTCCAGCTCACCAGGAGACCACTTCCTCTCTGCTTTACAGCCTCTTTTATGATCCTTGATGGCCTAACTTTGGGGTTTTTCAGTTTACTTTCTTGCTTGATTCCCTTGTGCCACTTTATGACATGTCCTCAGCCAGCCTTCCCACAGCCTTCCCTAATGACATGAAACCAGGCAAGGAGGCAGAGGACGTGTTTTTCTCTTTGTACTGCAAAAGGCAGGAGATAACTCATCAACTGAGGCCAGCTCAACACAAGAAACAGAGAATTGCAGCTCAGCTTCAGCCGGAGGAAGAACTGCCAGGAGGGTCCCAAGATCCCAACACCTATTCCTGTTTTCCCAACCCAGGGCAAAGCTCCTCTCCTTCTGCACCTACTGCCCACACCCTGGGGGATTTGCTCCTCCTCTCTGGAGAACTGAGCTGTATTTCTGTGTTTTTCCAGGCTTTCTTGAGACCACTCATCTGCTTTTTGGGGTGCAAGCCCATTGCTGCTTCCTCACCTCCCGCATGGCCCTGAAGCCACATGGCATCATGTGAAAGAAAAGCTTTTGAGCTTGGCTTCTTCTATCCAAGGACACAATGTCCTTGAGCAGCTGAAGTGAAACAGGGCATTGTTTTCCTTGCCAGCAAGGCTGGGTGTGTGTATTGGGGTGTGTATTTCCAGCAGGCACTCCCGGGACGGATGAAATGGTGGCTGCCACTTTGCCTTTCAAACCAGCAACGCCCCACCTTTAAAAGTCGGGCCCCAAAAATGCTCCCTTTCTACAGCGAGTCCTACAGCGCCAATTCAGCTGGGAAGCAGAGCAGGGCCTGCCAGCTCCAGAGCTGCCAGAGGAACCTGGAAATGAGGCTGTGAAATCCGTGGGCTCTCAACCTTCCTAAAACAGAGATGAGAAAGAGGAACCACCTGCCAGCACGAAGGAGCTTCTGCATTTTCATTTCCTCCCTTCACAGGACACGAGCGTGCACAAGGTGCAAGATGGGTCACCGACCTTCTCCGCTCGACACTGCTGAGCCCAGGGAGGGCAGGGCAGCACACAGCTGATGTTCACACGCTGATAATGTATTCTTATCATTCTAGATAAAGCAGAGCAACTGCAGATTGTGCAGGGGTCTGCAAATGATGGTCTGACCAGGTTTGGCTGCTGGTCACTTTTAGGAAGGGGTTCTCATGAGCCATGTGCTGAGCTGAGTCCAAACACCATTCCAGAGCTGGTGTGGTGAACTCAGCAATGCTATTTGGTCAGAAATTATTACAATTCAAACCAGCCAGAGGTGCCCCAATAACCCAGGGGATAAATCCATATTGCAGAATACACGAGAGAAGCAGAGCAGTGGCAGTCACCGCACATGAAAAAGATAGAATCAATTCATGATGAAAGGACAGAGCTACTCCTGCTTGGCCTAAAGAAAGCAACTTCATTCCACATGAAACAAATTCAGAATAAAGATTCTGGAGGCACGGTGAATATTTGTGATTTCTTTTAATAAGTATATACAAACCACTGCTTTCAAAAGGAAGGATCTCACTGTAGTTGTGGACTCATATTTCTCCTCTCTTTAATAAGGTTATGCAGCAGCTATTGATTGCTGACTGCAGTCTGAAGTACAATTAGTGCATTTGTAAAAACGTCCTTTTTAATCACAGGGGACTTCTGTAGCTCCAAGTGCCTCACTCAAACTAATAAACATTATTGCTGTGGCCCAGCCAAACCCTCTGGCACCAGCAAAGGGCAGCAGGAAACAAAACTCCGAGGAACTCCTCACTCGGGCAGGAAAGTGTCTGAAGTGTCCTTCCCTATTTTGTACCGGGTTAACGAGAAGTCCGTGTTAAATGCTTCGTTTTCAGGAAGCTGGGTCTGGACTGCTGGGGTTCAGCAGGTGAAATCCCAGCTGTGGCTCCCGTGCTGGGCTCAGCACAGTGGGAACGGGGGAGCTCTGCCTGCCAGACAGCTCCCAGGCTCACAGGTGAAGCCTTAGCAGGGAGATATTCCTTCTTAAAAGCAGGTGCTGACTGCTGAATAAAGCAAAGATTTTTATTTTGCCTGCTCCGCTCTTCACTTAGGGTTTTAGAAATATGTGATGCACAGCTGGAGAGACGTATGAAGGGATAGAGAGAAATATTAAAGAAAACCATGTATTTTTCTACCCAAAAGCAAACATGGTGCTCAGTGGATTACATTCCTCTCATTTCTTTAAGATAAGAACAGCGTTCAAAGGAAAATCTCCTTCTCTTCTGAGCTATTCAGTCATTTTTGAACATGATTACATCCTAAATATCACAGTATTTGCAAAGGATTGGGATCACAGTGATAGGTGGGTAAGGTGCTTTCCTTGCCAACTTTCTATTTACTTCTGTATTTCATGCTCAATATCCTTGGTACAAATAGCTCTATCTCAAGTACAAATGTTATGATAAAAGAATGGTTTTCAGGCCTTTCACAGAGCATGACAAATGCTGCATCCCCGAGCAGCAGCACCAAGAGATTCCTGGTGCAGCATCTCCCGGCTGCCCTACGGAACAGCAGCACCAGCCAGGCTCTGCTGCAAGGAAAACATCGCCCAATTTGCACTGAAAAAAAAACCCCAACAGTCTCCTTGCCCATCTCCCTGCCGAATGACTGCTTTCAGAGCACTTATGCCTGCAGGTAGTCAATAACCTGCAGACTTTTTTTACAGCTGGCACCCCAAAAAGGGTCCTTGAAGCCTGCAGCCCAGATATTGCCGCCGGGGCACAGTGTCACTCCAGAGCGTGGCAGCCCTCCTAAATCATTCTCAAAATGCAAATGAAAGGCAACATTTTCTATAAGCATCTGCATTCTAGAGGCCACAAGGTACTTTGATCATTTTCTGCGAGACCTTCCAAAAATACCACCTCAGACTAACCTACTAGACAGATCCATCACGTCAGATGTGTCACCACATCCTTTTAATCAGCGCGTAGTCAATATTCTGTATTATATGAATAACTAATTAGTTTCACAACTTATTTCCACAGATGTCATTGCAAAATCTATCTGAGGAATGTCATCTGCACTTGAGAGAAGGACGAGCATTGTAATTAAGTATTAAGCCATTTCACCAGTGTGAGTCTGCCGTGGAGTGTGAAATGGCTATAATTCACATTTTTAAGACCTCGCATTTATTAGCATCTATTTTCCACTCAAGGTTAGCGGTGTGCTGCGCAGAGAGTTAAAAAAAGCCAAACAAGCTCACTTTTTTGTTATTCAAATGGATACGTGTGCACGTCTGAGTGTGCGGACTGGTCATACGGATGGGGTTTCTCTCCAGTCCCAGAGGATTTCTGGCTCACACACCTCTGTGAGCAGCACTCGAAGGTCAGATGGATGCTCTGATTATGGAGCAAGTGACATTGTGCTGTTGAAAGCTAATGACAAACCTGGGCACAACGCAGCCAGGCAGGATACAGATCTTGTATACAGGAAAGGTATTCAATCTGAGATAACAGCCAGGACTGACGATTAATGTCTCCCAGGAAAAGACTTTGTTTGCATTAGGAAACCCCTACAGAATAAATGTAGAGAGAGAGAGTGATGAACCCAGCTGTTGGGGTTTATTCAGGGCCCAGGAAAAGTTAAACTGGTCTGTTTGGAGCCATCGCTCCAGTTGCAATTGTGCTGCTTAATTATATGCAGAAGAAGAGGAACCTTGAGTATCTTCCCACATCACGTGGTGCCTCCACCAGCAAACGAGAGGGGTATTTCCACTGCCCTCTATCCCATCAGCAATGCAGTTTGGCAGCAATTTCCATTAGAAATCTGCCCTTTCCTTCCCCATTCCCACTCCCATTGAAGGGCCACACAGCTCTGATGGAATGTGCTGGCTCCTGCATCACACATGCCAGCAGCACGGGGGACAGGAGGGCCTCTGGGAAGACCCCAGCACACACTGCAGGCTGCTTGACCACCAATTCCAGCTGCTTTCCTTTTTTTTTTCCTGAATTTTTTTACTTCAGCTGTGTCCAAAACACCTTCCTGCCAAGCTGCCCTTCCTGCCAAACCTGCCTTCCCTGTCCATTAGCCCTCTGTGAAGAGGCTCTGCCCTGTTCCCAGTGCTGCTGATCGCATCTGTCCATAGGCAGAGCCATGATTTATCCAGCTGGGATAAATCAGCAAAGCCCCATCAGCGCCTCTGCCATTTCCCAGGCGTGTGCCTCCTGAGCAGCTCATCCAGATCTGGGCTTCACCTGCTGAACACAGGGAAGGAAAGGACACCAAGACCTAAATCCACCCTTCCTGGTGATGAGTGTGAAAGAGAGGAAGACCATTAAAAGAAGGTTTGGTGGGGTAAGGAAAGGGGACAACCACTCCTCTCCTCCTTTTTGCAACAGAAATACTTCAACAGATGGAAAGCCCCAGCAATCAACTGCCTCCTTAACTCCAACCCTTATATCCAGAGGTATAAATATCCCTTAATGCATGCAGGAAACCTGTGGAAAGGCTGCCTTTGGTTTGGGAGAGCTGTGGCTTGTCTTATGTAAGAGATAAACAGGCAGCAGATTTGAAGGGTTGTCAACAGGACAAAATACTAAAGCAAAATGGCTGCAAAATCGGTGTGAATTCTGCTCTGGGAAAGTCTCTCCAGCTGCAAGAGTTTCAGGAAGCCTTGGCTGCCATGGGAAAATTGTTAGAGCAGATGTGGTGTCCTCAATTAGAAAATGAGGTGATGAGGACCTCTGTCATTCTAAAGCAACTCACCAAAGGCCACTGAAATTAGCTTGAAGTTTAAAACCCAGGAGCTTGGTGTCTCCTTTTAGTTGTACATGAGTAGGTTTGTGTTGGCTTTAGTGGAGATGGTTGTATACATTCAACCCATCTGAAAATAACTGAAAATAGCTTTATTTGTTACAATGTGGAAGGTAAAGCTCATCCCAAGGAAAATCTGTTGTCTTTTAAGCTGGTAGGACTACAAAAATTATTTGGATTGCACTGGTATAAAAGAGAAATAAATTGCATCCCTTCTGGAAAATCAATCAGAAAATAATGCCAGCTGCATACGAGGGCACAGTGGTCATTTCCCCCTTGCTGACACCTCACAGGAATCCTCACAGGAAAAGTTCTCTTTGAACTAAACAGTGTTTCAGTATCACATATTAGTCTGTATAAATGACTTTCATTTCTCACCAATTACTTCCTCTTTCATACCATTCATTTTTCGCATTTCCTCTAATTTTTCTCCTCTTAATCATTATTAACGTAATTGGTTTCAGACAGAAATATTATTTGTGTTCCTACTTATCTACGGTGCCTCGTGAAACACAGCTGAGAGAAACCTCAGCTCGGTAAGAGTTACTGTTTTCCAAAATGAGCATTGTTACGTTAGCTCAGCGCTGCATTTAAATTGTTTTTTGTCACAATAGGTCTCACTTGGACTATTTGGGTAGTTCAGAACTCTACGTGGCAAGGTGGAATTGCACTAATAAAATCAAGCAGCAAGCACATTTCATCTGCCATTTCGTGCTTTCGGTGCTTCATAATTAACTTTAGTCAACAATTACCCCTTTAAGCCCAAGGGATTAATTCTCCCTTAACTCTATTTGTGCATTATAGAAAAAACAGTCATCCCTTGGCTTCCTGGCCTTGGATGAGCGATTTACTGCATTTTCAACCTACAATATCTGTGGATGACTTCCAGGTGTGTGCTCGCCCCTCGTGGAGTGAATTTCATGCTGTCTGACTTCTTTTTATTTAACTCTGGGAACAGAAATACCCTACAGCAGGTTTCCAAGCTGCAGCACGACCTGGACATTGGTACTTAGGGCAGCTCTGCTCCAGCACCACCCCGTCCCCAGCTTCCAGCACTTGGCACTTTAACAGCATCCTCCCGATTCTTTTTCTTATATTCCATCATCTACCTTTTGATCCCCCCCCCCCNCCCCCCCCCCCCAACTATTTCCTTCTTCCTTATTCACTGGCTAGCCCAGCCTTTATCCCTCACCTCTGAAGAGTTCTGAGCTTGTGTTTGATGGACAACTTCTGTTAGCCTCCCTGGCATGTATTTGTTTTTTGGAAGAATGTAAATAGAAAAAGGCAGTTGATTCCTGCCAATGTCAAGGAGAGGTTCTCAAGGCAGGCTCTTGACAAGTTACTTGGGTGCTACCCAAACAATCCAGTGAGAAAAGGTCATATTGAATTCAACTTTTATACATAAGCAATCACATCACCATATGTCAAAGGCACTAACCTGCTTTAAAAAGCGTCAATGCAGATGAGTACAAATATTTCAATGTCCAAACAAATCTCCCAAGCCCTCCCCTTAAACTATTTTGGGACGATACCAGATGGCAATGCTAAACATTCCAACTATTTGAAAATAATTTGGATTTGTCTGCTTTCCTTTTCACAGCTTTTGACCAGTTTAGAACCCAACGAACAACAACAAACACATTCAGGAGTCTACAATTACTTTAAATAAGTAAAAACATGAAAACATTCACAGAAGTAAATCAAATCATTTGTCAACCATCTCTGGTTTTCAGGTCACTATTACAGAATATTCTAGAGCCCAGGTAGGAGACATGAGCTGTTAATTACACCCTGCATTAAACAAGACATTAATGAGCTCTGGCATTCCTACCGCAGTGGACACTGAGCAGGGATGTTTTAGGACATGAGTCTGTCTGCAGCAAAGTCCAGAGCTGGCTCAGACAAGCACAAAACCAATTCCTGCAGCCTTGTGATGGGCTTAGCACGTTAGGAAAAGGCTGTACACATAGTCCCACTGGAGCTGTCTCCTTCTAACCCACTGTGTACGAGAGCGTTTTAAAAAGGACACTGAGAAAAGAGGCTCACCAGGACGGGGAGCGCTCTGCAGAGCAGCTGATTTACCAACACAGCTGAATTATGAAGACCATTCATCAGCCAAATGGACAGGAAGTCTGTTGAGAACACGTGTCCTGTCACCTGGAGCGTGTCAGCTGTGGTGACACACGGGCATGACTGAAGGCCTTGGGGAGATGGGAGGGAGAGAAGGAGCAGAGATGAGTGGCACGTCCTGCCCGTCCTGCCAGGGAATCAGTCTGTCTGTGCAGGAGAGGAGGAGAGGAAGGAGGGCACATCCAGGTGTCCTGACTCCCAGGTGTGACAGGAGCAGCTGGTCTCCCCTCTTTGTGATAGCAACAGTCGCTGCCACCTCATTGTGAAACCGAACAAAAGAACAGGAGCAGGGACTGACAGGAGCAAAGGGAGGAATCACCAATGGATCACAAACTTTGGTTCAGGATAAAGATGGAGGCTGGTGGTGCCTGGCAGCACCTGCAGCAGCTGAACGTGCACTTTCCACCTGAGAACTTCAGCCTGAGCAGGAAAGAAAGTCTGCACTATTTATTGCAGAAAAAGGTCTTTTAGAGGCAAGCCAGCTACTGAGTGTGTGATTTCACTGCTGCTTTCCCAGTGATGTGTGACAGCTCGGGGCTCGTCTCATCCAGCTCCATTTCACTGCAGCATCTTTGTAAATAGGCAAAAAGGACACCTTATGCACACACTCCTGCTATCAAAATACAAAGGAGCCAAAAAATCTCCCCTCAGAGTAAGATTATTTTCACTATTAACTCTGTACTGCCCCCAAAAGGCACCGTTTTACCTAAGAAGCAGCCAGTGATCCAATGTGTGGAGAGGGATGGATGGATCTTGGTTTGGGGAGCAATAGAGCATTTGTTCTTGGAAAACCTTGCTTTCCCTACCCACTGCCACCACTGGCTCTTTTCTTCTCAGGATGCTGTAAGAACATTTATTTTTGCCAAGGTAAAATTGTCAGAAACACACAATATTTTTTTCCCCCCCAAGTAAATTCTATTCAATAATTTTCCTTAAAAAAAAAAACCCCAAACCCCAACGGATTTTACAGGATTTTTTTCACCCAGCTCACTAATTTTGAAGGAAATCAGTTACCTAACAGCTCTCCACACAAAACAAGTGAAATACCAGGAATTTAAAGCAGATCAAATACACTGAATCAATCCCTTGCATGGATACTGCCATTAATTCATTTCAATTTCATTTAGCTTAATTTGCTTTGGAACAGAAGCATAGTCAATCAGGTTAAGGCCCTTTTATTTCACGTTTTCCCCCTCCAATACGACATCCTACACTTATTTGGATTATTTTCCCCTCCCATTTTAGAGAAGTCTTAAGCAACCACAAACTTAGACCTAAATCTTGCATCTCTTTTGCACTACTCAAGACCTGGTTTTGTAAGGGATGATGGAGATGCTATTGGATATTTTAACCATGATCTTGCCTTTTTTTTTTTTTTTAAATGGAAATGTCAATAAATACAGGCTGTGCCAGAAAGCCTTTGCCACCTGGAGCTCACCTAGAAATCCACTTGCTGATGCATTTGTTTGCTTGGCTTTTCCAGGGAAATGGAGGGCCCTGCCCCACCCTTCCCTGCCCTCACGTCTCCTTTCCCCACAGCAGCCCCTGCCAGCTGCGTGTCACGGTGAGCAAAGGCCACATTTCCTCTTTTTTTAAAGGAACCAAACCCAAACTGGGAAAACCACGAGGCTGGGTTAAAGTCACTGCCTGGAGAAAGAGAACAAGTTTTCATAACAAACTGAATCACGCCTCCACTGCTCTTGCTGTCCGACAGATGATCCCCAGAGTGGAAAACTGGAACAATTAGAGGGTTTCCTGGGGGAAACTGAAAGGTAGAGGCAGACCCAAGGGAAGGCAGATGGGATATTCTTCACCTTCCATGATGACCTAGCTGGGCCATAACTATCCCTGGTATCAGAGCAGGGAATCAGGGAGAGGTGCTCTCTCACCCCCCTGCATCTGCAGTAAATCTGCAGCACCTCGTGCTCAACTTCAGCTGGCTCAGGATTGCTCCACCCCAGCACTTTCCAACAAAGGAGAGTTTGCAACCTAAGATTTTTGAGGACAAAACGTCCTTCTGCATTTTTTTTTTTAAATTTTTTTTTTTAATGTTTCTCTCTCTCTTTTTCTAAGGAGGGATAATTTGAGTGTTGAGGCAAACCCCTACAGCACTTTTGGTCAGGAGGTATCAGGAGATTCAGTCAATAATTTATTAGGCCATAGGATTAGTGTCTTCCCAGAGACTGGTCAGCTAAGTTAACCTGTAGTGCCATGTTTTTTTTAAAAAAAATATTAAAAACCCTAAAATATATGTAACGCCCGGCCTTAGCTTGAGGGCAGAGCTGGCTCCCAGGAGCTGTGCTGTTTATTCCCTCCTGGCACGGTGCTGTCAGCAAGTGGCATCTCTGCAAGTGTCAGCAGTTACACACATGCACAGCTACGCCCTGTGTAGGTCAGGGAGGGTTTGCATTTCTGCAGGACAGATAATACTGGAGAGCATTATCCTTTTGCCTGCTGCTGCTCCCGGTGATCCAGCACAGCCTTCGGGACCTCCCTGCACAACCAGGAAAAAAGGACTCTATTTTTTTTTCCAGATGCTGAGCCCAAGGTATGCAGAGCAAGTTACAGAGCAGAAATGCTGCTCTCTCATGGCCTGTGATTGCCTTTAATTTGGTCTTATCAAATGCAAACATGGCAGGTCCCTTCTCTTCCACGGCATCCTCTCTGTGATGCCCTCCAAAGAGAATCCCCAAGCTCTTAAGCAAAAGCAGAAATGATGCCCAGCAGTAAGCACAACTCCAACAAGGCTCCACTGAGTTACCATTAAACCATATTCCAAAGTTTACCTTAGTTCCTTGAAGGGGTCTGCCCTGACATTGGGAGTTTCTATAGATTTAGGGAACACTGTGCCTTCTGCTCCTGAAATCACAAAACAAAACAGAAGACAAATTGTAAACATTATAAGCTGTTATCAGGGGAGTGATTGTCAAATCATACCTAGGTGCAATTTAACCCATCGCCTGACCCCATTTCTCTCTTGCACATCCCTTCTGTCCCCAGAAAAGCCAGACCTTCATCATCTGAAATGGGTTGCCTTAATTTCAAGTGGGATTTGCCTCTGAACTGCACTTCTGGCTGGAAAAGCAGCTGCTTGCACCCCGACTTGGGGAGAGTCTGCTGACCCAGCTGATGCAGAGAGCTTGGAAAAGAGACCCTTTGCTAACCAGGCGTCTAATCCAGCTGCATCCCTCATTAATGAACCTGGATGCAATGTCATGACATGATTTCTTTTGCTGGGCTCTCAGAGATACTCAAGGGAGAAAAGCAAATTTTGACTTGAGCCCTGCAAACAGCTCTCCGGTCAGGCTGTGATCCTGCCTGGGGAAGAGGAGGGAGGTGCTCCCCTGAAGCAGGGCAGCACGAGCAGACTGCTCCAGTCCCAGCCTGGCCACCAGTTCAATGTGGGACCCAGAAATCATTTAACTTCTGCTCATTCCCCCTTCTCTCAGAGACCATGGGGAAGCTGCACTGCCCCATTTGCGGACTGGCTTTAGAGCTGTGAGCTGCTGGGCACTGTGAACAGCTCCTCTAAGTTCCAGACCACTGCAATTCCCTTCATGGCCACCTGTATAGCCCAGTTGGGCCATTTCACCCAGCCATCCCTGAACTGGGTCCATATTTTGGGATCGAGCCCTGCTCTCTAGAAAGATGTGCTCTCCTCATACCACTGCCGTAAGCCACAGCCCTGCCACCCTCTGGCAACCCTTTCCACTAACTGTTCTCATTTAAAATGTGCATCTTATCTGAACTGGTCTCACTCCATCTTTCAGACACTGAACCTTCTCGAGTCCTCGTGTGCCACCTGGCCTTGCATGAGGAGACTTTAGTTAGACACTGATGATGACCCGACCCCCCGAACCTGCTCTGATTCTCTGAAAAGTTCTGGGCTTTCTGAATCAATCCCTGTGAAGCAAATCCTCTGGACTTCTGTTTTTTTCTGAACCTGTTCTACTTTTAAAATCCTCTGTTGGAGCACAGGAGTCCCCAGGTGCTGTCACCGACACTCTCTGCTGCAGAACACCACGTTCCTGCTCCCACTGAAACTTCCAATTAAAACACAGCTGAGAGTGGTACTAACTACCTCACACACAGAGTGCACTATAAATTAATGTTCCCGTTCTCCCATACACAGCTGCCAGCCCGGTGAGCAAGTATGACCTATATTCTTAAATTTAAACCTGTGGTCTTGCCTTCAGACGCACTGTGAACAATTAGTCACTCATTACCTGCAGTCATCACAGCAATTTCAGCGTCAGCACGCAGACAGCGCTGGCGGCGCTTCTTTATTTTAGATTTTAGTTTGATAAAGTTGTTGGTGCAAACTACAGACCCTGATGAAAACTTTTCCACGTACGGTTTGAGACCTCTCCCAACACGTGCTATTGTAACTGCTGCCTGTGTGCAGTCTGGAAGCATCGTTACAGAGAAACAGATGCTCTGAGATGGTGCAAAACACGTTAAGACGACATCCTGCTGTAACTGCTGCTATAAGTGAGAAACACCTATGGCTCCAGTACGACTACACTTTCTTTGCACTGAAATAAATTAACTAAGCTGTCTCACTGTGTTAAAGAAAAAGAAAATCAGAATGAAAACAAGCGCTCTAACACTTATGAAAAAAAGCCCAACTCTTTTTAACCCAGAGAAAAACAGAGTAAACTCAAAGATGGTGAAAGCAGCTTAAAGTTTGAAGCTTTATAGTTGGGGATTGAAGCTGATCCTATGGCACAATACAGATATTTAGCTTTTAACTTTACTGTAACCTTTCATTGTTACAAGTTGTCATAAGCAGCTGTAACTTGCCAACCATGAAGGTTGTTACTACGAGATCTGTCCTCTCTCAACAGTTTCCAAATGATTTAAATATCTGCTTTACCCGCACGATTGTCTTGGCTCTTGGCTTTGCAATGAAACGTAGCAAAACATCTCCACTTATCTGCCTAACAGAACAGTGGTTTTTGAGGGAAGGAGGATGAGGAGGTGCAGCTGGAGAGATGCACATAGACAATCTTGTACCCCTTCCACCCACATGGCTGAAATGGTGACTTTATGCTGGGCAGTTTAATTCATTTTTTAGACACCTGAAGTCAGATACTCAAGTCATGCAAAGCTCAAAGTAACTACCTGCCTGTAATCAGGAGTGCCTGCAGAATAAGGGGAAACTTTAACTTATTTCTGAACTTGGGGTTTTCCAAGCTTTCATCACTTAGTTTAAATGCAGGAAGCAACTTTGGAAACAAGGTCAGTGAAGACCCCAATGCAGTCATTTCAAGAAGGTTGAAAATAAAAGAGCTGCATATTCGTTTCCTCCATTTTCTTGTTTACCCTTCCCTACGCAGTTCTCAAACCCTCTTTTTCCATCTCCCTTACTGCCAGATCCATGAAAAAGTCCCTCATGCACTGGGAACAGGAATGAGATTTCCAAACCCTTCTGTTCCTCTCCTTTGATCCGAATTAGAAGTGAACACTACCTGCCTTGATAAGGCTTCCTGCCTCGACTGCATAATTCCTTATTATTCTCCTTTTAGAATCTCCCAAAGGGCCACCTGTCCCTGTCACTGAGTAGGACATCAGCCACGAGGGGATGCTGAGGGACCAGGACTGAGACATCCCTCCCTTGACTCTGCCTGTCAGCAGCTGAGGGCCCCCTTGAATTGGCAGAGAAAGTTTATCAGAGACACTGAAGAACTTTTGTCACCTCACCTAATCCTCTTATTAAGTGTCTCCCTTTCTATAGCAGGGGGCTGACGGGTGAATTAAATACTCTGGAGAAGTTCTCTCTTTGGTTTCACCCTGCTGCCTGATGATTTCAGTAAAGAACCATCCTCTTCTTTCTGTGCTACTGAGAATTTTCTAGACCTCAAACATGCCCCCTCCCTCCAGCATCCTCTGTTCTCTGCTGGAGAGTCTCAGTCTCTGCCTGGGGGATCAGCAGCTCCAGAGGGAAAAAATTGCCTTGGACTGATTCAGCTCCACTGGGTAGTTGTGTCAAAGTCTGGCTTTTGGCCACTGTGGAAGTCCCCAGCCAGGCTTTGACAGCGTCAGTGCTGGATGGTGTTGAAAGTGAAGGCTGGAGGAAGTGACCTCATTCAGTGGTTTTAGAATCACAGAATCACTTATGTTGGAAAAGACTCTTCAGATCATGGAATCCAACTATGACTCAAGGCTTTGGCAAAAAGAGAAGGAAATTTTGAGGGAAATGTGCTGTTCTCACTGAATTGGGCTATTCTGGCTCTGCTGAGGAAAACTGGGATGTTATGGAGTAACAGATGATTGAAAATATGAAGTCCAAGGTCATGTGCTTAAAAAAGTAGTAAAAATTTCTTCTACATGTTGGAGGCGTCCAAAATATAATATCCCTGGATAAAAGCTGAATGCTACCCATGGTTCATGGCAGTGTGACAGAGTCAAAGGGAAAGCAAACATGACATTAAACTGAAAGGCAAGAAGGAAGTCTAACAGGAACATGAAAAAAAATATCACATTATTTTAAGAATCATCATTGAATCCCCCAACTATTGTGTGTCCCCCCTGCTCATCCCCAGTGAGGACTGTGCACAGAGAGGAAAAACTGTCAGGACTGCACAAACAGGAGAAGTCTCTCCTACAAAAGAAGCCTGGAAGGACTTGGCTTTGCAGCTGAGCAGCATGATATGCTAGGGAAGGATACTCCTGCTGTGCATAAATACATTAGGAGGGTAAATAACACGAAGGGAAAAGAACTACTGGCTCTAAGCCGATGTTTATATGAGAGCCAATGCTTACATGAGTGGCAGTAAACTGGTCCTGAACATATTTGGGAAGGAAAGTGAGGGTTTTCTGGCCAAAAGAGGGGCTACAATGGGAGCAGCTTTTCAGTTAGATGGGACAGACAACACGACAGATCTGACAATTTCCTGACTGTAAGATCTGGTGTCTCAAAAAGCAAGGGGCAATAATTTTAGGACCAGCAGTTTCCTTCCAGTCTCACATTCCTCTGGTCTTACTTTCACTGTCCTCTACCTGAGCGATGATGGGTTTTGGCAAATGGTATTAACGCACAGCTCCAACAGTTCAAGAATCAGCTGCTACAATCTCCCTTTTCAATCAAAGCTGCTCTATCCCTCTTTCCTTTTTACCGAGTACAAAGCAAATGTAACCTACATTTATTATTGTACAACAGAGCTTCTGCTTCCCGAATTATCTATTATTAAAACATTTTCTATCTGCCATGAAAAACACGTAACAGAAAATTTCTATTTCATTGCAAAGTACTGATTTTTTTTTTTTCCATCTATGAGACTCTCTGCTGCTGCTAAGGCCAACTTATGTGCAATCAGCCAAAGACAGAAGAAAACAATAATATCATTAGTATTTAAACACACTGTACTGTACATCCCTAGGCAATAAATTATTCTTTCTCACAGTATTATATCAGAGAGGCTTCTATTATACTGATTCCCTCTTCTGACACTGTGTAATTTACCACCGATAAATGTTCATAAACAGTTTGACTGAAAAATCCATAAAGCCATTTCAGCTTTATTTTAAGTTCCATTTAATGTCCCTCAAAAATGATTTCATCAATGTGTTTCCATTAGCTGGTTCTCTGCCCAATAACTTAATTCCACCCAATCAGTCAGGAACTTATAAAGCATATGACAGGATCTACCTAAAGTATTTTGAATTGCCATAAAGATTCATTAAAAGAGTGTTTGCTTTTTTGGCTTTTTCCCCCCCTTGCAGGGCATAAGGTGTGGGGTGTCAAAGACCCCTGTATGTGTTCACTGCATTCAAGAACAAAAATCAAGAGTCTCACGGCAACAGAACATTTACAGTCCAGTTTTAGGGTTTGGAAACGGAGGAGCACAAATGCCCCAAGAAGGGAGCAAATCCCAGCTGGAAGGTGCATTTTAACCAGCAGCAGATCCAGCCAGAGGAACACAGGCATCAACACTTCAGCTTTTCCAGCTGCCTCTTGCTTTCCCTGCGTGCTGCAAAAGTGCCTGAGCTGCGTGACACTGTCCTGGCACCTTCCCTGGTGCCAAGGCAAGGACAATCCCTGCTCCCTCTGGCCAGAGCTGGGACCCAGCCATTGTGGCAAGGCACTGATCACATCCCGCTCCCTCTGCACAAAACCTGCTCTGGACTTCCCCTGCTCTCTGCTGGAAGGGAGAAGAGGAGCTCCAATGCAATGCAATGAGAGGTATTTTTAGGCTAATGATTGATGCTCCTGCTGTCGAGGGTAGGTGGCAATCAGCTGAGCAGCTCTTGGGGGTGAGCAGGATGCAGGGAGACATCAGGTTTCCACTGAGGGGCAGATGCACCTGGTTAGCTATTCCCCCCTTTCCTTTTTCTTTCCAGACCACACATTTCTTTCCCACTCCGTATTTTTTTAGTGATAGTTCCAGACCTGCAGCACACCTTTGGTGCTGTATATCACTGCTTTCTAATGAAAGTGGGGGCTCAGAACCCTGTGATGAGCCTGGTGATAAAGCTGCCCTTAGTGTATCTTCTCTTTAGTGCTCTGCCTTATGCAGGACTGAGCAAATGAGGGGGGAAGGAGAAGGATTTGCTGTGATTTTTTTCCCAGCTGAAGTCAAGAGGCAGTGTATAGTGTGCTGTTGGTCTCCATAAACTACTTTTATTCCCACTATTATTGATCAGGACACATTCAGCAATTTGTTCATGAAAACACCCAGCCGAGGAGGTTCTCTCCTCTGCAGGTCTCATCAGGATAATATGTGACAGTCTCAGAAAGTCTGTGCAAACAGATGCCCAGGAAGTAAATCCAATACGATGCAGGTAAAAATTATTTGTGACTGCTTCTTCTAATTCCAAGCTTGAAAAACCTTATTCATCCTTAATTTATGTTTTTAAATGGGTGAGCATAGTAATTGCTGTTGCTCTCCTTGAATCCCATCAAATCTGAAATCAATAAGAGCTCTATTTCAGGGTGCAATAATAGCCTGGTTAGGTTAAGCCAGTGCACTGAACAAAAGCCATAAAGCTTCATTCATGCTTCTTCCCAGGATTCTACAAAAATAGCTCATTGCAAAGGTCTGCCTGTCTTCCTTTTTTTGCCTAAGTGTTGGGGAGTTGTTCTTTTAAGGGCAATCAAGAAATCTTGAATAATAAGGGCAATAACGAGATCATGTGCAGCGTCAACAAAGTGTTTATCATAAAAATATAACCTAATTTTAAAAAAAAAAGGATTCTATTGCTTTTATTACAGATTATTTTTAGCTCCTGCTCTTGGCACTGTATGCTCACAGGGAGTGAGCCAAGCCTTAGGCACTGGGCTGTGGCTGAGTTAGGCCAGACAGGAACTCCCTGTGACTCCAGCCCTGCCGAGCGGAGGAGAAACAGTTCTCTGACTCAAGAGTCCCAAGAAATCAGCGGAGCTTGGGTTTAAGCTGGAAAACTTGCAAACAATGAGATGAGCTGCGAGCTCTGAGATGAGCAAGTGGGTCATTAGTGAGGTATGTGCCTGTAGTCACAGCATCCTCAGCAGCCTCCCTGCCACGGTTCATTTGTCTGAGGAATATAAAGGGAATAACAGAAAAGAACAGACGGGCTCACACCCAAACTGAGAACAGACATAGGAAGAAAGGTTGCTACAACTTATGCTGACCTCTAGATATTTCCTCCTTGACTACTTTTGGGGTCCTTCAACACTTTTCCTGCAGCTCAACAATAGCAATGTCATCACTGAATTCCTTTGAAGCTCTCCTCGGCATTCTTGTGCAAAGTTGCAAAGGAACTCAGGGGAGCACCTGAGGTGGGAATACACAGTGGAAATTTATCACGGAGAATATTATGTGAGCTTCAAGCAGATCAGCTGGGGAAGACACTTAGGAAATAAAATGTAAGTCTGCCACACTTTTAAACTTGATTTCAGTGTTTGGTAAGTGTACAGTATGTTTCTTTCATAATCCTTGTGACATTTAATCAATATTAATCTGATGGTGGATGATTCCTCTCTTTCCTTAAACAGGATTAAGGGAACACAATCTGAACACACATTTCAGCCTGGACTCGAAGCCTATACACTTTACATAAATGCTATCCTTTCAGCCTGGAATGTACTTTAAGTAAAAGCAAACACAAGGAAAACTCCTCAGTATCTCTCTCTCCCAATGCAGATTGTTCTTGCCAAGAAAAGACAAGTTTGCAATCTGGGTGAGTGGATTTTAAAAAAAGGAGAGCAATGTTAGTTGGATTTGCCATTAAAAAGAATGGGAAACAGCGTCTACACCCATTGCCCTCAAAGCAGGGGAGCTATCAGAAGTATTCATTCAAGAATTGGTAATTTTAATTTCTTCCCTTGCAGAATGGGAGAAATGCTTTGTTTGAAAGAAAACATCCAAAAATCGCATCTCAACCTCTGGCAAAAAAAAACAACCCCTAAATCCACCCAATTCAACCCAATCAGGTTTCTTTTCTTTAGGTTTTTAATTCTCTGTCCCTGCTGATTACAGGTTAAATCCCTTTGTGACCCCTGACTCCTACACGGGTACAGCAACAGCGCGATTCCTCACCGAGAGCAAAGAAAGAAAGAATTTTCTTGCGGCTTTAACCACTGATAGGAAACACATGTTTTTGCCCTCCACTACTCCTTAATTTTGCTAAACATAATTTTTTTCCATCACCACGGCTCTGCAACGAGCGCGAGGAAATCTGACGGAACTGCGCCGCCACGCCTGAACGCTACAGACAGCGGAGGCTGTTTCCAGCCTCGCTAAACCCTGGTATCTTCATTTGTCAGCACATTTCCCTACTCCCCTCGTTTTATTCCCTGTCCCTTTCCTGCAGGACCAGTGACTACACGACAGCTTGGCAATTGCTCCGGGACTGCATTAGTGTTGCTGCCTAATTACCTGTGGGCAGTGAGTACTGAGTATTGCAGCTGCTTCCGAGAGAAGTTCATACATCTTCAGCAAAAGGTCAAATGCCTGTCCCAGCCTGGCGAGCAGCCGGCTGTGGCTCGTTCCTTCCTCTGCCTGAGAGCACAGAAAGGAGCTCTGAAGCAGCCTAAGTGAGCTGGAGCTCATTTGCAACTGGGTGAACTGGGAAAGGGCTGTGGCCCCAGAGTGATGGCACGGTTTGTTTCCAGCAGCACAGCAAGGCCTCCCAGTGAGGTATCCCAGAGAAGTTCCCCATCCTTTGGGTTAAAGGCACCTTTCCTCTCCACTGCCTTTGTTAAGGGAAAGGATCAGAGTAGGAAAATGCCTCAGTTTCCTAAGAAATTAATATTGCAGCACCATGTCTCCTTTGAAAAGGAGACTTACAGACCTGTAGCAAGGACATGTTTTTCAGGGCAGCACCCAAAATCCACACGACAAAGATTCGAGCTTGGCATTTACCCTCAGGCGTAAAGCTACAGCAGACTCACTCAGTGGTGAGACCAGAAAGCTCCGTTTCCTCTCTGGATCAGGCCTGATTTCAACACTTGGCTACCAGAGTTGTTCCCTCTGCCACAAACACATCAGCAAAATGCCGTTTTGAAATCATAATGGCTGCTGTAAAGGGCAATCATGCAAGTCCTGACCCATAAATAACCACTGCTGAAGAAGGGTACATGCTGTACCCTTCTTTACGTGCTGTAAAAATGGGTGGTAATTCCTGGAAACTGTGAAATTTCCAGCTTACCCACCCTCCGAAATGACTGATACCAGTCAAATGCCTTTGTGGATTATTTAATGAAATATACCCACTCTTGCAGTCATTAAAGTTACTCTGCTGTAACTATTGCAGCAAGCAAAAGCTGAAAAGGGCATGCCAAGAAGCCTCTAAAGGTTTAATATGGAGGAAATGTGAGCAGAGTCCTCTAACCAGGCTGGCACTGCAGCCACAGTTCTGCAGGGCTCCTCCCAGATCAAGCTAATACATGGGTCCCTGAGAATGTTTGTGGATGTGAAGCTTGAGACAGCTGGGGCAGCTTACACAGAGGTATTAGTTCAGTACAGGCACATTAAATCCTGTTCTCCTCTTGCCCAAAGTGAAGGATACTGCAAAGGCTTTTGTAACCCTTCCATGAGTAATGAGCCCTAGCACTGTGTGCTCTCTAAATGCAGAGCAGGTTCCTGCCTCTGCCCCCAACAACAGCCCCAGCATTGCCATTTAAAAGAGCTCCCTACAAGACAGTCACAGAATCACAGAATGATTTCTTCAAAGGGACCTTAAAGATCATCTTGTTCCAACTCCCCTGTCACAGGCAGGGACATCTTCCACTAGAGCAGGTCGCTCGGAGCTCCATCCAGCCTGAATGGGGCATCCACAGCTTCTCTGGGCAACCCATTCCAGTGCCTCACCACCCTCACAGTATTCAGTTTTTTAATAATATCTAATCTAAATCTAATCTCTTTCAGTTTAAAGCCATTCCTCTTCCTCCTGTCACTACATGCTCTGGTGAATAGCCACGCACTCCTGAACTACACTGCTTTTATTGTTGGTGCTCCTCCACTAAACCCTCTAAACTCCTTAATAAACAGCTCATAAATAAAATGCTGGAAATGTGCCTTGGATTTAATTACTCCAAACTTATTAATGAAAAATTTGCAATAACCTTTCAACAGCTGATTCCTCTTTCCAGGTGCATTCCCAGGCAGCTGGAGAGAAACTTGAACAAAAACATGTTCCCAAACTAACAGTCCTGAAAGTCTAACCTGTGGTCAGCACTGACATGCTCCACATGGTTCACTGCCCAAAGGGTGCTGGCTACAGTGGAAAAAAAGCTACAAGGTAGAAATAGAGCTACTGGCCAATTATTTTCAGGGAGGGCATGGAAAGGTTGGTGAGATCAAAGGTACCTTTAAATCAGCCATGGTGCTGGGCAGGGCTGCTGCGCTGGGCTGGATCACACTGCTCCTGCAGTCTTTATTCTGGGAAACAAAAGGCATCCCAACCCACTCTAAATACAGCTGTTTTAGTTAGGGTTTGCCACAGGGGAAGGCTTTAGCCAAATTTTTATCATTAGGCTCCATCAGAAGAAAAGCATCTGCCATGCTAATCCAAATGTCTGAGGCACATTTTCTGGGGAGTGGGAGCAATCCCTGCATTGTCCTGTCACAGAGAAGGGGTCACGTGGGTTCGTGATTAATCCTGGCCTCGTTGCAAAGCAAAGTGGTAATTTTAACAGCGGTTAAAAAGCGTGGTTGATTTGTAACGGGACAGCATCCAGACCACGCAATCCCACCTCCCACACAAACCTCCCTCCACGCTCAAACCCAGGGACTGCCAGGCTCCTGTAAGCTGCAGGAGTGTGGCTTTTGTGGTTTTATCTCAGCTCACTGCAGTGCATGTGGATTCCCATCAACATTTAGTCCTTAAAAGAATCGGTTAAATCCATCATAAATATTAAACACCAGAGTATACTGGCAAGTTTCCCTGAAAACAAACTTCAAAAAATAATCTCAATGAAAAGATGTCAAGGCCCTTGGGAGAACTGACACTGGCATGTCATCAGATGTTGTCTTATAAGGCTAAATTAAGCATCTGACCAGAGTTTAATTTCTGTAAAAACTCATGCTAATTTAAATTGCTTTAGATTTAATTAAAAATGCCTTTCTATAGAGATAATAATGTAACTCTGTTAATTAGTATCAAGTGGCATCTAGAGGGCATATTTAAAAACTAATCTGGAGAATAAATAGAGCTAATTAACAGTCAGAATAATGCTTTATGATTGTCTTTTATTTATAAATGCTATAACGTTCAATAAGCTATTAAATGAAATTGTAATTAATATATATCAAAGTTATTTTTTTTAATACTCTTAACTAAAGAGGGTTTCTTACGCCCCATTTTTCAGACGGTCTGGACACGTTGTGTTTCTGGAGGGAGGGAGGGAGGGAGGGAAGGAGGAGGGGGAAGGGGCTCAAATCCACATTCAATTAGGAGGAGCTCGTTTATCTGCCCTCCACAGGTCTGTGCTCAGGAGCCCACGGGGCTGTCCAGCCAGGCGTGAGCTCGTGTGTCCACGGGGTCTGCCCAAAGCTCTGCTGACCACAGCCAGGGCTGGCAGGGGAGGGTTGCACATCACCCCACGCAACCCCACAAGCAGCACCGGGAGCAGAGCAGTGGCAGATTCTGCCTTTGGAAATCCAGGCTCTGAGGAACGAGAGCAGCTCTGAGGTTTGCTGCGGGATCTTTTAAAAGGTGCTGAGATTCCATGGAGTGAAGCTTTTGGAGGGAAGGGGCATTGAGAGCGAGAATGTGCTGCCATCCCATCCCATCCCATCCCAGGAGCACTGGCAGATGAGCTTGGAGGGAAAAGGGCACAGAGGAGCTGTTGTAAGGTTCAGTTTTTATAGGACTTCTTGCAGGCAAACATGAGCTCCCTCAGAGTCATCTAGACCCAGGCAGTGCTGAGCTCCCAACTTTGAGCAAGGCAGAGGGAATTCTTTGTGTCTGGAAAAGGCTGTGTCCGTGTTACCAGAGCTCAGCATAGCCAGAGGGCTCCGAGGGCTGCCCTTCCCCTCAGACAGAAGTTCCTGTCATCCTCCAGTCTCTCCTGTGATGAGAGGCTTGACTGGAGTCACTATATCATATAAAATCATTGAAGTACTCTAAATGACATCATACATGAAAAGCAGAGGTGGCCAGCTCCGTCTTTCTGTGTCCTTTAATGCTCATAAATCAGAAATAACTCCCCAAAATACAAATCAAATAAAAAGCACTTTCATATGGTAATCTGCACTGTCCATGCCGCGCAATTTTTTGAAGCACCATCAAATGCATTGTATGTCCTACTTGCATTTGTTTTTAATCTATAATTCTGTGTATTCTTCCCTTTTTTTATCCCTTGCTAATGTTGAAAAATCCTCTAGACACCCAGAGCAGGGTTCATTTCAAAACAGGAGAGCAGCTCTTTCCTCAGGACAAGGATCCAGCATCGGTTTGTAGCACGAACTTTCAGAAAAAAACTTTGAAGCCCGTACAAAGAAAAGAGTTATTGTCACTGGCAAGACTCAAAGCTGGCCACGAGAACTGCTGCTCTGACCTCTGTGGGATGACTTTCATGCCGGGTTGTTGACATAAACTTGCCTCTACAACGAGTATGTGTTCAGCAATAACAAGAACAAGTTGAAATTATTTACACGGCGTAGTTGGGTGTCAGCAGACACATTCCAGCAGCACCTGTGAGCCCAAACACCAGAAGAATGATCAAAGGGATTTGTCTGTGTGCTACAACTCGGACTGGCCTTCAGAGCAGACAAAAACACTGCAAGAAACACGACCATATGGTGTAACACTTCCCAGCATGGCAAACAGCCACGGCAAACACTTTTGGAGATAAAATTAGATTGGGGAAGCAAAGCTGGAGAAAAACAAAGCCAAGTATGAACTCAGAAAGCATTTCAGCTCAAGGTCATCAGAATACTTGCTATGTAACATCACCAGTGGTGTCATTCTACTTTTTCTTTTCTGATAGATCTGCAAAAGTCAAACCAACCTCGAGAAACAGCTGCAGGTACGAAATGAAAGTGCACTACAGTGATCAGCACTACGGTGATCAGCAGGATTTTTGATGCTGTTTATTCTGGAGACTAAAACAAGGCAGAAACTCAAAATAACTATAAAAAAATAGTACCTGGTTTCTTGAAAGTACAGAGGAACTTAAAAGCAATTTTTTGTAAGAATGTAATCTGAAAAGGAGTACTTTCAGCTTGGAAGGAAAAGGTTCTGTATTTTTTTTAAACCAATGATGTAAGACTCTCTTATTTTAAGGTCTCCAAGAAAACACTTAAAACCCGTTGCTTTCTGACTTCATCTACCCTGCATGAATTAGCTCTGAAGGCTGCAGTGTGAAGGGAGATTTGTTGGAGAACATGGATTGTTACAAATGCCCCCAGCCCTGTAACACCGCAAGAATTTTGAATGGGCCTCTGCAAAGTTTTAAGCTAACAAAGATGCTCTCAATTTTGTAAACTTCAACATTTATCCTGTAAAGCCCACCTAACTTTTCATAGCTGGTGACTGAAGTAGTCCAGTGTGTAACAACAGTGACCTGCAGAGAGCTACACCCAGCCTGTCCACAAACAGGAACCATCTAGAACAGCAGGACATCAGGCAACTAAAAATATTAAGGGTTGGATTCCAAGTCCCATTTCTATTATACATAATATACTATTAAATATCTAGAAATAATAATAATGATAATAATATCATCTATAGCTATATATAATTCCAAGCTCCTTATCGATCTGTTTTTACAAGAGAAGTAAGGAACAGTCTGGAGTGAAAAGATGCCTCCAAATCGAGCCACTATAAAACAGGTATTGGTGCCTCCACAGAGACCAGCAGCACTGCTGTGTGACTAACTGCGAACAACACTGAGCTACCCACTCTGGTCCTATGTGAAAACATTCCTGACCAAATCCCAGACTAACCAAAGAGCATGGATTGAACTGGAGAGCACAAAAATTCAAGCTCCAGACAGTTCATTTCATATAACTATCACATAAGTTAAAAAATTGACAATTGCCACAACCGTTTTGTTTCTCCAAGCAATAAAAACAAATAACCCAAAGAAACAAGAAAGAACCCCCACATCCCAGACCCAGAGCGTATCCTGAGTTTTCATTAGGAAATACCAACGTAAAGCCTGGCAGGCAGCACAGCTGGGGAGGCAGATCCTCCTGGTGTTATTTTCAGAATGAAGGAGGAGCTGGTGACAGTGGTGGGACCAAACACATGAACCCTGAGGTTTGCCTTTGCACAGTGACTGCAGACACGGGCACATCCTTGGGGCAATCCCTCACTGTCCTCCATCCCAGATCTAAGAGATAAAAGCTGTTCAGTTTCAGAACTGGTTTTAAAGCTACCTCGCTCAGCCAGACAAACCACTTCCAGGGGAGTTTTCTTCTGGAGGGGAAATAACAAACTGTGCGAGTTAAGAAAGCCCTCACATAGAAACTCCTGACCGTTATCTGCTTGGAGAAGATTCAAAGCCATAAAGACAGCACAAGGTTTTATCTCCAAAAGAAACTTTGAGCAAGTAGGAAGGAGAGTCAGGCAGAACTATACTCAAATTTGAAGAGGTGCACGTTAAAACTGTGGCTTAATGAACAATCTCTTACCTAGAACTCTCAATCTCTCTGCTCCAACCACCACTTCGTTGTCATCTGCAGAAAACAGCAATTTTCCAGAGAGGGTTTTCACCTCAAATTTTTGGCTGTGTGCTTCCACTGCTTGGGGACCTAGGGGGAAGAAGCTTTACTTTAGGGAAAAGTATAAGAAAATCACACAGTAGCTTCATACATTCAATAAACCCATTTGCTGAGCAATAATAGCTCTACAATTTGCATCAGAGACACCAAACGGGGAGGCTTTTTAGATCTTATTAGAAAAGGGCAGTTTTCTACCCGAGTAACAACCGCTCAATTATTTCTAGCTGTGTTTTTGTTGATGCTTGTGTGTGCCATAAAATCACCACTGAACTTGGGACAGCTGGGAAATTTTTACAAAAAGGCAGACCCATATGTGAAACAGCAATGAACATATCCAGCCCTGCTTTGAGAGTACTGGTGCAGGCGTAAGAGGCATCAAGAGCTCCTGGGCCCATTTTGCTTGGACTGATGCTGCAGTGTGAAAGATTCCTGGTTTTCCAGCATTTAAATATATCTGGATTAAAATTCTATCAGTGTCATGCACAGCCCAATTTAAAAAAATAAAACAAAACCCAAACACCAGCACAGGAGAAAATGTTTTGGTTTTGACCCCTTCAGTGATGTGCAGGCCAAGGAAAATGGCATCCTCTCACACTGCAGAAAGGTTTTAGACAAGTGAAACTTTCCTTCGATGATCTTATTTCAATTCTGCTGCTTTTCCTGCAGGCTGCTGTGCCCTGCAGTGCTGGAAAGCCTCTGGCAATGCGTTTTGTTGTGGGGTCTGATAAACATCAGCTGCCTGAATAGCGATTCTGTGCAGGTTTGTGGCTCAAAGGCTGCAAAGAGTTTCAAAGAGGCTGCCCTGGGTTACTGACCTAAGCCAGACTTTGGACAAATCACCATTGAACGGCTCTGCCAACTGCATCTACTAAGCCACAGCCCCCCTGGAACATTATCCTGCACAAGGCAGGTGATTGGACTTGCATTATTTCTGGCCATCTTCATGACCAGTCTCATGTCTCCAAGGACAGGAGGAATAACACCTGTAAACCAGTATTTTCTTAAAAATTCCATCCCTACCCAGCATTTCCCTGCACAGGTCACCTGTGCTGGCACCTGGACACACAGAATCGTGCCCGTGGTTTGCACTACAGACAAGTGAGGCCGTGCTGAGATCGCTGGAAATACTTAAAAACTCGTGCAGCCACGGTGAGAAAACCCAGTACTTTGAATGTGATTTGCGTCTTGCTTATCAACCACCTCCCCTCCCCGCTCATCCTTGCAGCCTGCACTACATGGGACCACATCTTTGCTCCACCGTGAAACCAAAGCTGGCGCTGAATGCATAAAAAGCTCAATAACCAGAGAGCATCACACTGGGAGGTATCACTGAGTGTGTCCTCCCAGCCTCTCGTGACACAGAGGTGCTTAGGTGAACCAAACACCCTCCTGAAAATATACGGAGAACCAACAAACTGAAGACCTTCATTCTGAATGTGAGAATCAGGGAGCCTGGGGTTGAATTTATTTCCTTCCTCCAGGCAAGTTTCACACATGCCGCCTAAATAATTGCTCACTGAAGCTGCATATTTAATTATTTAATACTGTGACTAAAGGCCAAGATGGTATATAAGCAAAACAAGCAACCCAGTCTCAACTTAGGAACGTGTTTATGGATTGCTGGCTTTGCCACACACCAATACTTCTCACAGTCCATGCATAAATCCCAGTAAATATATCTTCATCCCATCTCAAATATATATTGTATACCATATATACTGTGCCATAAACCTTGTATAATGCATTAGGCTCTTTCAACCCTAATTACTCATGCATTCATTCAAAGGCTGCTGTGCACTGGGGATTTATGAAACACCCATTTTCCCCATCCAACACACTCATGTTTGGGAGCAAAGGGAGTTCTTCATCAGCAGAAGGACCCTAAATAGCAAAGTGTTGTCACAGTTGGACTGCAGAGCTCCCAAGATTTCAGGCAAGTTATAAATGTCTTAGGAAAAACCTGTGCTTGTTACAACAGAAATGTCAGCCTGGCATATGTTCTTCTTGCCCCTGATGTGGTACAGCTAACATTTCTAACTCTGGATTGGCTCTCCAATCAAAATGATGGTCTGCTTTGTTATCAGACAGCCCCAGCCAGTTGCCTCTCCAGCACGGCTTTCATGTCTCTGGCTTTGTTTCTACAAAGTGGAGCGAAGTTTTCATTTGTACTCCACGAGACACATGGGCTCCCCTCTGTGCGCTGTCTGAAGCCAGCCCAGCATCCCAAAACACCCACTTCCACCCATCCTGAATCCCTCCAAACAGCCTTTCCCCCTCCTTACCTGTTACAAGGCGAGTGAGGACTTTTGTCTTCTCGTTGAGGATGTTCACTGTCACGTTTCTGGCGGACTGGAAGTACAGTGGGTTGCCCTGGAACAAGACCACGAGACCAAGGATGTGAGATGGGGACAGCTGCCTGGGACCAGCCTGGGTGAGACATCTGGAGCTTTGCCCAAGGCTGGGGGCATGGCTGGGGTGCACCTACCCTGCAGTAACTCCTCCTATCGAGGATAACCCAGAGCGGACACCACAGCTCTGTGTGGCCCAGGCAGTGCCTTGCTTTAGGGATGGTTGCCTCTATCGCTGGTCTAAGCCAACCAAGCTGTTATTTTAAAATGTGCAGGGGATATGGGACCCGACCTAAGCTTCCCAAAAGTGTTTTGGGAGGGTGGTTGACTGCAGCAGCACATTTCAGAGGCAAATCTGAAAAATTACAGCTTCTGATGACTCCAGTGGGTGACAGTGTCTCCCCACCACGTGAGCGAGCCATGCCCAAGGGCTGGGGAGGAGAAAATCTGATTGACATCAGTGCCTTAGATCTCAAAGCCCTTGTGAACCATCCAGCACGTTTCACCACCACACTGCAGCCTGGGATGCCAGCTTCTGACCAGACCCACCCCACCGGGTCTGCAGAACACGAGACACGAACTCTTCCCCGCTTCCCACCTGACCACAGAGAGTTCTACCAATTTCTCATTTTTATGCTTCAAACACCTCCGAGAGAAGAGCCAGAGCAGCTGGTAGCACACAGGAGCCACACAGCAACCTGGCAACGTCCAT
This sequence comes from Mohoua ochrocephala, assembly GCA_013398855.1. Classification (NCBI taxonomy): domain Eukaryota; kingdom Metazoa; phylum Chordata; class Aves; order Passeriformes; family Acanthizidae; genus Mohoua; species Mohoua ochrocephala. The sequence goes on along the minus strand of VZTA01022718.1, from coordinate 1,458,555 downwards.
CTCAGGTACTTCTCCTGCAGAGCGCAGCCAAAGAGAACCCACAGCTCCAACCATCTGGCTCCCCCTGTGTGCAAACACAGCCGAGGCACCGGGGAACTCGTGTTTTCCACAGGCAGCCCCAGCCTGCACAGTTGGTTTCTCGGGGGCTATTAGCCACCCACAGCACCAGCGCAGGGTGACCCCAAATCAAATCAGCCAAAAATCTAATGTGCGAGGTGGAAATTCACCGCCAGCACCTCTTTGTAATGCCTAAAGCAGGCAGCTGATCAAATTCATCACCTGACTGAGACACAGGATAGGCAGAGGAGATAAAACAGCAAGAAAATCAGCAAAAAGGTGAAAATTTTTATGTCCAGTGTCTTTTTCCAGCATTTCCAAAATCTTTCCATTAGGAATGAATGATCAGGATGGGGATGGAGAGTCGTGTGGGTCAGGCGTGTTCTCCTTGCCTCCTGAATTTGTAAGGAACACAGTATTTTCATGGATGCCGTTTTTTCTGGATTGTGGCAGAAGGACTAAGTCGTCTGCACATAAAATATAACAGGAACACAGAAATGATTCGCGGGAGTCTTGTGGTGGACGGGAGCTTCAGGGAACACTCTAGTGATGGACAAACGATTCCCAGTGGTGTTTGCAGAAAACAAACCTCAAAAAACTAAAATAAAACCAGCCTCACATGTGACCAAATAGTCCCAGTAATTACATTTGTTGCCTTCACTGTTTTTGCAGCATGTTCCCATGGGATCAGCCCTTCAGCAAGAAAGGGGGAAAATGGGGTTTATTTGATCAATTACAACTAGAACATTTTGGCTACATTCAGACCATTTACAACTAAATAAAAATAATAACAATAAAAAGAATTCCACTTAATCATTCCCAGATCTTGGCCAAGTTTCAGAAGCTCCTGGTGCCTCTGTCCCCTCATACACTAAACGAGGACCAATCATCCTTCTACGCTTCTGCAATGTGTCGGACAGCTTAAGTAATATCGTATCTGAAACTGAATTATGATTAATAATGTAGAAGCAAGGATCAGTGGTAATGACTTGTAACGATTCCCTGCTTCTCTGATTTTTATTTGTGATCTCCTAGAACTTCTAGGAATTAATGCTGATTATCACCATTTTATGGTTAACAGCTCAGAAAGAAGAGATGGCTTCACTTGAACCCCCCTGCTCAGGCACCTGATTTGAGCACACGCAGCAACAGCAGTTTACTGCTGCACATCCATTCCACACTTAGGGATGAAGGATATTTTTAAAGGTAGATAGCTACAATCCACATAATGTCTAGTCACGGGTGAGACTGTAACTACCATAAACACGCCATAGGAGGCACGGAAAAGTCATTTTTTTCGACTTGTACTATTTGAATTTTGCTTATGGAGTTTTCAAGCAGCTGGAGTGTTTTGAAAAGGCCAGGAATTCTAGTCCAAATTCAGGCAGGAAAAATAGTTCAATCCCCACGACTTTGAAAAATCTGTTACCGCTGTTTGTAATGTGAGATGGAACTAGGGAAGTACTACAAGATAAGCCAGTATGAAAAGCCACAGAAAGAGTTGCTCCAAAGAAGACCTACAAGGGAAGCTAAGAGCTGGTATCCACCTACAAAAGGCTTAAAATACATAATCAGACCTGGAAATGCTTACCCCAGCACAGCCATCTCATTCACTGATTCAGAGCTCAGATTCATGCAGCCTTCAAAAAACTAAATTTCCCTAATGGAGGATGTTTTTATTGGTCTGCAGGGAAAGAACATTGGAAGCACTTAATGCAATGCCTGCTCTCATTTCCATAATTCTTTTTCCATTAAGGAATGAAAAAGAACTGAAAAAATTACTCCCTTTTGCTGAAAATTCTGCAGATTTTCTATCCATCATCATCTGTTTACAAAGGAAACAACATTGACATCTTTTAAACACTGAACATTAAAAAAATGTTTCCTTTGTTGCAGGCTTGGTGATGATGCCAGCGTCCTTCAATCACACAGAACAAAATAATGAAAACATTAAAAGCCAGTTAGGATTTACAACTGAAAAGACAAAACCTTCCTCTTCTCTTACACTTCCATGTCACCGTGACACAAAATGAAGTATTCTGATGCATATGAGCAGGGGGAAATCTGGATCAATATGGCATCAGCACCACAATGAAATAGTTAAGTAGCGAAGCAATATTTTCATAAACTGTCACAGCACTCGACAGAGCTGGAGTTAGAATATCAGCAGGCAATAAACAAGCACATCTTTTAAAGACTCCTTGGGCTGGTCACGCACTTGCAGCTCACCATGAACCTAGTATTCATCTCTGCAGGAAATCCTGGAGAGTGAATACATCATTCTGCCTCTTACTCCAGCTCCTCATTAGCAGACCCAGTGCTTTAAAAATAATGCAAATGTTTGCAGACACACAATAGCGTTTGCCACAGCTACTCAACATATTGAAACATTGGACACATGCTGCAGAAGAAAGACTATGAAAAGTGCAAAAATATGTCAAAACTGCATGGCTTGGTTCCTCACCAAGCAGTGAGGTATCCAGTAGAATAGAGAAGGCTTCACAAAAGGTATCAGCTTACTGTCTGCTAGGTTAAACACACGGCACAACAAGCCAGAACAGCTCACTAGCTGTCTTTCTTTGGCTCACTTTGGAAGAGATGCTAAAAACTCTCAGATCAGAGACTGAAACAGAAAAAGCCCTTTGACTGACAACCTTAATTTGCAGCTGAAGCAATCCCAACCAGTGCTGTCTTCAGGGAAATTCAATACTTTAACAGATGTCCTTAGACTGTTTTAGGGAATTATTAAAAATATTTGGAAATCCTTTTAAATTTTTACAGGCAATTTAAAAATAATGCTTCACAGTCGGCGTGTTTGCAGTTCAGATGGTCGAAAGGAATAGCTTTGATTTGATCCAATGGATTCAAAGACTTCACACAGTAAGTGCAAGTGAAGCTTGTGGAAATAATGGAAACGGTGAATTTCCTGCAGGCTTGACAAAGTAACGGTAAAAATAAAATCTTAAAGCATAATCTAAGTTGGCAAGGAGCAGTCTATGGAGAAGTCACTCAGAACACCATTTTCCTGCTCAACGCCCCCTCTCACTGACATTACAGGAAGCAAACACTGCTCTACGCACAGCTGGACTGTCAGGAGGCAAAAGTTTGTTGTCTTCTGTAAAACAAGCAGCCAGCAAAAGCTCTCCTGCTTCTGGCCTACAGCCACACGCAGCACTCACCTGCCTGCACCCCTGAGTGCTGTTCTAAGCTGCTGCTGATAGAGGGGAAGTTCTGTGTGGGTAATAAATACATTCCTTTCTTCAAGTCCAACCAGTCCTACTACACCAGCAGCTCAGTGTGATAACAGCAGTAACAGCAATGGCACTTTCCTGCATTGCATTTTCCACTGGTAGGGACAACTCAGAGCTGCACTTCAGTTTTTTCTGGTTTGGAGTAGGAAGAATTCATCATCCAATAACCGAGAGACAAAGCAATAATTTTAGGGCACCTGAAATGTCCTTCATCGAGAATGGTAAGCCTCTAATGAAAAGCCACAAAGGCATCACACCTCTGTAGTTGTTCTTCGTGCAGCCAGGCCCAGAGCACGGCCGAGGACACCGCACTGCGTGCAGCTCATCAGTGCAGGTGTCACGCACGTGCCCTGACCCGGCAGGAAAGCTGACCTTGTGACCCTTACTCTGTCATTTTTGGTCAGTTGACACAGACGTGCTTAAATTAGTCTTCCTGACCCAGTTTTGCACGTTCCCATACGACTCGCTCCTCTTTCAAAGGCAAGCATCAGGAATACCTCACCGTGTGACGTTCAACGCGGAGTTTCCGAACCACAAAGGTCCCCAGAACACGCTGTGAGCACACTCAAAAAAAACCAGGACCTATCCCCAAGAGTGCATTTCCTCCCCCCATTCCTGCCTTGAAAAGAGAAACTCCTTTGGAGAGTGTCTGATGCTGGAAAAGTTCAGAGTTGCCCCCATAAAGTGGAGAGCTGGGAAGAAACTGAGTAAAACCCTTTCAGAACTGATGAGAAATTCTGCGGGAATCAGGCAACTGGCACTGCCACGAGTGTCAGCAAACCTCACAGAACATTGTACAGACACCATGCACCTCCTGAAGAGCAAACAGAAAGCACTGGACAGCATCTGCTTTTTGCTGTGAAGAAGACAAACTTGGGAGTTATCTAACGAACCCCATCCCTAAGATCCTGCTTGGAACAGCAGCCTGGCCTTGATCTACATCAGCAGAAAATCTAGACTTCATGCTAAATTTGCAAGCCAGCTATTACTGTTTCTATTTCAAAAGCTCTTTCTCCTTTTTCTGGTCTAGCTCCCTACTGCAAGAACAGGATTTTGCCCAGAAGCCTCCTGGCACAAAAATTTAAGGCATGTAGCTAAATCCGTAGGTGATAGATTGAAAATAGCCCTTAATATGATTTGAACACACTTTTTGTTGTTTAATCACAGAGTCTCTTTTGATCTTGATTTTGTCCTTCAAACAGCTGAACATAATGTTCATGTTACTAAAGCCCTTTCTTAGTAAAACTTCTGATTTGACAGTGTAAGCTTTTCACAGCAGAATGAAAACAAGCCGTGAATGGAATTGGTAACAAACAGATTAAACCAAACGCTACAAAATGCCCCAGTATGTGCTATATGTGCGTCTGAGGATGGTGGTTTTTAGGAGGGAGGCAGTAGGTTCAGTGGAGATGTAACATAATGTAGTTTGCATCCTCTTCTTCCAGGAAACAAACTTTATCTCGAGCGGAATGTGCACAGGTCATGTAACCTGGGTCAGTGACAGAGCTGACACAGCCCTGACCTGCAGTGGGCACTCAAAAACATAAATGTAGCATCATGAGCTTAGCGTGCTGTGTTACAACTTCTGACACTTTATCAAGCATTCAAATGCTTAAACAAAGAAAAAAAAAATCAGGTTCTTTCTTCTATGCAAACGAGGTTCAGTCACCTTCACAGAGTGATACATTTTACAGTGCCACCAAGCTCAGAAGATACTGTGCTCCCACCCAACGTGACATATTTTAATGACACAGATAGTGCAGGTCAGAGTTTTACGTCCAATGCCACAAACCCCTCTCCTTTATGGCACTTCTTGAAGTTCATTTTAATAACAATAGAAACAAAAGATAAATTTCCTTCTGCTCCATTAAAGCAATTCGACTCTTCTTCTTAAAGTGCAAAGAAGGCAGGTCTGTGATATGAGATCTAATGACTAGGTTCTGCTTCTGGAAGGCTACCCAAGGGGGTTTGTACCCTTCAAAGTGATTTATTTCTGGCAATCTAGGGGTTTCTCTCTTAAGAAGAATACCTGTAATAATCTCATGAACAGAGTGTTTTGAGAGAGTGGCTGCTTCTTCGAGATGCCTAATCAGCTACTCTGCAGCTGAGACTCTTCTGAAAATTAAATTACACCATGTCTGCTGACATTAAAAAACAACACCGAAAAATTTCCAAGGCATTACATCTGCCTTGAGTTCTTCGCTGTTCTTCTTTCATTTTTACTTCATTGACTTATAATATAAGGAAAACCACAGGTGACATGCTGAAACCAACAGACATGCACATGAAAATAAAATGCAACTGTGCATGTTGGGGCTCTATTCAGTATCCACGGGGGTGGGAAACCTGGGTTTGTAGCATCTGATCTGCTTTACAAACATCAGGCGTTTGTAACATAGGAAGGCTGCTGCACATCCACAAAACTTCCTCTGCTGGTAGGACGGAACTGATCATTACTGGCTTTGGAAAAAAATGTCTCTGATGCACTGAACTCCAGGAGTTCTCTGGAAAGGCACGCTCAGACAGCTGAAAGGAAGAGAGCAGCACAACTTGTAAAATGACCAAATAACTCTGAAAATGCTTCGAGCTCTTCACTGCACTGAGAGTTCACCCAAAGGTGATACAAGCAGAGTCAATCAAACGTGTGCTGATGATTAACTTGGCATCCCTGGGGAACGGCTCTCCCTCGTGCAAACAAAGACAGACTCAAGCAATGCCAATGCTCTAAAACAGGACAACAGCAGTCCTGGGCTCTCAGCACATTGCTCAGCCCTTCCAGCATAAAATCAACCAAGTAGTCTCGAAACATTTCAATTTACTTGAATTCCTCTGCAGAAAAGCCAAGCTGCAGCTGCTGCTCAGCAGCAGCTCGCTCCAATCTGATCCTTGTCTACAGGAGGTGTTGGAGCAGCAGGACCGTGGATTTGTGCTAAGTTCTATCCTGTTTTCTGCTCTGGGCTGTCCTAGTTATGATCAGAGTCCAGTGGTGACAGATCTCCTGCTGAAGTAAACACACCGTAGGTAGGCACGGGAGAGAGGCAGAGAAGAGAGCTCTGCTGAGGCTTAAAAATATTCTAAATCATCCAACTACACAGCTACTCCGCTGCTTGTAACTTTTACTCCAGTCAAGCGTGCAGACCTCTGTTCGTGTGTTTTCATTTTTATGGCCTTTCTGGTGTCCCTACTGCCTGCCTTAAACATCTTTTAAAACTGCCAGTAAATCATACTTTGCTACCTATAAAAGTCGTTAGAGGACAATATCAAAATTATACAGAACTACTAATTTCTGAGTTACTTTCCCTTTCCACCAGCATTACTTGGACCACACTACGACCAGAAACAATTAAGAGCTCGGTCAGTGAGGTGAATACACGTTTAAGAGCACACTCTGTTAATGCTAAGCAAAGCACAGCAATATTTTCCAGAAGTCAGATTCAGCAGAGACGCTTGGGCTCTGCAGTGCTCACACATCCTTTTAGGCATTCTGTGACTGCGCTGCAGAACGCCAAGTTATACATCCAGATATCCTTCTCCAGGAAGGCTAATAATAACGTGGATACCTCTGCACCCTGCTTTGAAATTACAGCTTTCCTTTGCTGCATGTCATGGATCGCTTACTTCTTGTATTAGATTATAAATGGCCATGCCAACTTACGTGTGCGTGTACGGCACGAAACACAGGCGAGCTCCTAGCAGAGGCCCCTGGTGTGACTGAAATTCAGCTGCTGCTAATAAGAAGAAGGGAAAACATTTCCATCTGTCTGGATCGGGGAAAAAGAATTCGTGAGCCTCTGATTCATCTGCATCCATATGCTGGTATGTAGACAATACTTATGGACACACAGACATATGCGAGGTAGCCAGCAACAGGAATCCAATCAATCACAGATCACAGCATGTGATTTGCCTAATTATGAGTAACACCTCACATTTTTTTATCTGTGCAAAAAGCACTCTGTGAGCGAGCAGATGGCACTGCTATGGGATGGCACCAGCCTCGACAGTTGCAGATGCAGAGCATTTACACAGCGCGCTGAAAAAATGACACAACACAAGCTGCTTCCTGGGAAAAAGACTCAAATTGAACAAGTGTCACCAAACAAAATACACGTATTTATTGATGTTCTGAACTTATCTGATCCAGCCTCTCTCTTCCAATCAAATATATACGTGCAGGCCAGGGAGTGATGCTATCTAGACAGCTTTGAAGTCTCTCAGAACTGCCACGTGAGCTGCCTAGCACCGAGCAGTGGAGGTGCAGACCAACCTGAGTCTAGTTACAACCTGCAAACCATTTAAATCCACACAAGCAGAATCAATAGGAAGAAGCCCTGCAGAGAAAGCAATTACACTGCAAAAGCAACTATATTACGGCACGGTGGGGGCTGGGAGGCGGGATGCAGGCAGCCATCCTCACTTCTGTGATTACCCACTGGAGCTCTCTCCAATGCATCTGGCCTGTGAAATGACAAGGTGCAGCCCAGACATGTTCCTGCCATCAAAGTGTTTTCAGTTTCTGGGCTCCTATCACAATTATAAAGCTCTTCTTTATGAGCCCCATCCTTCAGGTTTGCTGTGCTCCGTAGGTAAACGCAGGGCTGTGCATCAGGAAATATGTTTGAAGGGCACAGTGAACTCTCCTTTTCAACAGCTTCATGGGAGTAATAATCTCATTTCCTGGATCTGCAATTATTAATTCATTGGAGACTGTCCACTTACCACTGCACAAGACACAAAGAAAGATCATCTGACCATTCCTGGTGACAGAAAATTCAGCTTTTCTATTCCAATTCTTCTATTTGCAGTTTTTCTGCATTTTTTTTTCCCTGAGCTGCTGTAAATGCATACTCTGGTGTGACAGGTTGGAAGCAGCTATAAAATGATTGATGAAAACCATATTTAGGCCTTGTTGTGGGAATATTTATTGTAGAAATATGCTCAGTTAACCCTGTAGGGGAAGGACAGAAAAGGAAGGCTGGGCCTATGACTCTGCTTCTGATACCAAAGTGATTTGATCTGCTTTAATTACGATACAGAGTTACGGGGTCACAGAAAAATTTGCACAAACTCTTTTTGAATTGCTCTTATATAACCACACTGTTTTTTCTACTGAAATGATCAAAACTTGGCTTTAAGAAGGATGCTCTGTGGCTCTGCATGACCAGACAGAGTCTTCCTCACAAGAATAAGCAGAGGGGCCAAGCTCTGGAGCTGCAGAGCTGCAACAATTCAAGTGTGAGTTAATGTCAGCCAGGAACCGTCTCGGAGAGGGAGAACTACAAACCTCCACTGCCCTGGAGAGGCTGAATGCCCAACATCCAAGGCGAGAGGGCACTTGGACAGGTAAAAGGACAGATGCAGTCAAGCGTGGGATGTGGAACTGGGCTGGTCTGGAGGGAAGATCTTAAATCACGCTGGACATCGCCACGCTGCACACATGTGCCTACAGAGAGAGCACGGCAGCAAAGGTCTGCTCAGCAGCACAACTGCAGGAGCAGGATGTTTGTGTTGGGATTTGGCTGTATCTTGTGGCTGCCACTCAACAGACACTCCTGAGTATCCGCTCTGGGGTGAAGAGAGGAGAGAGCACCGAGTATTGCTGTGGTACAGGGCCGATGAGCAAAATTACATCCCTAACCAGCTCCACTGGGGAGCTGGGGAGTGGTGTTTCAAGAGATGTCAGCAGCAGATGCTTTTTCCATGCCTGGGAGAAGACAGGAAAGTTGTTTGGGGAAATGGTGAGTAGTGGCAAAAGCAGCCAAAGAGAATGGGATGTGCGAAGGTAAAATAGCCCAGGGAGGAACAGAAAAGCCAAGGACCCCGATTACGCTTTGGGCAATCAGCAGGGTGCCTCGGCCTGTCTGTGGTCTCCCGTTTTGAAAAGGCATTTTTCTGCTGGTGTTTTCATTCCTGAAGTTCTTTCTAAACTCTGGAGGACCAGAACTGATCAGTGAAGACAACCAGCCAGTGGCTCCTAGCAGCAAAGGGTGCAGGAAGGGTCCTGCCTGTGTGTTCCTGTTTCTTCTGCTTCACCTATGCCACACCTCCCAGAGTGCTGCATGATAGATAATGTTGCAGAGAGAAACAAAAAGCCTCCTGTTCTCCCAGCTGTGTACCAACATCAAGGCTCATCATTTATAAATAACAGTTGGGATCTGCAGCAAACGCAGAGCAAAGGTCAGTTTGCAGGAGGAGCTGGGGTTTTCAAGAGGTAGCAGAATACAGATAGAATATTTTGGCTTGAAGCAACAGCAGAGGTGCAATCAAAGGTGCTTCTCAAGGCAGCAGCTGTGACAACATGCATGCCACTGGCCTGTGTGGCCTTTACTTCATTTAAAGAGTGAGGGATGTTCCGCAAAAAATGGGAGGACACAGGCTCTGAACACCCAACCACAGAAAGCAGCAGAGGAAACTTGTTCTGGCTCATCCCATCAACTCACTGCCTTCCAACCACGGACACCAAGACCCTAAATCAGCTTAAGCTTCAAGGCACTCTTGACCATTCACAGCAATTAGTGTGGGTTTGGATCATGGATTATTTGGCTGTTCGCTGGGTGGCTTCCCCTGTGTGTAGGACCCAGCACTGAATCTGCTCAAAGGGAAATACCAGCTGCTCTAAGACCATGGAAAGCTGTGCCCACTCCTAACCTGCAAAATAGACCTAGAAAAAACAGGCTTTTAAGAAAAATAACAAATTGTTCACACTCTTACTGATCAACCCAATCAAAAGAAAGACAACAGCTGTTGGCTAAAAAACTGAAATCCTTTCTGGAGAGTGATGCTTGATCTGTCAGACAAGCGACCTCTCTTTTCCCCTCCATCAACCCGCTGCCTTTAGTTTATTTGTTTCTCTGTTTTTAAATATGTCTTACAAAGCTTCTCATTGGAAAAAAACCACATCTTACTCTTCAGCTGTGCTGCCTCAGGCTGCAATCCTGTCAGATCACATCCAAGAAGGCTCAGTTTGCGCTAGCACTTCAAAAAGAAGACTTCCCAGGCACTGAGGAGAGCAACATGGATGATTCAGTGAGCAGCAAAGCTTCTCCCCAGATCAGTAACCACCCAATCCTGGTGCCACAGCTCTTGCAGCTGCTGCTGGTTTCCTAGCAGAGAAGCAGAACTCGGATGTTCACCACTTTTATTCACTGGATGCCCCATCACAAATCAGCCCCTTGTCTAAAACCAAGAGAGAACCACTGGAGTCACATATTGTTTAGCTCAAGGGAAAAAAATGGAACTAGAAGCAGAGTATCAAGCTGCAGCTGGAAAGAAAGAGGAAGGAAAAAGCTTAGGTCATTTAAAAGCAATTTAAATTGCCTAGTTTTAGATTACTAATTAAGAATCCAACAAAGTAACCTGCACCGAGATACAGTGAAAATCTTAGCATTAACTCAATATTTTCATAAACAGTGATTTACAAATCACTGCTGCATTTGAAATAAACTTTAAATAAACCCTTCCCTTGTAGACCATAAGGAAGAGTTCTCCAAAGGAAGATGTGCCTCTGTCCTTAGAAAGGATGTTTCTGGGGGGAGTTGGATGACAGCAGCAGTGGATGGTTGATGCTCCCTGGGGAACCTCGGAGGTGCAAAGGCAAAAGCCAAGGAGGCTTTAGCTCTACCTCATGCTCAGACAAAAAAAAATAAGGCTTGAGAGTGAGGTATCTCCTGCAGTTTTAGGTAAGGATGGCAAACAAGGATTGCGCTTGAAAAACAAACAAGGAAAAAATACTGTGAGCTGAAGCACTTTGAGTTTTCTCTTTGTTCCACAGGTTATTCTGTTTCAGAGGGAAACGAGGAGCAGACTCCTGCTAGTACCTCGTACAACCTGCCTCAGAAAATTTTAAGGCCAGGCTGGAAGCAGGCCTAAAAATCCCACTGGACTCAGAATTACAGCACATCAGGAGGAAATCAATGGACATGGAACATTTTATACTGAAAATCCGGAGTAAATAAAGAAAAAAAGAAACAACAAAAAACCAGGCACCATGGAAACTGCTTTCTTTCACCACCCCCCAAGAAGAATAACTTTTTACTGCATGTGCTTTTATATGAAACATGTTCCAACCAGGAAGATGTCAAAAACCAAAGAAATGGTACTTTTTCTTTCAAGAGCAGCAAGTTAGTTTTCCCAAGACCCTCAAACAATTTGTCCTAAAAGAAAAGGAGCAAATTTAAAGTTGTTCTTGCTTTTACCTGCGTCCTTCTTTCTCCAAATACCACATCTGCTATTTAGAAATAAAACAATCAAACAGGTATAGCAACTGGTAAATGAAACATGGAAAAATCTGACTTTGCTTTCCTGTCAGAGATCAAAGAACACACGAACTGAGCTGTCTGTAAAACCAGTTCTGTGTGCCTGCACTTCCTAATGACAGCACAGCTTGTCTTGTCGACTCCTGCCTTATAAAATACACAACTTTCCTGCCAAAATAGTTTTGATCAGCAGAAGAGCTGCAGAAGTGTTTGCTGTCCTGTGGTAAGAAGACACAAAGCTCTGCTCTTGAGGCTGCCGGGAAACATGAGAAAAACATCCATTTTTCTTTATAATTAGATCTTCCTATTTGTCTTTGAGTGTTTCCGTTTTCTATTTTTCCTCTATCTTCCCTCTACCCATGCCATATCAAGTTTTATTCCTTTTCCATTTTTAGGATTAAGAAGCTGTTTTTGTAGTTCAGCCTCTACAAAGCAGCCAGAATGCTGATTGTCAGCAGCAGTGTCTAGACATGGTAAATCGTTAAAACTCAAAGCCTTTGCACTTCAGAGAGAGAAACGCAGCCCACAGAGTCGCTCGTGTTTTCCGTGCCCCACTGTCCTCCTTTTCACAGCAGAAACACAAATGATTTCTGGGATCATGGCAAAAAGGCAATGAGCTGAGCGTCCACAGAGCATCCAGCCTTAGCCCAGAGCTCACTCTGAGCTGGGATGCCCATCGCTCATTCTTGTTGCCACAGGGTCCAGCTGCAAATGTTTGCAATGAAGAGGAGGTGGGAATTGGATCAGAACAGCAAAACAAACACATGATCTGAACAGCTTCTCTCCCCTCACACAAGCAGATCAAGCGGGAAATTTCACTTGTCAAAGGGAAGAAGCAAAATACATTGAGAGAGCATTTGGGAAATTCTCTGTCTCCTTCATGTTTAGCAGCAGAGCTGTTAACTTGTCCACATCAACTCCAAACTCCCTCACAAGATGGTGAAAAACGCTGACTGTAAAGTGCTTATGCACCTTATGGGGTCAGATAACTTCTGCAAGGATTAGATCACATTTTCTGGGCACAAACTCCCCACTGATGTCAGGGTAAGAAACCACAAGCACGTGGTTCCCAGGGTTAGTTCAGAGGTGTACCCAAAATGCAAATACAGGCAAAAGCTGAAGTAGGTAGCCCACCAGGCACAGCTGATTGGCTTTAATAGGTGTTGATCACGCTGCTCATATTGCATGAAATTAAAAAGCTTACAAATGTTATGAGCCATTACCCTTCCATTTAAGAGATCTTATGACAAGTTAGCAACATTTAATGAAATCCTTTTTAAAATGCCATAGGCAGTCTCCACGAGATTTTGCTTCGAAATGCAACTTGTGGAGTTCTTTATGAAAGTTTGTTTCCATCAGGGCTTCCTTTCTTGCACATCTTTGGGATGCTCTGATTTGGAAGCTGATGGGATGCTTCAGTTCCCCGTTGAGCTCTTAATGTGGGGCACACACACCACCAGCTCCTCACAGGAACAACCAGGAACAGGCACGGCAGGATTTAATTCTGATGCTATTTGACATAGTCCTTCAGCCAGCCTACAAAATTCCCTGCAAAATTCAAAGCTGAGAGACTTCCGACCAATTTTACTACGAAGGTAAAGGGAAATATTTTCATAGTTGCTGTAAAATTTACTTAACTTCCACCTCTTCAGCACACTGGAAATATCACAGAGCCACTAACTGCCCCCAAAGCGCTGGGGCAGCCAAGGTTCAGACTGAAGTAGGCTCTCTGGATTTCATTGCTTCAGAATGGAATTTATTACTGGAGAGCATATCAGTTTTATAAATCCCACTGGGCACTCACAGCCTACTGCTGTCCACGGACTCGAATCTGCTTTGGATGGCAAAGGCAACAATATCTGAACGTCAGGTGAGGGCGTTTCTGCCAAAATGATGCCTTTTGCAAATTGTTCTGTCACTGCATCCCCTGTGACTGCCAGCTCCCCTCCCTGCTGATCTCTGTCGGGCAAGCAAGACTCAAACTGACCCAGCTGAGAGACACATCTATGGCTACAGCCCACTGGAATCAGAGTGGTGCCACAAGGAATGATTAACAAACCCCGCAGGGAGGACAGGAGATGGCCAGGCATGGCTGCAGGAAGCTTGTTTGTCTCGGCTGTGCCATCCACAGCAACCTTGGTCTTTTTTCCATCCCAACTTCTGAACCAAAAACCAGCCAAGGAGCACCAAGCTATGAAGATGCAGTCAGAGGAGGCATCGTGCTTCAGAAGTCGATCTTGGGTAGTGGGAGACTTTTCTACCCGAAGCTACAGTGGCAGCTGAACTGCCCCAGGGGCCAGCACCAGAAGACCAACATCTCCAGAGCTGGCAGGAGCCCTCACAGGCTCGGATGTGTCATGTCATGCAAAGAAGATTCCTCTCTTCCTTGAAGAACCCGTCCCTAAGGGAACAGTGAAATGCTGGGAGGAGCAACGGTGGGAGCAGGCAGGGACAGCTGAGTGATGGCAGCATGGTGAGACAAACTGCATTTCCTCATTCCCACCCTGTGAAGGTTTCAGTGAACATGGCTTAAGCACTTTGCTAGACCAAATCACCAGGAACTAATTCAATGCCCTTTTATTTCTCTGTGAACTTTGACAAAGGAAGAAAAGGAATTATTTTGTCTTCTCCCCCCAAAAATAGCAGCCTTCTCTCATGCTATCTATCTAAAAGCTACGTTTCTACTACACAGTTTGAGCCTCACTCAAAGTTGCAATTATCTTGCCATCTGCATTCCCTTTTTATCCAAATTAGTATGTTCTATTGCTTAGAAATATGTATTTATGGCTACGAGGCAGGTATGCCCCACTGCGGGCACATGTCACTGTTTAATCCAAATACACGGATTATTGTTTTGCAGTGTGTATTTTTAGCTTGGGGGCGGGCAGACCTGCAGAGCAAATGATACAGAAGAGTACGGCCATTCCAGAAGTGCTCCTGTGCTTTGAAATTACAGCATTCTCATTCCAGGGCCCAACACAGTGAGGCGAGTCCATTGGCAAAACAATTATTTATCACTCTTAAAAGCTTCCTTTAACATTTCTATCATTCAAACACTGGCTGGGGGAAATGTAAAGGACAGAGAAGCATATTTTATGCACTCGCTGGTCTAGCTTTTATGCTGATGAGAACTTACTAAACACCAGTAAAGGGAGTAGCAGTTATCAGCCCTAATTCACAACTGTGAATTTTCCAGGCCCGACAGATGCCCTTGCAGAATTCCAGCCAAGCGTTAACGACAGCCCCAGCCCTCCTTCCACTGCAGTCACCAGTTATTTTGCATGGCTTCAAATGAGGGCAGGTTTGCTCCAACAACCTGAGCGAGCACCGTGCTCTCAGAGAGACACTCTCTGCCACACTGAGCAGGCCAGGGACCTCTAACATCCCCGAAAGAAAGGAAAATAACAGAAAGACACAGTCCTTTGCCTCAGGCTTTTTTCCTTAGATGTGTAGGATTTTTCTTTTAAACTCTTTTTTTTTCCAGCTGATTAAAAATAAGGGGAAGCAGACCTTCAACATGAAACCAGCTACATCTGCTAAAAGATCTCTTTATAAAGACACTTGAAAATCGCCTCAAAATCTGTTCGGAGAATTTTGCCATCCCTTATATCCGTGCAACAGCAGAGCTCGGAGCTCCCCCAGGTAGAAAGGTTGGTGCCCACATTTAGTTCTGTGTTCCCAGACCCATCAACAGGAGAGTCTGCAAGAGAGCTGAAGGGACAGGACCCCAGTCAAGTGCTTTTTTACTGAAGCAAAGTCAAAGTTGTCAGGCAAATCCACAGTCTTGTCTTTAAAAGCATTCAGTGCAAGAAAAATAAAGCCCAGGTGTAAACATTTGCAAACTGAGTTTATTTTTTTCTATCTATGCACTTGAAACGAACACTGAAAGGGCAAACCCATCCTAATCCTATCATGGCAATGTCTTTCTCTGCTTCCTAAAGCTGAGATTATCATCTCATTGGTTGTCAGACAGCTCCTGAGAGAAGTAATTCACTGGATTTTCCCGTGTAATCACAGCACAGGATTTTATTTCTGTTGTTATCGGGATGGAAAATGCACACAGCTTGTTCTGTGTCTTGCCCCTTTCAAGTTCCTCACAGACCTGGATGTGCCAAGCTTCAAAACACCCCAGCTGCACTAAGAAAGCTAAATCTGGGCTAACTCTAAATTTCAAGCAACTTGCTTCTTAGCAGCTCATCTCAACACAGGCAGGAAAACTTCCACTTTTAAATTTCTATTCCAATTAAGGCAATGAAGACTGAAGTCCCCTAAACTGTTGCCACTACTTTCCAGGACATAAAATTAACGATTTCCACTGCTGTGTACAACTTTCAGTCAAAGTTGGTCTGATTTACAAGCAAGCAGATGGTTCACACGATAGTCCACAATAAATTACAACAGTTAGAAAGACAGCTACATTTCGAGAGTGACAGTGCAGCTGAGCTACAGATGGGTTTATAGATGACCCTTCCAATTTTTAATAATCTTCATAATTTATCTGCAAGTAAAGAAATGTGAGAATTCCTAATGCGCCTCCTTGACTAAGTACAAATCACTTTTATTTACACAGGCAATACTTCATGGTCCAGTTACCTTCTTAATTAAAGGCAGCAAGATGCTCATGTTCCATGCAAGTGGCACGGAAAACACTGTTCAGTGTGCAATATGTTCAGCTGGGAGTTCAGGAAGCTCTGCACACTCCTGGAGAAGGGAACACATCCATCTCTTCTCTTCAAAACAAGACTACACGGGTGCAAACACTGCTACCACCAGTTCATTAACCTCCAGATAAACTTTAGGCTCATAAAATACCAAGGTTACATTTTTTTGCAAGCTGTGATGCTTGAAAACAGGATCCTAACCCATACTACAAAGGCAGCACTACTGAGCCAGGACTAGGACGGGAAACAGCAGGAACAGAGACCCTCATCTCCACATAAAATCAGAGGAATTTGGGGGGGTCACTCTTGAGTGGGTGAGGGAAAAAGAAAGCAAATCTGGGGGGTGTCAGATGCAGAAAGAAACTGGCTAGAAGCAGCTTTAAGAACTCAGTTCATGTCAGTGATTTCTCTGTCCTGGGACCCAACCACATCCATCCAATCCTTCTGCTAAAATTTGGAATTTCAGTTGCAATGAGAAGCACATCTCAATGCAGCTCCTCTGTCTGTAAGGTGACGAAGGGAGCAGGACCTACCAGGGCTCTTTAAGGCACAAACCACAGAAGCTCAGAGGTTCCCACCCAGCAGTCTCTTGGGATGACATTTGAGGGCTTTTCCTCCTCTCCGACCCTTGATCTTCCAGCCAAATCAATTTGAAAAAGAAATCCAAATCCAAAACTACCATTAAAACAGAAGGCAGAGCTCCTAGGAAAGCAAGCCTGTGCGTAATTTAAATTACCAACTTCCTGGGACTCAAGAGATGCAGCAGAGAAGAGGAGGCACCAGTGACAAATTCAGGCCTTCCAGAATAATCACAATTCCCATTTTGGAGATATTTTGGCAGGGATTGCCCAGCTCCGTGTGCAGCTCTGCAGCACATGGGGGAGCAGCACCACAGAGTGGGAAAACCCAGAGGCCATGGGACTCTGAAAAGTGATTTTTCCCTGCCCCTTCCAGGCAGCAGCAATGCTCCTTCATCCACTACACAGAACAATACTGAATTTAAATCTGTTGAGTTTATAAAAAAAAATTAAAAAAATAAATTCTTCTATAAATAACCAGAAGTCTTCAGAGTTTACATGAAACCATTATTTATTACTGTACACATCTCTTGGGTTGTTTAATTAAACACATGAAAAATCGTATATGTCAGATTATTTCTGGGATGCTCTTTACTATGTAATTTGTCATATTTGTTTCTGTTACTCTTCACATATTTCAAGCTGCATTATGCACTTCTGAACACCCAGAGAAGATCACTCTAGAATTAGCATGGATGTTCATCTGTTACTGAGCGCTGAGTTTGGCACCGTATTTTAACAACATTCATCAGGTTCAGGAACTGCTACCATGCTTCCCTCCAAGACAACACTGGGTCATACTACTGTTCTTTAAAAAGATCGAGTGTTGATTATCTAACAATATTTTTAAATATTCTATAACTATAAACCTTTGATTGGCTGCAATCCTTTCATTTGCTTTCAAGAGGCCAAATTCACACAGAGCAGAAGAAAGCAGAGGTTGTCTGAATGCAGCAAGATCCCTCCTGTTGCCCCCAGGCCAAAAATAATTCCAGGGTTACCATGAGCCACCTGAAAGCCAGCACAGGTTATCTGAGTTTATTCCAAGAGTCAAAGGAACTGTATGCATGGTTTGTGTGACTGTCAGGTTCATACAGTTTCCAGGACTCCTCTACTGAAGGCAGCAGGGATGCTCCAGCTCCCCAGACCGCAGATCAGACCTTCTGCAGCCTCGATCCTCCTCCAGCTAACAGCAAAACCAATCCTGGAGGGGGGACGAAGCAAGGAACACACACAGGCTTTGCCTTACACTTCTTGTTCCTTGCTTTCAGTAATCTGTCAATGGTGTGGAAATTACTTCCACAGCCTTGGGAAAGGGACACCTTTTGCACCCCCTGACGTATTAAAATGTAGATCAATAAGATAATATGAAAACAGTAAACTCCCCAGTAGCAAGAACTAGTTCTCACTTCTTTTAGCAATCAAATATTATTTCCATCAATGTAGCTAGAGAAAAAGAAATGTAGGTAGCAATTTGTCAGTCTATTTATCAAACCAACCGCTGCACCTGGTTCCCACATATTTTATCTTAAAAGGTGTATGACATGTAAGGTTTTACAGGTTTGGTTTTAATTCAGGGCTGAAAGCATTTCTAGATATGAAGGTTTTCTTATTAAGTTTTCTTCCTGAATGATTATGCTTGTTCAAATCAATTCCTAGCCATCTTACAGAGGTTACAACCTTCAATAATTAAATGGGATATCGTATTGGCTGTTTTGTTCATTATGCTCCTAGTTCCAATTTCTACAAGAGCACTGAAATGCTAAGATAAAAGGATGTTAAGTTTATTTAATTAGCTATCTGCCATTGTTATCAAAAGGGTAGGTTGGTATGTGACTCAAATTAACACTCTGGATCAGGAAACAAGACAGATGATATCTTCTGACACGGATCCTGGAAACTCTGCAGTCGTTTCAGTTATTTTAAAGCTGCTCAGGACACAGGGGATTGCATGAGAAACAGCAAAAGTCACCAACAGCCAACAAAGTGCTGCTATGAAAATGTTCCTTCAATCACACTGGGGTTCTTCCTCATTTCCAGTAGTTAACATTCTCGCCACTTTTGTCAAGCAGTCACTCTTAGCAGCACTGAACTTTGACTACACATAATTTTAAGCCAACGTGGAATAGGACTGAGCACGTAATTTGGGTTCATTGTGCTAATGAACAACAGATCGAGCCCTTGTGCCCAGGCACCACCTCTCTACTACCCAGAAGAAGTGTAATTGGTTAAAAAAGAGCTGGATTTCAGAACTGCCAGCCATCCCTCTGCCTCAGAAATAACAAGTCCTCCACTTGAGGGTTGTTTAGGATTTATCTCAAAAGAAAGCAAAAAGACAGGGGGAAACTTCAGAGGTCCTGGAAGAGTTTTAACTGTGGCTTACACAAACCAGAGCCATGGGTATCAACTCTGGACCTTCCCAGAGCATGCAGTGTCTGGATGAAGCCCTCAAAGGGCACCTGCTGCCTTACTCCCCAAAATGCACCTGCACAGAGAGGCCAATAGCCAAAGCAATTTATCCAGTAACCACGTCACCCTGCCACTCCATGGTTTCCTTCTGTTAGGGCTACAGACACATGCTTATTCCTTCCCCAAAAACTTACTGGTCTTGATCGGATTTCTTTGGCGTAGAGAGGTTTCAAGAATTCTGAATCTCCTTCAAGCTTCAGACCCTTTTCCGTGATCCTCAGGTTCCCCATTCCATCCTAAAAGACAGGCAAAAAGAGACAACCCTATTAGTTACAATTACTAAATTCACCAGGCTGCCAATAGCTGATTTTTTTTTGTCCACTGAAGATAACACACATAGCACTGGGAGGCACTAGAGAATGCAATTACTTGTGTTATCCTTGCAGCTGGGTTTCTGTGGGGAAAAAAAAAATAAAATTTCTATTCAGAACTATCTGCAATGCCCCGCAGTAAACCATTTACACAGATGAAAGATGTTCCTTTAAGCTAAGTCATTCTCTACTCACAGAGAGGCAGCGATGCTCTGTGTTAACAGGAAACTATTCACTGCAATATTCACTGCCTGCCTGCACGATGTAATAACATACCTGCTCATTCAGAGCAAATCCCTGCAAAGAATGGGTGGTTAATATCTGTGCAGATCCACTGGCACGGAGCAGAACTGTACCAAAATATATTTCACCTCTAACACGTGAAAGTTGTAACTTTTATTAAAATGAGGGATTTAGCTTCATTCAGCCTGTAATTGCTTAAAAAAGGGTGTTCGAGAAACATAGTGTGGGTAGGGAATCGCACAGGTACGTCTATAATCAAAACCACATCAAATGTAAGGTGTTATTTCTAAGATTCAGGGGGATTGTCAATGTTTGCAAGGATAGAGGTAAACTGTTTTTTTTCTGAGAAAAAGATGGTTTGAAGAATACCTTTTAGCAAAAAACTGACGGAAATCACCAGGATTGGAGAGTAACACTGGCACCTCCATGCCTAACTCTGAGCAGTTTTGGGGATTTTATAGGAAAGGGGAATGCGCTTGGGTAGAAGGCATAAGAATATCAAGAGGAGACCAGGAAAATCCAGGAAAACCACAAGTATTTGGATCTACACCTAGCATGCTTTCCAGTCCAGCTGCAAAAATGAAACCCCATCTGTCTACTCCCTCTCCCTCCCACTGCGAGTGCACCTCCGGCCCCAGACGAGGCATCAGCATCTCTCCAGGAGAGTGGAGATCTAACCCAGACAGATTCCCATGAACTGCTGCCAAAAGGCCTGAATTTGGAGGGATAAAAATCAGAGCCATCGCACAGCTCAGCAGCGACACTGGTCACTTGCCAGAGGTTCTCCCGTTCCAAGAAGTGCCATTCCCAGGTAGCTCCCTGCCAAGTTAAGATTGTTCTTGCCAGAGCCTGGTGTCTTATGAACAAAGGTGATGCTGGTTGATAAAGTGACTGCTGTCATCTCGTTCTGAACTGAAGGCTGTAAGCAAATTTGAGAGACAGATGCTGGAAATGCTGCTGATCATAGGGAGGGAATGAGAGATGGGTCATAAAAGGCCACTCCCTACATTTGTTGGCTTGGGTATAAAACAGTGGCCTGTGAATTCTGGGCTGCTGGTGGCACAGAAGGGGTTCATTTATCTCAAGCAAAAGGATGGAGGAAAATGAGTGGAATATGATTATGCACCAAAAAGCCCAGATTAAATTTTGATAGCAGTGCGCTTTGCGATTTGAGCGAGCAGGAATTATTACAGCTATCTGCAGACCCTCACACGTTTTGGGCTGCTAAAAAAATCTCTACAATTTTTTTTTCCCCCCAAAATAGATTATCTCAGTAAGGTTACAAGCCCTGAGGGCTTTCACACAGCAGTGTCTCCTCTGGTTTTATTAAGAAAAGTTGCAGGTCAGGCAAGCTGCTATGTGCCCCAGACAGCTGCAAGGAGGACATTCTCCGTGGATATGCAACGCTGACCCCTCCAGGGCTTGCTCCTCAGCTGAAGTGGGGCAACACTTTTCCAGTAATGTGGACCTCGGGATAAAAAGGGACTTGTCAAGCCCCCACTGAAGCCGTGGCAAACCAGCAATTTTGATGGCTCACAAGTGTGTTCTGTTTTAATGACACAGATCCAGAATTCCGCTCTGCTCCTCTCGTGCATGTTTCCCTTTCTCTCCTTCCCTCTCTGTCTCCCAAGTGTGGTGCAAAGGATTTTTACACATAAAAACCATACATATGAGACATTTAGCTGACAGCCAGCAGGCCCTACACATCCCAAAAGGGGTATCAGGCCTACGGGACAATGTACTACAACCAAAACATCAAGGACACGTTTGATTCATCAAAGCAGGCGTATCCTCTTACAAACCCACTGGATTGGAGAAAACGAGACACTTCCCCATGTTTTGTTCTCAGTCTTTGATCCTTCTCCACCTCCCACCCCCACTCACCTTTCCCTCCTCCTGCAGCTGCCAGAAGTAATAAAAGCTGTGCCCACCACACATCCTGTCCTGACTTCCCTGGTGTTTGGGAGTGGATGCAATGCTCAGCACTGCCTTACCACGATTAACTCTCCACTGCTCATGTTTCTCATGATTAAAGCTGACAGCTTTTTGTGGTGACAGTCTGGGTCAGCAGGTGAAAAAACAAGCAAAGGTTGTAACCTGAGTTTAACGAGTACCTTGGCCTCTTATCATACAATCACTATAAAATGATATTCCTCTATTATTTCCCATTAGGAAAAAAATAAGAAGCTCACAGGATTATATAGAGGTCCCAAAATACAGATACATTAGAGGGAAATCATTGCTGGAAAGACTACTTCACATGTTGTTTTGGATAAAGTATCTTCATCCTCCCTAAATTATATGGTTTAATAACAAATAAATGTCATATTCTGCTACAGAGAATAGATATGAAAGCTCCTATGAAATTTCATGGACTGTGACCTATAAAATGTAGCAGAAAACTGCCTAGAGTGACAAAGACCAAGATGTTTTATTAAACATTGTGTCTGGGATTGGTATATATCCTTATCTGCCACTCTTCTGCTTGTGAATAAGGAGAAGTATTGATTATTTGATACTCTGCCATCTGAAAATCATTGTTTCTCTCCTTTTTATTAACAGACTCCCCAGCAGAGTGAATGACTTCATAGTGCAGGCACAGGCCAGCTTTGTGGGGGCTCCCAGGAGGCAAGCTCCCAACAGGAGGCACGGAGCTGGGAACTTTCCATCACCACCTGCTTTGAATTCTTCTGCTTTTTGGGAGGGCATGGCAAAAACTTTTACATCATTTATGCCCCCTCTCTTTTTATGCACCGCCTTGTACTGGACAGGCATAAAAATTTATGTGCTATTGCTGACTGCTCTGGGTTGAAAGGGGATAGCAATCCTGAATAAAATAAATGTCATTTGGGTGATGCTGAATGAGAAAGGAATTTGGGGTTTTATTAGCTTCAGAAGCATCTCCTTTTTACAGCCAATTATGAATGATGGTATCACTGTTAGGGGAAGAGCTCAGCATTGATGGTGTCTGACCACCAAAGCTCCTCTCTGTCTTTTGGTTGGCAATGTGGCCACACAAGTGGCTAAAGCCCAGATTTGGTTTGTTTTACTTTTTAACAATTCTGGTTACTTTAATTTTTATTTTTTTTTTAGATTGCAAGGCTGGTAGCAGGGAGATCCAGCTAACAGAACAAGAATAAACAGCCACCCTAACCAGACATGTAACTGCTGTGGTAAAGGCTTTAAACTGAGAGACAGTAGTCTTAAATTAGATATTAGGAAGAAATTCTTCCCTGAGGGGGTGCTGAGACCCTGGCACAGGGTGCCCAGAGCAGCTGTGGCTGTCCCTGGATCCCTGGAAGTGCCCAAGGCCAGGTTGGAAGGGGCTTGGAGCAGCCTGGGATAGTGGAAGGGGGTTGGAAGGGGATGGTCTTTAAGGTCGCTCCCAACCCAAGCTTTTCTGTAATTCTACAATAAATACCTGGAATTGGTACTGGCTGCACTGATCTGGATTGATTCCACACAGGGACAGGGGGAACCTTCACTGCTGTCTCATCCGT
The DNA here is from genome assembly GCA_013398855.1 of Mohoua ochrocephala. Taxonomy (NCBI): domain Eukaryota; kingdom Metazoa; phylum Chordata; class Aves; order Passeriformes; family Acanthizidae; genus Mohoua; species Mohoua ochrocephala. The sequence continues at coordinate 1,435,230 of VZTA01022718.1, read as the reverse complement.
GGGCAGCTTTATTAGACCAGGCTGGGCTCACACTGCAGCTTAACCCACTCAAGAACCAAGGTGATGGTGCCACACATTCACTGTGCCCCTTGGTGCCAGGACCCTTTGTCCTTTACAAACACCAAATGCAGCCTCAAACTCTTCCGTGCTTCCTCTGTTCTCCTGGCATTGCCAAACAGAGAGGCAAATTTGCTGTTTATGGAGGTCTTTCTAAGGATTTTCAGGACACTGGTGATGGGTGACAGATTGCTCCAGGTGTCTGCTGGCCACTACCAGCTCCAATGGGTGTTTCCCACTGGTTTTCCCTGCACCTCCATCCCTTTCCAGTTTTCAGGAGGATAATGGTTGGCAAGGTTTTGTCTGCACAGCAGGTAAGCATTTATTTTTTTGCTAGGAATAAACTGAAGTTATGTTCAGCAGTGTCCTGTGGGAGAGAATTATCTTTGGAGACTGCTCGTGTCAGATGGCTGAAACACCTGATTATCGTTGCTTGTATTATTGATTGCTGTGCTCTGCATTGCTTCCAGATATGTGCAAGTTATTACACAGCTCAATACATCCAAAGTTAGGAAAAAACCCTCAGCAAAGGCAAGTGACCTGGTTTTTTCTTCCCCTCCTGGGAAGGTATCTGTGCTGTCCTTTTCTCTCTGACTTGACATTAAATGTTTCCAGATTCCACAGGTTCAGGGAAAGTCTGTACAGAACGTGTTGTTGCCAGTTCTTCACAGCCTCAAACTTGTTCTAATTGCATCTGCCCTCCCTCCTTCTCCTCATTTTCCTCAGCTAATTCATCATCTTAATAAGGATCCCAGTATCCAGCTGTGGATCTGCAGCAATATTTTCCTATGGAAGCCACCTACCAGCAGCACCAGTCCTATAAAGTGAAATCTGGTTACACATCTTGGTCCAGAGCAACACGGGTAAGGAGACAATGTGTGAAAACTTCTTGCTCTGGCCTAAAACCTTGCTGTGAGACCTCATGTGCAGACTCAGGTTTGTGTGGACAGCAGAGAAGATCAAGCACATGGAGCATCACACGGCATGTGTGATCGTATCCCTGTGTGCACAGACCCAGGATTATGCTGTGAATTGCACTACGAGGTCTCATGTCCATGACTGCCATCATCTCCCTCTTCCTCTGCTTCTTGCCCTCAGATGTCCCTGTCTGATGTCTTACTGATGCCTTACTGTCATTTGCCTTTAAAAGGGATAGGCACAGGGCAGGAAAAGCTGTGCTGAGACCTCAGGGGGTGAAGGAAGGTGACCCCAAGTGCCCTGGGCCACTACAGGACAGTGTATATCCTTCTCCAGGGAAGGAGGGGGACGCTGATGAAGCACAGCTAAAATTCTGCAGCTATTTGGTGTACTAACACAACATTATCAGTGGCAAGAGCAGCAATCAGCTAACTCACTGCTCCCTGCAGAAGGCTCCATCCAGAACCTCGTGACAGCCTGTGAGGAGACACCTCTAAATAATCTCAGGTGCTGCAGCCATCAGTCACAGGAGACACGGATTTGAATGACCAGGCCAGCTGTGGGAGTCACCCACTGGGAAAAGGCCTCTGGAGGCTGATGTTGAAGTTGTATGAGCTCTGTAGGCACGTTTAGTTCCTTCCACAGGTATGCAATTATTCGTGAGAGCTGGAGGAAAGTCAGGTGGTGTCTAGCTTGTGAAGGAATTTTGTGCAAGCGGAGGAAATTGCCTGCAGACCACGATGGTTAATATAAAATTCAGCCCAAAAAAAAGCCCTTGCAAAGCTCAGAGCCCTTCCTTTCCAATGGGAACTCCTGGTTTTGTGAGCTCAAATGGAGGCAGAAATGGAGGCAGAAAATGAGAAGATATAATGGTAAGAGCGCAAGAACTGAGAGGACATCCCAGCCACAGCAGTGAGATTTGATGCAAAACATCTTGGCTTCATTCCCATCAGGCTCACATGATTAGGGATGGCATTAGGGACAATTTCCATGTGCACTTTCCCAGAGCACCCTTCCCCTCTGTCTGCTCCTTCCACACTGACCAGGTGCTCCCCAGTGCCAACACCCTTTCTGAGGAAAGACACTCAAAAAGCTCCATGAAGCTCACGTGGAAGGGAAAAGACACATAAATTGGCTTTAGTGGAAGCTAAGGAGAAAAGTCTTAATGAGCAGGAAGAACAGGCTCAAATGTGGTTTTCCAATTACTGCTTCAAGTAAGTTACAACCGACCAAAGCAACTAAATCTCACCCGTTGAAACAATTCCAAACCAGCGTTGGAACAATTTCTAAACAAATCCTTCAGCCAGAGCTTGAAGAAAGCTCAGCTCTGGATTTACTGCACAGTGCTGGAATTACTCAAGGCAGGAGGTATTTCTTTCCAAAGCAAAATGCTAGTGAGTTCATTCAAAGTATGGCCAGGTGAGGCACCACAAAAACCAGGATTCCTATGAATCAAGCCACCCCATCCATTTTGCAAGGGAAAAGATTAGCAGACCTTCTGGGGAAATGATTACGAATCCCAGCATTGTTGCTACAACCCAACCATCACATGCAGAATTCTTCTCCAGGGCAATAATTTCCCTTTCCATGGATACAGCAGGGAGGAGATGGAAACTTGGCTTTTGCTCCTCCAACTCCTTGTCACAGAGCACTTTGGCACTGCAGCATTATAAAATGAGCCACGCTCTCCTGAGCACTTTTCTGCTTTTCTTTCTCCAACGCAAACAGCAAGGCTTCACATCTTATCATCGACATACATTCCAAATGTGTCCCTGGAATTCTCCATCTTTTTTAGTCTAGCTCATTACCATAATTATGCTAACTAAAAGGGAAAAGTCCCATCCTGCAGAAATTTGTGCGCGCTAAGAAGCGGGGAAAAAAAAGATTTTTATACTCTTAGGAACAAGGAGTCTTTCAATGCAGAGATTTAATAATAAAATCAGCACAGAAACTCACTGGTGCAGAGGGTGCAGAAACAGTTCTTATCAATTATGGCCTAATGCTCCTTAACTATGATAATCTGCCAATCACCAAATGAAGGATAGGACAAACACTTCTTTTTTCAGACTAGAAAGATCTTGGACACAAAGTCCTCTGTGGCATCGCTGCTCCAAGTTACACCAAGGCTGACTGGACTCACTCATCTTTATAGTGCTGGAAGAAGTTTCCAGGGAGAAGAAGGAATTTTTTTTCCTTTATCTTAGTGGATCCCTTTTGTGCTCTGTCCTTACACTCTGAAGTAGGATTTTTCTGACTAATACAGCATTTAGCAGTTCCCCCAACCAGCAAAGAAGCTGCAGATTAAGGCCTGACAGCGTGAGGAGGAAAGTACCAGGTCTCCTGTGGCGTGTCTGAAGGTGAGCTCTCAGAAATGGGGCCAATTATTGGGTCATTTTTGCCTGGTGTGAACATGCCAAAACAACTCAGGGGCATTAATTAGAGCATAACACTTCATTTACACTCCTCCACTGTTATCTATCTCCTCTGTTTCCAAAAGCCAGGAGAAAGCAGGGTGGGCAGGGAGGAATATTTTCAGTGCCCCTCAGTTAAGCGCTTCTGAGCCCCCGTTCAGCCAGTACCAGGCACTGAACTGATGAGCCTGTGCCTGGAGATAATCATCCCGTGATACCTCTGCCCTCAGGGGAGAGAAAATGGCAAAAGGGTCCATCTAGAACCCAAGCCACTCCCTGGAAGTGCTTCTTACCCACCGCTGTGGTTTAAGTCACCCTCCGAGGTGACTTAGGCATCTTCTCTGGCTGCCTATAGATTGCTGCAATGAACCTGGAGCTCAGTGCAAAGGGCACTAAAAGTGCAACAGGACTCAAAAAGGAAACCAACGGGTTGCCAGTCAAACCAATAAACAGGTGTCATGAAATAAAGTATATTTAAAAATTTGATTCCTGCTGTATCCACATAGAGTGACTTCAGGGATTATTTTAATGATTTTTTTTTTTAAAATCAAGACTCATACCCTTCAATAAGAGAGAGGAGATAGAGCATGTTCAATTTATTTGCACAGGTAGGCAAAGAAAATTTCCTTTAAAATCAAATTCTCTTTTCTAAGAGGAATCCATAGTCTCAGTGTTAAGAAACTGCCCTCGTGGCCAAAGAACCACCACTGAATTTTTATAGCTGTATTTATCACAAAAAAATATATTATTTTGCTCTTTCACTATCAGAATATACAGAAGAATAATTTAAACTGTCTTCCAGACTTATCCACAGTGTGTCTATGACATTGTTTTTAGCAAGAGAGGCTCTGGGGACAGCAAAGAAATGAGAGAACTGAAAGTGCTGCTCCCAGAGAGGCTGAAATAAGTATATTGCTTCTATTGCTTTCTGAACAACTGCCAGTAAATAATTATTCATAGAGGAAAACATATGAGAATGTTTAGGGTCCCTCACCACCACGAACGGGTGGGTAAAGAATGAGATCTGCTTGGTGGAGTGGAGACACTGATTTCAAAGAGCTCCATCAATTTACACCCACCTGGCACATGGCCCCAGAGCAGCAGGAGGAGATCAGTGCCTGGAAGAATGGTTTGGGTTGGAAGGGATCCTAAAGATCATCTCATTTCAACCTCCCCCAGACCAGATTCCCCTCGAAGGGGAAACTGAGGCACAAAGTCAGGCATCCACCAACAGTCACACAAGAAAACTGTGCCCAGGGAAGCACTACCAAGGTTTGTCTCTCACACCCTGTTGTGTGACAACGCTGCAGCTGAGAAACTATAAATATCCTGCTCCTGAGAAACAACAGGTTAATTTTAGCAACTTTCAAATGCCACTAATTCAGACTCCAGCTACTCTCTCATCTCCCTGCAGTTTGCACACCTCTGCCTCCTTGCCAGAAGGTGCACCGTGCTTAATGCCCCTTGTCTTCTTCACAGCTTTCTAATGCACATTCGGGAGTGTTTATTAGACTAAAATCAATGATGACTAAACAGCAAGGGAATTAGGAACTTGCTGGTCATCAACCCAAATCCAGAAGCCTCCTCTAAGACAGCACTTCTTGATGTATTATCCAAAATTATCATCACGGTGGTTTATACACCTGCAAAGCAACACTGAGATAATTTTCCCACTGTTTACTTTCTGAGGAAAATAAAGGTAATAAGGCTTTTTTTTTTTTGTCTCCAGAACTCAGGCGTGGGGTACTTTTAATTTCGAATTATTTATTGAGTGAGTGCTTACTGAGTCATAGGGGACTTTTGCCAGATGCCAAGAGATCCTCTTGGAATTCAGGAGTACAATATTAAGTGTGTGAAAGTCAGGTGGTTACCTGAAATAGCCAAAAATCACATGCAAAAATATACAGCTGGCATCAGCAAGTGACAACAGAGCAAGAGACTGCAGCTTTTAAAAATACCTTTCTTTTTAAACAGAGGGTCTTAAAGCCACAGGGAAGTGATTGCTCCTACTGTGCTTTGGCCTTTAGAGAGCACAGCTCTGTGTGCCCCTTCATTACAGAAATATGCCTTCTTAGGGGATCTTAGCATTTCCTCCTTCTTCTGTTCCTTTTTGAAACATGACAGCAGCAGAAACAAATGCAGTGACTCACAACCTGCACAGTTAGTTATTCATTTATCCACTGCGCGCAACCTCACCTCAGCTCTAAAAATTCTTTTCGCCAGCATCAGGATCATCTAAATAACGAAATCTTTTGGAAATATGAAGTGCCTCAGGTCTGGATTTCCTCTGTCATGAAACACCTTTGAACCTTCCTGCAGGTCAGATGCGTTTTGGGTGTGAGCTGCTCCTGGGCACAGTCTTGCAGCAACACCCTCGTGAGTCAGAAGTGATGCTCCCTCCCCTCCAGCCTGGCAGAATGAGCAAGGACGAGCAGAGCACGTGGTGCCAGCAATTTAAACACGTCGTACTCTCCAGTGGGTGGCTGCAAGCTTTGGCAGAAGCCCCTGGTTATGCTCCCCAGGACCTTTGCAAAGAAAATAAACCAGCAGAGGAGGAGGATGCAGCCCTTGCAGGGAGCGGCTGCCCAACCCCACAGGGCAGCCCCAGTGCTTGGCAGCCTTGAAGGCAGGGATATGGGAGACAGCATCAGGCTAAGTTAAAAAATGCTAAATTAACATTAAAATGATGAACTTGGTGGAATGTTTTTGGTCAGCCAGTGCTGCTGGCTGGGAGGTCACTGGGATGCTCCTCCACACAGCTCTCCGCAGGCAGAGTGGGGCTGGCTCAGAGGCAGCCAAGAGGTGACTCAGCTCTTCATCACGTTCCAGTCAGGGCTCTGAGGGTAACCTGGACTTTTCTTACAGCTTTCTGGTCATTTTGGCAGCCTGTGCTTGTTACTGCCTGGATTAGGTATTTCTTTCCAAAAAAAAGGACCTCTGAGGGATAATGACACATAACCGCCAACCACCTTGGTTAGGGACCAAAACTGCTGGAGAAGGAACTGTTATCCATGAAAAGAACAAAAAGCACAGAGCAAACCATGCCGAGGCTAACACTTGTATTTCCCTTCCAGACCTTGCCTTCAGTCTGCCCGAAGCCACGAGATTTCGGTCCCTCTCCTCACGTCTGCAGCTCTGCCCGGGACACGGCTGTGACAGCAGGGTTGGAGCTCTGCACCGCTGCCACATCCTCCCCTTCCCATCCACCTCAATCCTGAACAACATTTTTCTCTCGTTTCGGCTTTCCTCGCTGACCTACTTGACAACGTTAGTGAATTTAATCTCAAAACACTCAGGGATAGAGGGCGAAAAATATTTTTCCCAGGCTACCAATAAAGAGCAGAGTTTCAGGGAGCTTAAATGGCTCAGTGGGACATTTTGGTGACCAGAGGAAATTTAGAACCCTATGATAAATTTGGGATATTAATGTAAGAATAAAGTCGAACTGCTGGAAGCGGTATCTTATTGACAAAAGTGCTAGAAAGCTGCAAAGGTAATAAAGCAGGAATTGAGATGGATTACTGGGGATATGCTTTTGAATGTATTACTCAGTGCCAGCTGTCGGATACCTCGTGAAGTCCTTACACGCTTGGGTAAAATACTGCACCTATAAATATCTTTCCTGAATGGGACCACTAATGAGAGTAACTGTGCTAAATGTGGTCAGTGACTTGTTATCCAGGCAGAGGTTCTAGTGCAAGTGTTAATTATTCTAATTGGTTATTTCCAGCCTGTCTTTGTTGACACTGTAAAAAATGTACAGTTTATAGCTACGGTTACATATCGTGGCTCTTTTCTCACTCCAGGTTTATTAAAGAAAAAAAAATCCAATTTCTTCCTTTCAGTTATTGGTGGGGCCTTAGAGGCAGGAGCAGACTTGGCAATCAGTGCAATGCACTGCGTTTCTCCAGGAAATCCTTGAAAAGTATCCGAAATGCTGAACCTGGGGAATGTGACCAGCTCACCAGCACACATTCCTGGGGGATGCTTTCTGCTTCATCAAATGTTTCCTAAATTATGAAACGCCTGACAAAAAAAATCTTTCTTTAATTAGTGTTCTAAGTTTCTGTGGGATGTAGGAGACATTCCTGAGAAAACCATGTTTATTCATCTAATGCTCAGAGATGATGTCACAGTGTTTATTTTCGACATTTGTTACCAAATGCTGCGGGTCACAATGTTGCACGACTTTGTCAGAAGTCCTAGAATTTGTTAAAAATGAAAGACATTGCCTAAATACGGGGTGTTTCTATTAAATGAAAAACTTATTTAAGCATTTACTCATGGTCAGCAGCATCCTTTCCAAAATAAAAGATTAAAAAAAAAGAGAAAAAACCCACAATTCTTATGAAGTGGTAGTGGAAGTCTTTGTAACTTGAAAGACTTTTTTTAAGAATAAGCTTGAAAAGATCTGTTCTGGAGCTGAAAATCCTCTGTATATAACTTCAAGATAATTTGAGTTATTTTGGGCAGAATTTTAATTTTTGTGAAATGATGGAAGAACCAAAGGAATATCTCAAAAGGCAGACTCTGCTGAAGGAAAACAAACATTAAAACACTAATTATATAGACACAGGGAGTATTTCTGCTACTCAAAAAAATAAACAGAAAGAAAATTGGGATTCAGCTGCAAACTCATTAATAACCTGTACTTTCAAAGCTTATTGATGTGTCTAGGGGAAATATTTCATAGAAATACTGAAATTTACAATAAAGCTATGCAAAGCCAGAAGTATAATCTCTGACTCAAACCCTCCCTCATTCAGCATTTCTCTAATCTCAATATTTTTTTCTTTTTGTCTCAGCTTGTTCAACTCTTCCATATCCACTATGAAATTCTGCAGTGAGTTTTTTCAAGTCCTGCTAAAGGTTTTTTTAATTTTTTTATTTTCATCCTCCTCTATCACAACCATGAGGGAAGAAAATCTTATGTAATTTAAGATAATAATAGCTTCACTTGTTAAATATCAGACTAAGTATTTCTGGAAAAGCGTTGGAAAGTAACATCAGTAAATAGAGAAAATAGCAGGGTATAAAATTCTTATGAGTAATTAATTTGTCTCTTTCAAGACAGCTCCCTGAATGATGTGCAGGTAGCTGAAATTAAACACATTAATTGTGTTAATTTATCGCAGAACTTTATTTGCCTTTGTGGTTTTTAAACAGGTTAAAGTACCAAAGAGTACCCAAGGTCACCTTCAACAAAACTTTGCCACCTCTGAACTACTTCGTTTACTCTGACATGAAACAGGACTCTGCCAGTAGATTTTTTTTTCCACACCATAATTCATGGCTCAAGAGGAACAGAGCCCAAACTTCTGGACTTTTGGATGCATCCTTCCAGCTGGAACGTGGCATGGAAGCTCTGCAGAGGTGTGGGATGGAGAGATGGTTCCTCTCAGGGACCACAGGCACACCCTCCCCGTGGCTTCACAGGGCTCTCAGGCTCTCCAGGATGCATTTGGACACGTCCCAAGGGCTTGGGCAGCAGGCACTGGATGGCTGCAGCCCAGTGCTCCTCCCAGCCCAACGTGGCACAGACGTGGCCCTGCCCAGTGCCCCTCAGACACCCCCAGGGTGCAGGAGCTGGCAGGGGCACTGCTGAAACTCCATCAGTGCCACTCTTCACTGAGCTCTGGATGAGTGACCTGGTGGCTCCCTGCACAAAACTGCCTCACTCAGCACAGACTCACCCACATGAGCCCTCAGCTGTTTCACTCCTGCAGGTCCCTTGTCATCATTATTTCCTGTCCTTTTCCAGCGAAACCACATTTTACTTAAAAAAGGCTACAAAGAGCAAATGCAGCTGTCGTTGAACAAACAAGCCCAGCCTGTGGGTGCACCCGACTTTCAGAGCAATCTTGCAGCAGTTTCTCATTTATGCTGAATGAACTGACCTCCTCTTTGCTGTATCATCAAAAGCAATTTTTTTGCCTGCGTAGTATCTAATTTTTAATGTTTCTTTTTTCTGCTGGATCTTATGCTGGCTTTCTAAAGAATTTCTTGTTTGTTAGAGTAAGGCAGAGATTACTAAATCAGTGAAAAATACAGTCTTGTTTACTTAACTTTTGGATAATGCAAACAACTTACATATACATTTACTTTTTAAATTTTCCTCTAGCTATGGAATTTATACATTATTAGTGTCCTGTTAAGCTCTCCATAAATCTTTCAAAAAGAGTCACTTAAATCCATGAGCTCTCCATGTTCTGGCTCCTAGCAGCATTTGGGACCACGTTCAAGTATTTGTGTTCTTCAAGTTCCAAGAAACATCTTATCTGTCCCTATAATCACCCAAGGAATTTTGCATAAAACGGCCTTTTATTTTCAGAACATAAAGAAAACATTTGGCAACCAGTTTCTCTTCCAGCTGATAAATGCAGACCCTGGTTATCTGCTGCCTGTATCCGAATATTCACCTCCGGAAGAAGCTGACATGGAAAAGGGGAGCACGGGCACGGCACGGCTGAAATGGCCTTTCCTCTCCCCATTGCCTGAAATTTTTGGTGAAAGCCAAATTTCTTTAAGTCTCCAATTTAGTTCAATTAGTTCTCTAATGCAACATGAATTCCACCTCATAGACTTCAAACTCCTGTTTAATGCTTATGTTGTTTTAAAGACCCGCAGTTAACAAAAGCTTGTGCCGTGGTTAATAGGGGCAGTACCTTTAATTGGGGCAGCCATGAAACATCAGCAGCTGTCCTTGCATTACCTACAGAGTGTCTTTCACGTGGAATGGGAGTAGAGATGAATATCTATTAATTCAAATTAATTAATGGCCTTATGTATCCTGGTGTGGACACTCAGTAGATGCTTGTTCAGCAAAACAAACGGGCGTGTGTTTAATCGTGGTTCATTCCGGGCTGATCCATTAACTGTTGGTGTGTCTTCCCAAGAATGCATGTTCATTAACTCTAGTTAATTGCTATTCAATTACCTTGAGTTATAATATGTCCCCAAACACCAGTGCAGCCAGACCCCCTGGAGATTTCATGTACCTCAGCCATTAATTAAGCCGTACCGTGTATTGTTGGTAACTGATTACATCTACTTTTGAAATAATAACTTCACAGCTATGCTTAAATTGTTTCCTATTAGGATTTTTTCAAATCTCTTATATAAGGTAATTGGAGTGATAACATTTCTTCCTTGCAATAAAGCACACTTGGTTATTATTATTATGCACTTGGCCAAAGATGTTCAGTGTCATCTTTTTTTTTTCATATAACCCATTTATTAAGATGGAAAGAACGGCTTATATTTGACCTGACTATCTCAGAATGATACTCACATGATGAGAGATGTTTTGTAAACTTTAGGATTTTTTCACTTCCTTTTCAAATGTTTTTAAGATTCTTTTTCACAGCCTTTTAGTAGAAATTTCAAACCAGTACCTTACCATTTCATGTTTTGATATTTATAGCTCCTGCTAACAGAAAGGCAGCACAGCCAAATCCTTTCTTTTCACAAACTACAGCAATTTGATAAAACAATAGCGAGGAACAATTGACAAAGGCCCCAGACAGTCATCACAGCAAGAAACGAAACCTTTTTAATAATAAAGCACAGCAGTGAATGAGTAATATGCTGGCACCCCTCTCCAACACTGAAATGTGTTTAAGAGAAATAAAGTAATCGATACCTTCAGAATATTTGAAAAGAAGACAGAAGGTGAGGCCTTAGGGTGCAACTTCATAAAAAAAGAACTAATGTAAAAATTTATTTTAATTTAACATAAACTTCACATTAAAAGTAAGAAAAAAAGAATTAGTCAGAGCTAAGACCGAAGACAAAGCTGTACCAATAAATGTTTTTAGAACTGGTAAATGCCATTGGAATATATTTCTACCCAGCATTTCTTCCTTGAGCTAATGGAGCCCTTCCTGGGCACCTCTATCAGATGAAAAATGAATCACTGAGAACTTTTAAAGTCGTTCTATCCAACGAGCCCTCTAAAGCTTCTGCTGTGAGCTGGAGATGGGAGCAGAGATCCCATCCCAGCAGCTCCCCATCCAATATTTACCCCATGAAAAGCTCTCTGCCCCAGAGGAGAATTTTATCACACCATCAACAAAGCAAAGATATCATAAGCACCCATTCCCTCCTAATATTCTTCAGCCCATGCCAAGAGAGAAGCTTTGCAAATTTTGAAAACTTTGTTAAAGTTCTCAACTTCTAAACAAGTGAAACTGGGCTTTGGATGTGTGTGTGTGTGGATGCTCACCCAACTGCTGCCAGAGCAGCTTGCAGCTCTCCCAGTTATGGTCCTTGTCAATCCAAAGAATAAAACCCAAAATTGTGGTTTGTGGGAAATGGGCAGAGGTGGCACTATTGTCTCTGAACTCACCTCAGCAGACCAATGGGTTCTCTGATGGGCAACAGGAATAGAAGAGCCAGAAGAAAAACAAGTGAAGGATAAATGAAGCATTAAACCAGGCTGTTTTCCTGGGAGTATATTTGAAACAAAACATATATAAAAGTAGCAGCGGATTCCTTCGTTTCTGACTCACAGAACTGTAAGATCAGTTGCTCTGATAACAGCCATTAAACCATGGGAAAATGAACTACCTGCTTCTGCTCACTGGAGTGACAGAAATCAGAAGGAAAACACGGCTCTTCCCTCCCCCAGGCCACACTGCAGGGAAGAGGTGGAGAACTGGGACAGGGCTACAGCAGTGTGGTGAAGACACTCAGGCAGGAGATGATCCTGGATGCTGCAGAATGGGCTCCAGCCCCTGCCACTCTGCTTCCCTTGCAGGGCATTGCTGCAGTGAGAGCAAACAGAGACGCTTCACCGAGCTCCGGGGGCTGGAGAAGTCCTGATTCACAGAGCTGGGATGAGCACCACACACGAAGGCCACGTTTAATCCCTTACATCCTCTACTTCCCAATGTCATTGATCTTAGGACTCCCTTTTGCCAACACGCTTCCTTCCCCCTCTCCTCCTCGCTGGCGCGGTGATGGATTATGGCACCTCCCGTGCCAAGAGGAAGAGCCAAGCCAAGGAGCGGCCGCAGCAGGGCTGTGCTGAGCTGCAGAACACGGGACGTGCATGATTAAAAGGAGCCAAGAAGCAACAGCAGCTCACAGGGAATATAACACAACACTCCCATCGTGATCAGTTCTTGCCAATCTTTAATATCAGCATACGAGAAGGGGAAAATTTCCAGCTGCACACGGCCAACGAGCACCCTCTGTGCTCCATGACAGCACCTTGGGAAGGTGGTGCTAAGTGACACCCGTCTCCTGAAACTCTTTCCTGTGTCTCTGATCCCCTAAAGCAGAAAGGAAATGCCAATCCCCTCTGCCAGAGCCCCAAAGCTGTGCAGTACACATTTACCCCCACAGTGTAGAAGACCTCTGGGTGCAGTTCCCAGGGGAACAAATTTCCATCAACTTCCCCCAAGGGAGACAGTGGGAATTGTCCCAACGCCACAGACCCGGCTCCCACGTGCAACATACGGCATGGAGATGAACCTGCAAAGCATCAGGAGCTACAGCCAAATCTACAAAATTTTTCAGGTACCTCTAGCTAAAAATCAAGCAATTAGTTAATATTCTCTTTCTCAAAATGATTCTTACGAATCCGAAAAGAACCACATGCCGTGGTCGGTTCAAAACATCAATGTATTTCACCATGTGAACCAAGATCCCACTTTGGATCTCTCCAGACATCTCTCCAGGACTGCTTTGCCCACACGTCCCAATTACATGGGCTCTGTTAACACCTCATGGTGCAGCTGCATCATTTATAGTGAAGCATTTAAAAAAAAAAATTCTACATTTCCAAAGTCACGCATGCTGTTGATTCATTTATCCCAAATTAAAAAGCTTCCTCTTCATCTCTCTTTCCCAAATTTACCTTTCAGCATTTTAATTGTTTCTTCCTTCATTGTTACATCAGTATCAATCATCATCTTCAGTTACCAGAACTTGCATGTTCCTGAAAATTATGTTAAATTTAGATGCTAATGAAAACTGTTTATGCTGGTTAACCACAGAAATGAAACCTCTATTGCAATCCATAAAAACTGTTAGTTACAACAAGAAACCTTAATTTCTACCTCAATCTCCTTTCTACCATCTGCTCTCCTAGAAGACCAATCCCAGAAAACACGGGCTAAACAAACAAACAATCAAAAAGGTAATTGTTAACTTGTCTTCACAGCACAACAGATATTAAAAGAATTAAAACAGTCCCATTAACCATTACACTGAAAATTATGATATAAAGCAAAGTAATCCACGAATGCCAGCACGTTCTGCTATTCCTTCTCTCCAGACATTTTCCCAACCAACCAACCACACATTCTATACAGAAATAAATAATTGACCCATAATACCCACTGAACACTCTCTCTCCTCTCGGAAAGAAATATAACCAATACAACCCACCACAGTAATAGGTGATAATTATTCTTTCATCTCAAGCACTGCACAGTTAATTATATGTAATTATTTTAAATATTTATGTTTCAAATAATATTTGCGCTGTCCGATCCCTCAGAACTGGCTGCGTGGAACGCTGAGACTGCTCCCACATCTGCTGCTCCCAGATGTTTTTCTCATGGGTCACCATGTGTCGTTGTACAATTACAGACACCATCATGTTCTGGGAAATGCTGCATCAATCAGCATCGACTTCCCTGTGCGGTGGGACGGAGAGAGCTAAAGGCAGCCAGTTTTGGGATTAAGGACCATATTTAAAATGCACCCAAATGGTCTCATTCTCCAAATGTAAACTGCCATTCGCCCTGCTTATCTAAATCCAAAAATAGACTGTGGGGTTGGAGAAGGTTAAAATTATAACAAAGCTCTAATACAATGTTTTCATTATTTTCTGTGCTACCACAGCCACGTGATCTTAGAGAGTCATCTTTCCCTTTTATTGGGTTTAGATGAGATACAGTCTGATAAGGTAATTCACTCTGCACCGTGTTTTACTTCTTAATGGTTGAAAATCTGTATTTCCTGCACTTTTTCCCCCCGATGTGCCCCAAAAGGACACTCAGTGCACCTACAGTATGAACAAAATTGTTCAATTCGGGCCTTGCACATTGGTCACGACCCAAAGAAGACCGAGGAAAATGAGACAAACCCAGCCACGCCACACCACTGCTACACAAAGTCCCACGAAGGAAGAAGGTAACGAGCTCATTTGAGCAATAATGTGATAGCGTGGCTCGTGCCATCTGGAATGCAGCAGGAACATCTCACTCCCTCCCTGCTTTCCCTTTCCGAGTCCTGAACTCCCTGCTCCCCCCCACCAGCATACAGGAATACAGGGAGACAGTTTGGATCCCTGGTGTAAATCCTCTGGCACACAGAGACAAAAGCATGGATTTGCATCTTTTAAAAAAAGAAATTAAAAAAATATTGTACATAAATACATCATTCTCTTTATAATCTGGACAATTTAGTCAGGAGCTGTAGCCTACCTCTTGACTGAGCTAATTCTCCACTTCAGTTATCTTATGCACCTTCTTTAATGAATACACGTTCCTTTGATTAAATTAACATTTTTGTCTACCTAATTAGCCTGAAAAACCTGTGCTGAACCAATCTAAAAGCAACTTCATTACTGCTCATTGGTGCATGTTTGCTACCCATCACTGTCACCTCAACAGGCGAAGGATTAGGAGAACATTAACTCTGGCTTATTTGGTTTTCCACAGCCAATCCAAGCCTTCAATCGACCCACTAGGACAGTGACAGATGTTTTAATTATGTGGCTTCATTCATTAATGCTCATTTGCCTGGCCGGCCAGGTTTGTGGTTCTGAGGGACAGTTGAAACAAAAAATAATTAAAGCAACCAGCTTAATTACCTCCTTACATTTTATCCTTCAGCTCGCACTGCTCACGAGTAATGACAAATTGAAAATATAAATAAAACCCAGTTTATCCAGCCCAGTGAGCTGGTGAGGACGCTCACCAGAAGATGCATCACTGCTTGTCTGGGAACATAAGCACAAGTTGCTTAACAGGCACTTACTGTAAACTGGTTAATGAAATCATAGCAGAGCTAATGAATACATATAATTGGGGAGGCAGCTGCCAGTAAAAAAAGAAAAATGTTAGTGAGACCATCTTGCTAATTCAGTTTGCAGAGACAATTAGAGAAGGCCCTTGAAGACAATTCGCCAGACCCTGCTAATACTGGGACTGCTATTGATCACTTGCATGATGATACCACGTTGGTTTTTCCTGACTGGTTTCTCATACAGACAATCCCCACCCACCTCTAACATACTAAATAAATAAATAAATAAATAAATAAATTCAAATTGTTTTCAAGAGGAAATTAATAAATTTTAAATACACTGTGTAAAAACCCATCTAAAACAGTGACTGACAATTCAACCTGCTGGGATGGCACTCATCAATCATCAATTCCAGTTCCATCTGATGCAGAGGTAAAAATGCGTCTAAAATAAATTTTTTTTACTGAATAAATCAAATCTTTGGTGATAATTATTGCAATCTGCACTGCAAATCTGGTGTAAGGCCTTGGAAAACGTGTGCCAGTGAATCCACTATAGAACAATATTTATCACAAACTCTCCAGCTGTTTCAACTTTTTGCTTTGTTCTTTCACTGTCAGAACTTGCATCATTAAATGTCCTGTTTCAATGAAAATATCTCTTCCTTTATCCTCTTCTAGAAACCCTTTGAAACACTGGAAAACTTCCATGTTGTTTTATGCATGGCATTATATAAAAGCCAACATCTGCATGGGGTGAGAAAGTGCCTCTGAGGATTTTTTGAAGGTTCACTTGATTTTTTCAGCATCACCTCAGACTATTTTTCTCCCCAGTTCCCCGTAGTGAATGAATATGGCAGAAAAACTGAGGCAGAAAGTTTAGAGCATCTTTTTTTCAAGACCACCAGATATCACCCACCTGCAGCAGGCAAGAACAACCCCCACCCAACTCACAAAAAATCTGGAGATGGAAAAGCATCATGATAGCATGGTCTTCCCTCACATCATTTATCCTCCTGCTACTGAAGAACCTAAACTAAAATTCAAGACTTCTGCGGTAAATTTTAGCAGTCTGTAACTTTTTTCTATTAACAATTTTTTTAGAAAGCTCTGGATGAATAATAAATATTGATACATGCGTTTTATGCCAGTCATGGCTTTTTCTTATCTTTTCAAAGAGATTTTTTTTTTCCCACAAAATATCCTGTGGAGACCATTTGGAGTTTGTTTTCATTTTCAGGCTCTGCTGAGCTAAGCATTTGATTCAGAGAAAATAACAGGTTTGAAAGGAAGGCTTTGGGAAACTTAAACATAACAGATGCTTATTTGCAGGCATCTGATTTAGGTGAACTGAAAACCCCAGCCTAAATCCTGGAAACCATAAATGTCAGCCAGCTAGAACAGAATAATAACCACTTATCGATATGGATGCACCTAGCAGATAACAGAGTTCCGGGATCATAATATTCATATAACTGTGCTCAGTTTGCTGCTTCCGAGCTCTGGAATTACAACTGGCAATACCATCACTCATTCCTCACTGCTCTGCAGATGGTTCATGGTGGAGGGAACCGTTCACCACCAGCTGGCAGATTTTATCCAGTGTTCTGTGTGAACTACTTAGCCTGGAATCGATTAATATCCAGGGAAGCTCGTCTGGGACATGCCCAGAAGTGTGAATGGCCAGCTGCAGGCACCTTGGGGATTTTCAGAAGAGCCCACTGAATGCAAGCTGACAACTCTTAATCTTTGAAATCACAGAATCTGGGAGATCAAAGCAAAGTCACCGGCAAAACCACTGTGAAATGTCCAAGCAGCCTGGATTGGCGTTTGGCTTTTCTGTGGGTCTGTAATGAGGTGAGACTGAACACGAAAATAGCACTGAAGTTTGCAAAACTTTGCTGGAAATCTGAAAAATTTAAGACCATTTGAAAAAAAAATCCCTCGGCACCATAAATCAGTGTAAAAGCACAGAGACAAAACTGGCATTTCAATGACAACTGTGAAATTTCAGCTTAGAAACCAGCACCAGGCCAGGCTTTTTCATACTTCCTCACGCTTTTCTCTTTACCTGGATAAGGAATAAGACCCTCACAGCCCAAATCACTTGGATGGCATTTTGCTCTTAGTCTGGGAGGTACATTTTGTTCCCTGTGCTCTTGTCCTTTCAGACTCACGTTACACCTTCACAGAGAGTGAGTCACCAAAGCATCAGGTGCACCATCGCAGCGAGGTGCTCGGATTAACTCCAGAGCCAAGGAAAATAAAAGCAGCCACCTAAGAGCAATTCATCCTGCCCAAGTCAGACGCCTACTGTGGGATGTGCTGACTGAACTCTCCCTTTGGATACCTGAAACTTTGCAAAGGAAATTTCACATCAGATGTGTGATATTCATGATTCCTGAAGCCAGTGGCCTATCCCAGCGGTGGTAACACCACTTCATTTTCTTTTTTGTGCTTCTAATTACTTTTCATTATATCTTCCAACTTGTCTGAGACATATTTTGAGAAATGTTGGCAGTTTGATTCTCCCGTGGTTTCTTAAAATCATGGCTAAAAGCCCAATGTGACATTAATATATTTTAATTGAATTCATTATTCCATTAATTCAAAGTGATCTGAGCTAGCCTAGAACATTTCTGCAGCTCTCAGTGGGAATGTGGCTAAGCCTGTTCGAGATGTGTGAGCTGACAGACACGGAGGTGGCTGGGTAAGGTTGACAGGACACACAGAGCTTTGGTTATGGGCTGCATTTTTTGGTGGCAACACCCCAGAACTACTGTACAACGCACCACATATGTATTGTTGGGCAGTGAAACATTTGCCAAAGCTTGATGAAAGTATATGGCAGCCTCGCTGAGATTTTATGCAAATCTCTCAAGGAAATATGGATGCTGCATCTCTGAAAATCATCATTAAAAATGGGTACAAAATTTGTTTATTAAATACTCCCTGACTGAGGTGGCATGGACTGGGCAAAAGAAACAGTGACCACCGCCCCAAAGGGCAGCCCCAGGGGGTGGGAGCCCTCTGAGGAACCTGAACCTTCACAAGGTCATGTCAATGTTAAACCTGGGAAAAGCTACGACTCTAGCATCAGTCACCAGATGAGAAAAAATCAATTCTGTATAAAAAGGAGCTTATTCAAGTTAATTGTGAAACAGAAGGGTTTAATTACATCACTACATATTACGAAAGGGTTGTTCCAACCTGTTGATTTTGGCAAGTCAGGTCACTGGGAGTTATTGAACAAGACAACAGTAGGAGAAAAAAGGAAGGATAGAAACATGAGAAGAAAAAGAAGGGGAGACAAGGAGCTCACAGTGACACATTCTGTGAGTGGTCAGGAAAGCAAGGGAAGACAAATCACTCTACGGTCAGGGAAGTCAAGAGAAGAGATCAATAAAATATACCACGGGGCAAAAGTCAAGAAGAAATGCAATTTATAACGAAGGGAAGCATCATTAAGAACTTGGGTCAGGATTTAGTGGGTGCTGTAAACTCTTGGACCTGCTCTGGCACTCGAGCACACCCCATTTCTGATGGTACCAAACACAGAACTTTACACTACAAGCTCAGAGCTGATAAGCAACCAGGTTTAAAAGCAGCAGGGCACTGCCCCTCCTGCACGGCTCAGGTGCTGGCTGCTTCTATCGAGGCATGTATCAGCAATGCAGTGCTAAAAAAGCACTTCAGGATCATTTTGGCTGTTCTGTGACATTGCTATTCATTTTTTTTTTCCTCGCATTATAGCCTCACTTCTGAAGTTGGAGCAGTAAAAGTAATATCCCGTTGCCACAGGGCAAAAACTTTCATTCCACACTTAGGTAGTGTATGTTTCCACAGCAAAGAAAGTTAGTGAAAAATGGGCTTGTTAAAGGGACTCCGCTTAAAGTTAATGTTCCAAACTTTTTTTTTAATATGATGTGTAAAAGTGAAGTTTTACATCCAGAATTTATTAAGTAAGAGGAGTTGGGCCTTAAACGTGCTACCAAAACCCTGAGGACGCCGCAGGAATACAGTCCAGACTTTTACATTAGATACTAATTTTTTTTTCTTTCTTTCTCGTTCAGGGACTGCTTGAGGTAAATGGCTACATGGAAAGTAAAAAGGAGAGGCTGACAGATATCACTGAAAAACACATCCAAATATTTCGCTACCCATACTGGCATGGGGAAGAGCTAAATCTCACATCATCTGGAGAGTCCGTTTAATCTGCCAAAACCCCATTAGTAATTACTTTCATTATTATCCCTGTCCCCCAAAGGCTATTATCTTTATTAAATAATTGATAGTTCTGCCTGTCCCTTTTCAAAGGTTGCAGTCTAAAATTTTTGAGAGAAAAATCAGATTGGAAGCCCGAGTTCTGGGTGCTTGCAGCCAGAAAAACCCATGTTTATGTCTGTGCAATAAAGACCTGGGCACATGGGTTACTCATCACAGCCAAATGCACTGGTGAGGGTCTACTGAGGTGTTTTATCCTGCCTGTTTGTATTTGTAGTGTCTGGTAATAGCTGGGTAACTGTAATGAGTGTTCTGCAGTTAAACAGGGTTAACCTAACATGAATTCTCTTGTCTTTGTGGGGGACAGGATCTACTCAGCTGCACAGAATATTTTCTGGGCTTTGCTCAAACACAGAAATTCTTGAAAAACGTCTGAGGGCTTTGTCGGGGTACATCCAGGCTGTCTCAGGTGGGCTTCACCAGCAGTGGGGCACCTAAAGAAAGCATCTCCTTCACCCTGTGACAGTTCACCACAATTCCCTGAGGTTGGGAACAGACTGATTCACCCACATCCTGCCTCTGACAAGAGGGATGTTATGCGCCCTTTGTAAATGCACTGATTTCTCCTCTGTTTTCACAACTATCCAAAACCATTTCACTTTAGAATTCAGGGGCTTTTATGCTGCTCACTACAGAAACGTTCCCATATTTACAGCTGATCTGGATGAGCAACAGTAATAGTCATGTTTTGCTTCAGTACCTGCACCTCCAGCCGCAGTAATAACGCACACGGCATCACGAAACCCACCAAAAGGATTGCAACGCCGAAGTTTTAAAGATCTTTAGACTGAAGATCTACTTTTGCTCCTGGCTGAAGTTTCAGAAGCAAGTATAATTTGTGACCAGGTGATCCTGAATCTGCCTGGGCACTCTGAGTGCCACCTCTGCAACTCAGGAGAGGGATGTGTGACCTGCACGCAGAGCCTGGGGCAGGCAGGCTGGGGCAGGGACACATGGACACTGCTGCCTTGCTGAGGGCCCTAAGTTGCCCACAGTCTTATCTCCAAACTCACCAAATGTGTAAACAAATGAAAATGCTTTGGGCTTTTCACATACTGTGAAATTTGCACACACCACAAAAATGAATCCCTGTTTCTCCTTAAGTGCTCACTGCACTTCACACTCCAAAACTTTGAGTCCTTAATGAGTTCAGCCAAAACATATTTATCCAGAATAGGGTTTTTCTCAGTTAGATTTTGACTCATGCCATACAAAAGAAGATCTACTAAGCCACGCAGAGACAGCGTTGCACTTTAGGCTCCAGTTCTTGCTTTTAGGCAACTTTATAAAGAAGTCTGTCCTCCTCCCTTCCTGAAAGAAAAACCTTTCATAGTTTTCATAAAGCAGTTGAGAGTATTTAACAATTACCCATCTCCAAAGGCATGTTTAACTTCCCTGGTTTATAGAGCTGCTGGATAATATTTACATGTCCTCAGCTCCCACTGGCGACCTCTCTTTCCCTACAAACAGTACTCCTCAGTTCCCACACTTCCAAAAGTAAATATTCTTACTTTCTTTCTTTATAAGCACATTGGAGTCATTAATCCCTTTAGAATCCGGCGCATTCATTTCTCTGGGTATGAAAGATCTCTTCTTCACCTGCACAGAATATTTTCCATTCATCCTGAATTGCAGGAAGGCTCCGAGTTTGGCAGAAGACGTCGAGCACCCGAGCGCGCCCGACCCTCGCCTTGGAAAGGGCTGCAATTCAAGCTTCTCCCTTTTGTCCTTCCCACAATTGTCCCCGAGATCAGACAATCTGTGGGACTAACTAACAATCCCTCAACGCGGGTGATGGGTTGAATAATAGTGACACATGTTTCTGGAGCCTGATAATGAACCCTTTTGTGATGCACACAGAGAGAGACGAGCACTTAAACGCAGCGACCAGACGTATCAAAGGAGGAAGATCCACATCTGAACCCGCTTCGTGCGTTTTAACAAACAGTTAAGAAAGAAAAGATGTCTAAGACTGAAAAAAAAAAAAAAAGAAAGTGGGCACAAGATGGAAAAGGTGTGATTTGTTCTCATGTTTCCCTTCAGGTATTTTCAGGTATTTAAGACGGCGCTGTAAGATGAAGGCTTTATTCTTGCCTGATTTTAACATCGCTAAGCTCACCGCACCTGGCAGAACATTTCCTAAAGGCTGCCAAAGTCTAAAAATCAATTTGTGGAAGAAACAATAATCAGCCACTAATTGATTTTTGATTCCCTATTCATCCCAATCAAATTCATCGATGTGCTCTCATAAATCCATGACTGATTATCGCAGCCACTTTATCATGTTTGTCCTTCCTTGCAGGATGGAGCACAAGAGCCTTGTCAAGGAAAAGCCACTGTAATTCTGTGGGATGCCACCAGCCAGGGACTATGAACTGACACCACGTGGGGTTTCCTTTAGTTTGATTTCATGATAAAAATGTGCATATCTGTTCACAGCTTTGTCTGTATTTGGAGCTGCTATATTTGCATGCTGGGCTCTAGATGAGGGAAACTTTCCCCCTCCTTGAAAGCCACAGTTCGAAAATCTGAAGATCTAAGGAACAAGTAAACCCACTGTTGACCTTAGAGGTCTACAACACGTACACAACACCCTGCACATACCTTAGTTTTACTTTCTTCCTTAGCAATCTTTGTAAGGTAAATTCTCATGTTTTGGCTGCAATATTAAAAAAAAAAATACAACCCAGCTCTCAAAAGAAGTCATTGTGCCTTCATTCGAGAAATTTTCTGGTACAAATTCATCAAACCTCTTATTTGTTCCACTACCTGGAAATCTGAACTCGTACATCTGTTTCATACGTGATGTTTTACTGTTGCCATTTAAAAAAACACAGAAATAAAGAAAGAAATGCACTTCAGAGACAGCAGCAGAGCAAGAGGAATGAATTCAGCAAGGAGATTCACTTTGCAGTTCAGGCTGGAGCATGAACCAGGGGCTCTGGGAAGTCAGCCCCACAATTTGGCCATGCTCTGGTGGAGAATAAAGCACAGCTATAACCAAAGTCCAGCTTGTCACAGGTCAGTGTATGCCATGACTCCAAAACATGTGCAGGGTGCTGTGTACAGGGGAAGATGGGACAGACTCGCTCCCAGAAATAAAAGAACAATTCGCTCTTTTTCTTCTTAGTTTTATTTTTTTCTTATCTGGCACAGATAATGGTTTGACAAGATCTGCAAAGAGCCCATGGGCTGCTCACGAGCCAGCTCCTGGGTAGCATTCAGATGAGTATTTTCACTCGAGACTATTTCTCCAGAACCACTTTTTGCTCATTAGAAGGATCTGAGCTGCTGCCACAGTTACAGGGGAAGCTCATTCAGCGTCCTTCCAATAACTGGACCTACTTGGAACATGAGCTTTAGTCTCCAGCACTGCTGAGCCTGAGGCCAGCACAACACCCAGCATTACCACGGAAAAGAAAAAAAATCCTATTTCAAACCTTTCAACCACATCATATTCTTTTCCTTTCCCTAGTTCATAATGAACTATTACATTTGCTTTCATTCTGCTCTGGAAGCCCTTCAGAGTTTATGCGAATAAAAAAAAACCCAAACCCTTACTTTTCTAAAGAAATACTATGCATCAAATTGTAATTCTTCATCTGCTTAAAGAGAGCTAGTGAAGAGCTTTTAGAACTCTGGCAAGGCTACACCTTATTCCAGGGCTGCTTTGAGGGGCAAATATCTCATGATGGAGGGGCCTTTGGCACAACAAAACCTCCCGTGCATTACAGCTCGAATTAGAGGGGCAATGGCATATTAATGCTACAATTAAAACCACGTTTAGCATTCCCTCAAGGAAAACCACCTTTTCCAATTATCTTCTGCTAAAGGTGCACTAACCTGCCGTGGCAGCCCACCACCATGAAGACAAGAATTGTTGCCATTGCTGAAGTTTAAATATTGAGTGTGGAAACCAATGTTGGATTTCCATAACCTTGAAATGTCACCACGCATGGATTATACCAATGCTTAGCCACAGCCTTCTCTCTTAAACAGAACCTTTAGAAGTCCTCACAGACAGGCAGGGCTTCATGCTCTTTGGCAGAATCACATTTCTCTGAGAAGAGTGGGATTCCATTTGCTGCAGGAATGCAACAAACAAAAGGCGAATGTGTAATCATGCAGCCAGGAGAAAAAGGTAACACAAAGGCAGGGAAAAAAAGCCAGAAAAACCCTCAAAACCCAAAAGGCAGGGACAAGAAGGAAGGAGCAAGTCAAAACAGACAGACAAAAGTTGTTCCACACCAACCTTTTCATGAGAGCAAAAAAAATAACATAAAAAAAGTTCTGCTGCACTGCAGTGAGGCTACTTTAACTCACACCTGCCCCAGACAACTCCCAGCACTGCTGCAGCATCCATCCCTCCCCACCAGAGGTGAGCAGAACTGCTGGGGTACCCACCCAGCACCCCCAGAGCAGGCACTGAGGATTCCTGACGTGTTCTGGAACCGGCAGCCCCCAGAGATCACAGTTTTGCAGAAAGAAAACTGACGTTGCCTTTTGCAGCTTCTCTGCACGGATCGCCCGACACCTTCCCAAGGTAAAGCACAGCTCCAGACCAAGGCACGATGACACCTCCCTGCATCAGTCTGGAGCAGGTTTCCCCCGGCTGCTCTCCTGTAGCCAACCACAACAGCCCAGCCAATATTTGGGAGCGAGCAGAAGCTCTCAGTGACAGCTTGGCTGGTGATCCGCGCCTCAAATCGCTCAGACCTCGAGCTTATCGAAATCCGACTTCTCCAGAACAACCTCCACAACATGACTAATAGGCTGATTCTCCTCCAACAATATCTATCTTGGTTCCTGCTGTAAAATAATCAATTACACTAAATGGAATTATTTATACAGAATACGAAAGCAGTTTGGCTTTGGTGGAAGTAATATGCTTATCAGATGGATTAAGATCTAATAGGCTTTTCTCTCTCAAAGTATAGCTGTTCCTGATAGTCTATCAACCCTCTTATGCAAATTACTTTGCTCTTGACAACATAAATTAGATGAAAGAACTATATTTTGTTTACAGATCTCATGTAACAGGATTTTAAATGTATTTTAAAACCGTGCCAATAGAATCAAAAACTGTGTTTACGAACTGAAATTGCCTTAGTTTATTGCAACTAATGAAACAAAAGTGAACTCTGCATACTTTTTGTTAATATGGTGACTCCATGAAAATCAAATATTTATGTCTTTGGTCTAGACAAATTAATATACAATTTCTCCACCACAGGAAAAAAAAAAGCCAATGCCTTCCTTAATGGGTGGCTTAATGGAGTATCTTATTTCTCTAGGCTCAGCTCAGAAGAGCTGAGGGCTGCACAAGGGTTCAGGGCAATGGCAAAAGGGGAAGGAAAGCAGGAGCTGATGCCTGGAGCCAGCCTGGGAACACCACCAGCACACGAGGATGCCAAATGTTAGCTCTTCATGGAGGCTGCACAGTTAATTGCTGCTCCAGGAAAACTTGATCAGCAACACATTTAAGAACATTTGCTCAGATTTCCAGGGGTTGTGCTTCGACTTCTCTCACTGCTTTCCTTCAGGAAGGTGGTAGAGGAGCTCTTGTACTGCACTTGAAACAAGAGGAAATGTGCCTTTGGAGGTCCATTAAAAGTCCTAAAAAGCATTTTTGGTAATGTCTTTATTATACATAGCTCTAAAAAAACACCTCTTAAAATGCATGCAGTAAGTAGAGGCAGTGGCTAACTGAATATATTTAGTGTATTTAGCAACAAGGAAATGATATCAACCAAAGCAAAACTTTGGACTTTGGATTTATCTGAAAATCAGGAGAAGACAGAGGTTGGGCATTTGTAGCTTCATTTTTTAAACCTGGGTAACACAGCACAAAAGCAGTTTGGCTCAATATGCCCATTTCACAGCTCTGGACTAATTAATATCAAGTAAATTACAGTTGGCCCAGAGCTTGGATAAGCAAAACATAACAACACACACTAAAACAAGTCTTAAATAATTTCTCCAAAGCCCAGATGATTTTTGCTATGAGATGCAAATAAGCATTTTTGCCAAAAGAGAACAAATAATTTATGATGCCATTTAAAAGCTGGTAACTGCTTCTCTTATCTGAAAAAAAGAATAAAAAAAGGGAAAAAAACGAGTCCCTGGCTTGATTATGATTCACTGTGTGTGTCAGTCCTCTGCATCAAGGGAGTAAGAGCATCCTTTTATCTGTGTTATTCGTCAGGACAGATTGAATAATGACAAGTGGAGTGCCAAGCCGGAGTTTACTCACAGATTGGTTAACATCATTTTGTTCCCAGAACAAGTCTCACCGGCCCTTATCAGGAGTCTCCCAGAATTGTTTGAAAGTTACAGGCAGCACACCAAGAAAATTAATTTCCCTGTCTCCCTCCCAGTGTTGTCCAAATCCTGTTACCCTTATTCACACGCAGCAACCCAACGATGTGAGCACCACGCAGGGCTGCTGCGTTTCTGCTCAGGCTCACAAAACCCAGCAACACACAATTTCCAGAGACCCACGCTGGGTTCCTTTTCCATTAAGGCTTGCAGATGAAATTTTCTTTTACTCACACCTATTTCATTGCTGTTTGTTCTAAATTCGCTGGCAGCAATTAGGAACTTTGCTCACCAACAAACCACAACACTGGGAGGGTTTTAACAGAAACACGGTTCGAGCAGCAGCTGTTTGGCCCCAAGAGCGTGGAGTTCCCCCACTGCTGAAGGAGCCAGCACAGAGACGCCGCTTCTGATTTACAGCAAGAGACACACCAGGGATGGTTTCATGCCTTGGGAAATCCAACGCTCTGTATTTTCGAGGAATATAGATTTTCTCAGCTCGCTACCAGAATTAGGAAAAATAGATGTGACTGTATTTTTCTATCTATTACTCTTTCAAGTCTGCCCTGAGATTTCAGCTTTATGAATGGATCCAATAGAAATGATACAATGGGAAGTTGCTTGTACAATGCTGACTGGGAAGATTAATTCGGGGAGAAAGTTAACAGATGAAAAAAAGCTCCACCAAGATGTTCTAACTCAAATAAGGATGGGTTCAACTTTTAGTGCCGGTTTCCTACAACAAACATAGGCTGGCTGATTGCACCCTGCATGTCTGCATGAGCAACTGTGGGTCTGTGCCATGAATTTTTAAACACATATTACCTTTTTCAATCAAATCCAGCAAAGATGATGCTGATGATTTCATTTACCTTCTGCTTTAGTGGAGACCTCAGCATGCAGTAATGTACTGAAGAAAATAAATCTACGGTTTGAGCTTTATGCTTCTTTTCAAAGAAATTTCTGGTGTTTTACCTCACATCGACATCTGTGAAAGCTGCCCAAAACTGCTCAGAGCAGCATGGACACAAATGAGAGGTTTTTCCACCCTTCTGGGTAGTCTCAGTCCTGGGACTTGTTTAGAGATCCTTCCTGTGGTTGTTTCCAGCCGTTCCAATCCTCGGGGAAGCTTTGCACTGAAGCCTCACATTCCCAGTGACTTTGTTCTGACTCAGACACGCGGGCACCGCTTCACAGGGACTCAGGGGGAATCACTGGAGCAGGTTTCTGTCTCACACCCAGCAAAGCCAAACCCACTCCTGCAGCAGACGCTGTGGTCAGAGGTGCTGCTCTGCACGAAGGCGCTGCCGAGCTGTCACCTGCCACCCCCGCACGGCCACCCCTCGCCCCGGTTCTGCCAAACCAGCCAGCAGTTCTAAAGCCTGCTCTTCAAAGTGCTCCGGCCAGTTTGGATCTCTGCAGCAGGACCAAGAGAAGGGACCGTGGTTTGTACATTCCTGCCAGGGGATGAGAGACAAGCATGAAATCTTCAGAGGGTGAACTTGTCCCAGATCTCCCAGCTCGTCGCTTCTGACCACTGTGTCCCCTCCCTAGGAGCAGTCACCTTGTTGATCCATGCTCCAGATCAACCCACAGCTTGTCACGAACCAATTCAACACTCAGTTTTAACAACTCCACCACATTTGAAAGCCTGTTTGTTTGGTTTTTTTTTAAATTTATAGGCTAGAGACAGTCATATTAAATAAAATTTACAGTACTTTACTGAGGACAAGCAAAAAACACCGAGGCTGCAGACCTCTCCAGCATGGAATCTGAACAGATGTTTTCAATGTCTATTTGCATTTTGAACTGAAATTAAAGGGCACAAATCTCTATGGCTTTAAGAATCTCTGCCAACAGCTCATGAATACCAACAAATGGCATCTAATGATGCATCAAAACGGACGATTTTTCTAATTCTCCTTTTTGAGAAATAAGATTTAACCAACTAAACAAAATAAAAAGAGAGAGAAGTGAAAAAATATCAAATAATAAAATCAAGAACTTAAAACAGGATCTTAAAAGTCCCAGCTACAAAGCCTGACAGCCACGCAGAAGTCTGACAGCAGAGATAGGGTTGAATATTCTCTTATGTGAGAGAGAGCTTTGAATCTCATTTAATTTTATCAGATTTAGAATCATTTGCTAGGGGCCAGACAGCCAACTAGTGTAAATCAGTTGAGCTCCATTAACTTCCACGGAATTACAGTTTCCAATTTGCATCAGCTGAGAACCTTGCTGTTATGCTACTATTATTAGCTGCTATTTATAATGCAATAATACCTAGAGCAATCATCTTAAACATGGGGCTCAACAGGCTCTCTGGTGTTGTCCTGCAGGCGTTGGAAGACTCTGCTCCTCCAGGCCACATTGCCCAGAAGAGCAAAGTTTTCTGTGTTGTACTACTTGCTCCACAGTCTAACAAATGGACTGCTGAGGATGGAGTCTACTGGTTAATCCTGAAATCTGAGCCTAGGTTTTCTATGATTTATGAACACAGTAATTACAGTAATAATTATCACATTTTATTATTGCATTTTATTATACAAAGTCTGTCCCTTCCAAAAAAAAATCTCATGGCGGTGATATGCAAGAGATTGGGAGGGAGAAAAATGGGCCAGAGAATAACACAATGAGGTTACACAAAAGGACAGCTCTGGAGCTGCAGGGACAAGGGGAAGTCCTGCACTATCCAGGGTGATGGCTGGGCCACTTGCTTCTCAGGGAGTCAAAAGCCACCCACGTTCAAAGCTGTACAGTAGGAAGACTACAGAGACCCAAATCCCTCATTTCCTACAAGTTTCTGAAGCCGATGCATCGCCCTTCTGCAACACACAGCGAAGGCAGTCCCCAAGAACAGAGCTGAACCCCCCTTCAGAGACAAACTGAGGTTCTCTGAGGTTTGGCACTGTCCTGTGGCCACATTAAGGCAATGGGGCAGGATGGACACTGAGATGCTCAGATCTGCTGTGACCAGGAGGAGGCACACAGAGAGAGCAGAGGAGTGATCACTGCCATTAACAAAGGCAGCATGAGGCCCACATCTCATGGGACGATCGGAACTTTGCAGCTTTCCTAATCAAAGCAGCCTCTCTTCACTCCCTGGCTGCCTCCCTTTTTTGAAGCTGAACTTCCCTTAAGTTCAAGGGCTCCGAAAGAGAAATCCTGTGCAGATCTTTCTCTTTTTACTTATGAACTCCTACTCAGTAGACTTCAATCTCACAAAGTGCTTCAGCTTATGCAAAGTCTCTCTGAAGCAAATGGGAGTGTTCACACACCTGAAGTGCAGAGCTTGGATGGATCAGGGTGGCAGCTCCCTTCTCACCAGGCTCCAAAGCACACAGGTTACTGTTAAATATAGCAGGGCCTCTGTTCAGTGTGGTTTTTTTCCTCCTTGACTATCCCTTACTGCCAGGTTTTACAGCAGTGCTGTCCACAGGCTGTCAATGCTTGTCCCCAGTGAGAGGCACGGTGGGTGCTGGCAGAGGAGTAAGACAGATCATCTCCGAACACATAAATGTTATGAAAAAGTTTTCCATTAGCACCCAATAACTGCTACTTGCTTCCAGCAAATACCACATTAGAACATCTTATTCTGCCCCTGTCAATAATCTGGCTGAGTACAAATCCGGAGCTGTTTGCTGGGTTTGTGCTGCTCTCCAGGAGGATGATTGAGAGCTCTGTATAGACTGATCAAGCAACCCATTAATATTTCACAGCTGGGCTCGGGCTGACTGGCAGCAATTATTCCACAGATTACTTTTTCATTTGAAGTGCAGCTGGTCATCCATTACTTTCTCCACAGCTTTGAAGGTCCAATAATTCCAATTATTTTTATCAACGGGAGACAGGTAAACTGGCTCTATGGAAATCTTCCCCAACATGGGCACTGAGTAGGTGACTCAGCCCACCTCCGTCACCAGTCCGCTCCTGACAGCTGAGATGTTTGTGTACAGTGGCAAACTCCCTGATTTTCCAATCTAGAACAGTGTGTATTACTGCTGCAAAAGCTTTTAGCTTTGCTTTATGTTGAAATTTGGCAGCCACCGAGCTTTCCTTGTGTGCTCTATTGCCTTAGACAGGGCTCGACCATCAACTGGCTTCCATCAATGAAGATAAGGGTCAAACCTCTAAGTGACATCCTTCAAAAATAAAGCCTTGCAGTGCCACAGGGCCACAGTGGCCAATCTCATCCCTGAAGGTCACTCAGTCAGAATGTCATTCAGTCATTCAATCCTGGCAGAACCACTGGGATTGAGCTCCTGGAGAGCTGGACGTGGCTGAAGGGGCACAGGGCCAACTATCTCACCTCGAGGGCACCAGGTGAGATACAGAATCCAGATACTGAGACGCAGAAGGGTTCTCATCAGGCATCACAGAGGGAATTTTCTGCACTGCTCAGAGCAAAGGAAGCCTCTCAAGCTCTCCCACATTCCTTGCCAGCTCTCTCCTTGCACACAGCACCACAGCTTATGCCGGGGAGCTCGAAACCTACAGCAGCCTGAACACTGAAAATTTTAAGGACAGGAAGGGTTCACCGTAAAATTGGCAATCGGATCTAGTCTGCGAGTAAGCATTTAATCTTGGAAACATTAGCTGGATTGAACCTGACTGCTGATGAGTTATTCTCCCCTGCTTGACTGGAAGGTCACAGACATCCCTGATATTAACGGCCTGGCAGAAGTCAAGGCTCCGTGCGGATGGACTGTTCTCTCCCCATTCCTCATCTGCTGAGAACTTTCTGCTCCACTTGCTCAGCAAGTGGGCACTTTGAATAATGTGGGAAAACACCACTTATGTATTCATAGGGCTTCTCTGTCTCACTGCTGCAGTACTGCCAGCTTTGCTTCAGGACAGAATTTTATTCTGCACCTATTTTTCTTAATCTGAAGGTCCGTTTAAAAGGTCTGCTCTACAAAATGATAGTTCTGGTGCTCACTGCTCTGCTCTAATAGCAGCTACATTTATTTCATTTCCGTGGGAGTGAGATTGCTTCTCTTTGACTCAGTGGGAGGGAAACTGGTGTGATTTTTTTTTTCAAGCCATTGCTTGAACATGTGCATTGCAGCAGCTTCTCTCACATTAGGACCAGGCTAATAGGATTAACAAAGTGCGGCTGGAGGGCTCTTCCTTCCCCCATTATCCCCGCCAAGGTCTTTCTTCTCCCCAGTGCCACCCACCAGGGATGAAGTGATGAGATGTGTGTGTGAAGTGCACGCTGCCGCCTGCATTTCTCAGCATTCCTTTATGTTCTACTCCCAACACAACTCCACGCTCCACCAGAAACACGGCGGCACTGAGACTTCAGAGCCAAAGGAAGCCCAAAGGCAGATGCGGAGAGGTACATTTGGGATCTTCTCCTCCACAGACTGCACTGCAGCTACCGCCTCGAGCCTACACTGCTGACAATCCTCAGGACCGCTCCTGCTTCCCCACAGTGCGAGTCTGCACACTCCCACACAGCATGGAGCGGAGCGATTCCTCCCCAGAGCGGGGAGGCAGCAGCAGCCGTCAGCAAATCCCAGCTTTCCGAGCACGTGCTGCATGTCTGTGCATGCTGGACTGGATTTCCCCTCTCCAGGAGCCACCTGCAAGGCTGAAAACCCAACTCTGCCCAGGGAACAGCCCCACCTGGAAGCCAGGCTTCCTTCTGCAAGACACAGAGATTGTCCCCACACGGTGCATTCGTCTGAAACACTTGGAAAACACTATTAAAAGTGTCCTTATTTCAGCTCACTGAGTATGAAATCCATGCATAATATTCAAGAAAGTTACTGGAAGATAATTTTACTGCTATAATAGCCCATCTTACTGAGTCCCTGAGGGCACACTCCACAATCCACCAAGCACAGGAGTATCCCAGTGGGTATCTCTGCATTGCTTCTTTAAAAAAAAGAGCAAAAAAGGAGTTCTGGGAGCTGCAGGACACGTGGCCACACTTGCCTCCTGGCCATGCGGGGGGCCTCCCTGGTGAAGTGCAGACTCTCGTGCAGCAAGAGCATGAGAGCACAGCTGCTGCCGTCCCAAAATGCCTTCCAGCATCCCAAACCACCTGGCCTGCTCGGATCCCTGTGTTCCCCCCCGGGCTCCAGACGAGGCTTCCCAGGCATGGCCTCGGGCTGAGCTCCCAAACTCACTGTCTGGAAGGGCAACAGGCTTTGCTTTGGGAGCTCTAAATCCCCCTGTGTGCCCCGCTCTGTCTGGAGACCCGGGGCAATCAAATATTTAATATATCGAGCGAGAGAACTCCCTGCTAGGAGGAACAGCAATTAAAGACCTGCTGAATCATCAGATATCAAAGGGGAAGCGACACAGCGGGGAATAGAAACATTCTGGAGGAGCCAGACGTCTGCAATGTGCTGGGCCAGGAATTCCCATCAACAGCATCCCAAACAAGCTGGGAACAATGTTTGCTTAAAACCCCCAGTGGGGAGCTGCATCACCAAGAGGGGAGAAACCAAAGGAAAACGGGTATTTTGCAATTTATGAAGAATACGTCCTTTATTGTGCAATGAAGATGACAGAAGATGGCAGTGTTCTGGTCCTAGATGCCTGCAAGCCGACTGTGCAGCCCAAGGAGTAACGTGGGTATTTTGGAAAAACGTGCTTTCAGCTTTTTCTGCAAGCCAACTGTGCATGGGCATATGTTTTATTCTGGGGCCAGTCCTGGTATTTCTGCTTGGCACTTTTTCCTGCATGTGGTGCCTGCTGGCCCTGAACCAAAGCCCTGGATAAAGGAAGGTGAGGGTGAGTCTGATCCAGGGACTGGATCTTCAGAGGTCACCTCTGAGCAGGAGGCAGCCCGTGCAGCTGCTGAATCTGTGTGCTGGTAACACTCATGGAAAAGGATCAGAAGGCAAAACTCAGTTCCAATAAACCCATCCACGAGTTAAAAAAAGCCAAACTGAACATTAATATCCATGTGAGCAAGGCTGCTGTGAGTACCCAGGTCCCATAAGTGCCCGTGTGAAGTGACTTGGAATTTGCTGTGACTCGCCGTCAGGAGACATTAAAAATCTAAGAAATTGAGAAGTTCCTACAGCTGACGATACCAAAGGGATTTCTAAACCATAATTGCACATCCTTTCAGATAAACACGTGGCATTGCTCACTGGTCAGCAGGACTGGACAGGAGTCCAAACCTTTGTGATTACCAGACAGATGTGGCACCTTCATTGCTGCAAAACCACACTTAAACCCAAGGAACTGCACGAGTCAGCACAGGACTGGTGCCTTACAACTCACCAGCTGTTCCTTGGGGAAAACACCCTCGGTATCACCAAATGTTTACTTCTCCAAATGTCATAATGAAAGACAAATCAACTTTTCTCTCTCCAGTATCAAAAGTGCAATTTAAAACCCACAAGGGCCGGCCAAAGCTGCTGTTCCTCTCTGCTCCAGAATGTTCCTCTGCTTCATCTTCCACAAACCTGCCCGGAGTCCTGCAAATATTCCCACAGAATGACCCACCTGTAGAGACAACATCCTGATTTCTCTGCCCGAAGGTCATTCGAGTGAATCTGTGTCCCTCACTGGAGGTGCTCGGTTTGGCTAACCTTAAAGCAAAGTGCCCTTTAAGTGTATATCACTTTAGCCCTAAAACACTTAATCATTAACAATTTAAAGCCAAAAGGAATTTAAGTGAGTTAGACATCCTGTAATAGGCCTTTTGACTAGGGCCATTAGGAACATTTTGGTTCAGTTCAGCCATAATTTATCATCCTGAATGGAATTTACCTGAAAGGCAGGCAGTGCCTTCAGCTCTTGGAGCTATTCTCTTTAAAAAAAAAAAAAAAAAAAGGAAAAAGAAAAAAAGAAAAAAATCCATTCAGCTTTTATGATTTCCTAAATATCTTAAGGTTATGGACACCAGATAGCTTCCAGCTAGGCATTTACTGTGTCTGTAATAGCCAAAACCTATCCAAAATCTCCTGAGGCTAAATACAGAGGAGAGAGGAAAAAAAAAGTAATCATTTTATATTCCAGTGCCTGGTAGGAGAAACCTGCTGGAAGAAGGTTAAAGCAGTGTAGAGTGGTTTACCTCACCAGTTAAATATCACAGCTTGGGCAGTTCCTCACCCAGCAGGCAGCTCTGCTGATCAGGGCACCCCCAAAAGCAGCAGAGCTACCCTGGAACCTCTGCAGAGCATCCCCCGACACCAATGCACTCCTGGATAGTGACAGTAAATTAAGAAAAGGGCACAGCTTCGCTATTAAACAGCAACAGGGCCATAAAATAAGACATTTCAGCAACTATATGTGATTTTTAGGCTGGTGTCAACTTACAGCGATGCTCCAGTTATTCTGTGGAATAGAAAGTCTGACAGCCTCTATAAACATGGCTCATTTTTATATGGGAAACGTATAAAAATGCTGATGCATTATACTGTTGTATATAAACATGAAAAATAGCAAAGGTAAGCCAGAAAAGGTTTAAGTCCTTCAGAATTTAATAGAAAAAATATCCAACCATCTTTCCGAGTGATTACAGAAAATTACATCCCTATCAAAGAACTGTGAAAGATAACAGAAAGCTGCTGGGATGGACATGTTCTCTGCTTAATTTAGTAGATTCCTGAATGTCATTTCTACCCAACTGTAGTCACTGCATTACTCTTAAGTTTTAAAGATTTTTTCCCCACATAGACGAGTATGGAAAGGATATGAAATACCTGAAATACTTCTCCAAATACCAGAATCTAAAACGACCATATTCTCACCTTACCCTGCTAATACTGACATGTATTGCTTCTCGCTCCTAACTCACAATTAAAAAGATATCCATGGCACCAGATTTCTTTAATGCAAGACAACCCTGTCACTTCGACTGCAGAAATCTGGGTACAGCTGGGCTGGCAGGCGTCAGCACAGGAAAAAGATTGCATTGAACAGAGGGGTTCATTCCTTTGATTATAACAAGATGATGTTGAATGCCTGACTTGGCATGGCTGTGAGTGACTTTTAGTGGAACTGAGGTCAAGAAAGATGGGAACTTATTAAAAATAAATACATCAGAGGAAGGGAATATGCACACTCTGGGACTACCACTGACTGCAGGTTTAAAAAATACCTAATTCACTCATTAAAACTCAACAGAGACGGATCTGATTGGACTCCTCATCCATAGGATAAAAAAGGAGGGGCAGAAAAGCAGTGATTGAGTAAGAGCCCTCAGTAATGAAGACCACATCACATCCCTTGAGGTCATCTGTCCCTCGTCCCCGTGGCACAGACATGACAACCGGCTACTGCCACGTGCCTGCAGAAAGTGCAGGCAACTGCTCTGCTTCCACTTCCCATCTTTCTAAAGGATTTTCACAGGGAGCTGGCAGCTTTGGTAAGCAATTAGTGTATATTACTAAGACACTTCGCAGGGTTTCTATAAGCCAGAAGGAGCCACGCTGGGAGATCTGCTTTCTGCCCTAAATATAGCAGCGCAAGAAATGAAACGCGAGTGCCAGATTTCAGTGGGATTTCCCAGGGTGAAATGCAGTGCACACATGGCTCATTAGAGACCTTTAGAACAGAAACGAGAGCTACAGATTGCACCAGTGTATTCCCTTCCCAGTGCTGCTGCTGAAAACATTTTGGATGGATGGTGGTCATTTCCCCACCATGGATCTCATCATCTCTCCACACTCGCTCTCCGTGAGCATTTCAGCCAGCGCCTCCAACATGAGCATCAGGGAGAATCGTGACTGAGCAGAGAGTTCAGCCATTTAAATTCACATTTCTTACTGGATGGATGAATTTCAAGAACAGGAAAACACGCAATGAGGAGAAGGGAAGAGAGAAATGAGCACAACTGATTAGCTTACTCTCATTTACAGGGGTGCATTTGTCCACCATTTCCAGGTTCCTATGCCGTGTTCCCAAAGTTGGAAGCCTGCTTCTGCAAGACTTCAGAGCAGGGATTTGTACTTTTTTTCCCAGCTATTTCTGTCTATAGAGCTCTCTTGGGTCCTTGTATGTGTTCTGTACTGCATAAATCCTCACAGCACCTATGCATTTGTTTCAAACTGACAAACTTAGTAGGTGAGTGAAATCCATTTAACATGTCACCCTGCAGATTATTACCAACCCAAAGCAATAGTCTCTTTTGTTGACTATGAGAGGGGGAAAAAAAATTCCAAAAAAACCTCCAAATCGGGACTGACTCTTCTTTGCAATTGCCCAGATACTGTCCATATTTCAAAGTTTAAATCCCTGTCCTTTGCAGTTGCCTTCTGGAGCTCTACGCTGCCAGTCTGTTCTTCTCTCACTTATAACTCTACAACCCCAACTTGATGCCACCCATTTACATCCCTGTAAGAGGAGAACCCAGCCACACAACAACTGATTGGCCACTCTGTGTCTGTTCAGCATAATTTACAGGCAAAACTGGAATTAACTATCTTCCCACCCCTGGTTCTGACCCCACCTACAGCACAGATTTCTGCCCTCAAGTGGGAAGCCGTTCCCTTGTGCAGATTGCTCCTGCAGGGAAGTCTCTCAGTGACATTCTGGTGAGTGCACATTTGCTGTGAGCTGCCCTGGCTGGAAGCTGGGAGGCTGGAAAGTGACCACAGCAGTGCTCCTGTGGGAAGGGAGCCGAGGATGCCCCAGCTCCTGCTGCCTCACAGGGCTCCTGACACGGCAAGAACATCAGGGTATTTACTGGCCTCAGCCTCCCTGCACAGAGAATTGTTATTCCAGCCTTGAATATGTAAAAGCTCCTCAATCTCTGCTCAATATAAAAAGGACTGACAAGGCAAACTGTTCTGCACAAAAGCTTCCTAATAGAAGAAAGGTGTAATGGCAGTAAATGTAGCTCCACTGGGAAGAAGAAAGGAATTACACACATCAGCTTCCTAACATGCAGTCTGCTTCTTGGGCAAGGCACAAGGCTGAGTCCTTTATCACACTAACAAAGACAAATATCTTTGGTCAATAGGAAACTTCAAATAAAGATGAAATTTGCCTTTCAATCTATACCTGCTGGTGAACTGAACTGTTCTCCCTTCTAGACAAAGACGTTTTCTGTAAATCCACCCGATATTTCACAACTTAGCTGCTCAGGCTGAATCTCCTCCCTTCAGCAGGCTCAAGGCTTTGCTGCAAGCCTTCCATCAGTCTCTGCTGATGATATCTCCCTGTAAATAAGTGCTTGATTCAGAAGTGGTTTGCGTGCACAAATATGTAATTAGCAGGAATTCCCTTTCTACTACACAGAGAAAATAAAGACTATAAAAGGCATTTGATTTCCTAGTTCCCTAGAACAAAATTCTCTAATGCCTTGTTTTGAAAGATTAATATTTGTTGTCAGAAACAATACCACCCTATTAAATAATCTGAATCAAAATCAGCACCTACACACGTCTATATGACTTGCACCTACACGAAATACAAGTATGTCAGGACTCTGCATAAAGAATTAAAACATTTTTTTTTTATTCTTAAAATGAAGAGGTGCACCTTTCCAAGCATGTTTGCTTGCTAAGAAGTTAACAGAGGCAGGTCATGGATGTTTTCATGTATCCACCTGCAGCTGCAACTTCAAAAAATATGACAAACATCGATGTTTCCATTTCTGACAATTCACCCGTAGGCATCTCAGAGGTTACTCTGAAAGATTTCAGCCCATCTAGAGGTTTTATGTGTTTCAGTGTACATTAAAGAGAACCTTAGGGATAATAAAGAGCAGAAATCAGATGCACATTCCTGCTGACTTGTGTGGTACCAGGCGTTAATGAACAAGGTGAGAACACAGGAAAGCAGAACACGCTCACGTTTCTCAGCTTTGGTATCTTCAGTGGAAAGAACAAACAGCAGAAAATGGCCATGTCTGCTGCTACAACACACACACATTTCTGTATGCCATGCCTGTTTGCAGATCCTCAATACGAGGAGGGATTTAACAGAGCCAAGGGGTGCAAGCAGAGACGTCACTGCCAGAAGCTGCATGGAAATGCTGATAGTCGTAATTAGGCAGAATTTGTGTAATTGAAGTGCTGCTTAAGTGGAGGTGGTGGCTTTATCACGAGGTGACAGGCTCCTGTCCCCAGACACGGGACCCTCGGGCACTCCAGACCCCCCCAGCACCACTGACCTGGCCACCACCCGGGCAGTACAGCCCTTGGGCAGAGCAGGGCTGGTTCCAAACGCCTGTGCCAGGGATGGGTGGTTTATAAAATGCCACCCCTATTCCAGGGACACACTCCATGTGCCAGGATGACCAGGGAACGGTGCTGGCATGAGAAAGATACACTTTTTGCAGCATCAAAAACTAAGACACACACAGGTGGAGATGCAGGGGAATGTCCAAGACGTTCCCGACCCCAGAGGCTCTCCAGCTGCTCAGCTCTGCACACCTCCAGCTGAGAAAACCCCTCTCCTGTGTTTCACAGGACACACTGAGCCAAAAAGGTTTAGCCAGTAATAATCAAAACACCATTGGAAGTCAAGAAAACCTGTACAAAACCAGACACCATCAGGAGCACTCAGGCAAGAGAGGTGCACCTGCACCCCTGCATCTGTGTCTGTCAGCACAGCAGCTCAGGAACACGAGCTGTGCCCTTGCACTTCTCATACGCACACCACTAACCTGCCTTTGCAGTAATGAAACTTTAATTTTAGCTGGTTAACCCACACTGAAGAATCATTTGTGAGGACCCTCAGTCACTTTAATTGCACAAGGATAAAATAATTTTCAGGGACCCTGTGTGTGGGAGTGAACTCTTCAGGTTTCGGGTTTTTTTTCCCTTTTCTTCTGGTGGGATGGAAACTCAAAACACTTCAATTAGAAGCAATTACTGGAGATGTAGAGGCTTCTCTGAGGTTAAGCTGCCCTTCATTTTCCCAAGAGAAGCCTTTAATTAAATGCAAATAATCACAAATTTCATATAGCAAATTGCCATAATTTCTCTGTTAGTTACTGGATCTCATTTAAAAAGGAAAGAGGTGGGCGGCAGCGCCGGGTGGACGCAAAGGAACGAGAACCCAAGAGGTTAAGGCTGAATTACCTGGGTGAATCTATCCCTCTTCTCTAAGTCTGTCTCCAGCCACATCATTTCAGTGCTAACAGGCTGTCCTTCATGCGAGTGCACTGGAGTGTAGTCCCTCAGAAACAGGCCTAAATACAAATAATTACCTCAGTCCATCTTGCTGCTGGCCGTGGCAGAGGAGGCAGGACGGGTAATGGGGTGGATGCAATTGAAGTGGAAATGGCCAGAACTAAAACTCAAGCTAACATGAATTCAAATGATATATTTGATATATTCAAGTGGATCTCCACTGCAGAGCTCTGGAAGAACAGGCACAGGAAACGGCAGCATTTTAAATACAGCTATCAAATGAGGCATGGGAGCGGAGAAGAACTAATACAGGGATAATATTTCCCCCCTGCAGGAGGGCAAAGACAGACTCTGCACGGCACAGGGCTGTAGTTCTGGCCTCAAACTCCTCGGTCATCACGGCAAAAGACACTTGCAGAAGGTAAATAAAGTAAATGTGGGGAGAATAGGGCACTTCTCTTTCACCTTTTGTTTGGCCAAACACGAGCTCATCGCAGCAAACAGGCAGGACCCAGCTTCACCCAAAGGTGAAGGTTTCTGCTCCTCAGCACTTCACTCTTTCCTCAGCCATTTACAGTTCAGAGAGAAAGCCACCTCCCTCCACTCTCCATGGATTACGCTCCAACAGCAGGGGCCCAGCGTGCCAAGAAACATTTTCTGAAAAGCTGATGGCCTTGCAGTTCCAGGAGGAGTGGAAGGAGGCATGGAGACCACTCCAAGCAGCATCTCAGCCTGAAGGCAGCCATGCAGAACAGGTGCTTCAGAGGAATTGTATTTTTGTTCCAGCAGTAGCTGCTGGGTTTTGAAAGCCTGGAAGGTCACTGCTCTCTGCTGTGCAGAGAGTTCAGGAGGGGTGTTGGGAAGCTCAGAAAGAAAAAAAAAAGGAGCTCAAGGAACAAGAGAAGCAGCAGTAGAAAGCTGACTCTATGGCTCAGCATGGCACATCATTTCTGCGTGGATTCCCAAATTAAATCATTTCTCCTCCTGCACTGTGAGAATATGGGGAAGGATCAGATTGTAAGCTATTCAGAGGACTAACTGATTATCGACATTTTAGCAGCGAGCTTGTTTTTGTTCTTTCGCACATTTATAATAATACCTTTTACATGTTCTCTAAGAGACAAATCTCTCTCTGCTTCAGAACTGCTAGTCTGAAGATCTTTTGTTGGCACTGAGATGAATGCTAATATGAAATATCTTATTTCTTCAGATGAAAGAGAAGCTGAGAGCAATCTCCTCTGGAGGGAGGTGGCAGGAGGGAGGATCTGGGATCAAGAGTTTGTGACTCACCCCCTGCACAGCCCACCCGTGCCCTCCTTGCTGTTCCATCTCACACTGAGCAGCTCCTCCTGGGCTGTTAACGCTTCCCATCGGGCTCCGTCCACCACAGCAGGGACCTGGGGCAGCAGCAGCAGACAGGGCCCTCTCTGCTCACAGGCAGCAATGCCTGGAAATGGAGTGTTATACCAGAGACCAAATGATCAACCTCCCATTGCAAACCACCCAAATCCCTGCCACCCTCCTCCCTTCCCCCTCTTTTTGTATCCCTCTGTTCTCGGAGACTTCAAACAAAGCCATAATGTATTTTTAATGCAATCAGGTGTTTTCCTGCTGTGGAAATAAAGAAGACCAGTTATTGAGTCTCAGCTTGCTTGCTTGCTAAGAAGTTTGGCCCATGCAGCAAGCGTGGCAGATGATGCTTTGCCTGCACACGTGCACTGAACTGCAGGTATGAGGAGATGGGTATTGCTGAGTTTCCTCCAAATCAGAAGTGCTAATAACCAAGGGATGTGTCCTGGAGTATCTGGATGTCAGGGCTAAATTCTCTGGTGTCCAGTAGGAAAATAGCACCAATAAAAAAGTTTCTCTGCTATGGGGACATTTATAACATCTTTCACTCCTGGTGAGTAGCAAGTACAGAATTTATGCAGCAGCTTCTTTCACAGTAGAGACACCAATAAATAAGACTTCTTTGCTCTACCTCTGAAAAATGCAGTAACCAAATATGTTTGAGATATTTGTTCCTCCTGGATGCACAGTTCTGTTCAGATGGCTTGAGTATGAACAGTGGCTCTGGAAACATCTGAGAGCTGAGAGCTGGAAGCCTGTCCATCAAGATGGAAGCACAGTCACATAAACCTCAGCTCCTCGTGAAACCCAACCCAAAATGTTTGAGGGGAAAGGGCCAGGTGCCATCCTAACACTCTGAACACCACAGACTGCCTTGAGCCAAGAGAAAACCCAAAGGATTACCTAAGTGATTGCAGCGCAGCATTTGCAGCTTGGCTGAGTGGCACGAGTAGAAGACTTTACTATTTCACCATTTCTTTTGCTCCCATGGCATAATCTGTCAGCATATCCAATGCCATGGCAGGCCTCTGAAAAACTCAATGGTTCAGCGGAGAGTAGAGACAGAGAGGTAAAAATATGGGGACGTTTCATCACTTTTCGGTAACAAGGATGAAGGAAGCCTTATGTGCTTGTGCTGGCTGAGAAAATGTGGCTATTAGGATAATAAAAGTGAAATATTATGAGAGACTGATGTTTCAAAGGTGTAACACTGGAAGAAAATGATGCACTTTAACTCAGCAAGTCACCAGTACCAAATCCTTGACGCCCTGAAGGATGCAGCAATGAAGGGGTCAAATTTTCAATAGCTTCACACCATATCCTATTAAAACTGACTATATTGTTCTAAACTCCAAATGAGTGAAGGCAAAAAAGTACCATATGTACTTTTAACAAAGATAAGTAATCCCAGTTGCTTTTCATGCAGAAACAGAAACCCTCCAGGAATGAAATTTGGATCTCTAAAAAAGACTAAAAGAAAAGCATAGCACATTTTATCCTCAACCTAGAGGAAAGAAATCAGAAGTTACTGTAAAGAAAACTGCAAATAAAAAGCATTATGGTGAAGAGCTTGATCCATTGATGTCAGTGCCAAGATTCCTGCTAAATTCCAGCCAGGAAGGATTTCACCCGTAGGAACTTCTTCACTTAATAGCACAATCACTCACAGCACTGCTGGTGTTGTCAGGCCGCTGCAAGATTAACATCTTTATATCAGAAGATGCAGTCCATGTGAATGAGGAAAGAAGGGAAATACACAAAGCTCCTGGGCCGTGCAGGCAGTCTCAGAACAATTACTTGTTCTATAGAAAGAGCAACATGAATTAGGATGGGAAAGTGCACAATTTTGTAATGCCTGTGTGTGCAAGGGGGAGAGGGGGAGAAAAAGAACTTCACTCTTTCCTCAATAAGGATACAGGAATATTAATTCTAACTCCAGCCGATTTTAGCTGACTGATTACAACTGCACCATAAAGCAGAAGCTGAAAAGCTGATCAGAGTTCCTTCCCATGTTGGCCTTACCATTGCACCTAAAGAGACCCCAGAGAAATCATGAAAAGAGACTATAAACAACACAGTCATTTTCTTCTGAGCCAATCTCTGATTTACAAAAAAAAAAAAAAAAAAAAAAAAGAAATTAGAACAAAGTCTATTCCTTTAAATCATTAATAGAAGAATCCTGCCTGCTAGGGCAATGAGCTTTCCTAACTAATCCATCTTTACTGCTGTGTTATTACCCCACTGTTTTCCTGTAATTGAAATGTGGCAGGTAGTTTACACACAAGAGGGAGTAATTGTATTGGAAATAACTGTTCATAACCAAATTTTAAAAGCTCATTTTTCCTAGAAACTTTTAATAAAGAAAGCAAGATAATAATGATATTTAGCATTTGTGTCATCTACAGCAGCGTTTTGTCTCTCTAAATTGCCAACATTTCATTCAACAGTGCTAAACCAGACCCCTTCAGTTATGAACAGCCCGAGGCAAAAAAAAAAAAAGGGGAAAAAATCTGAACAATTGAAGTAATTTGTTCCTGTCCAATTAAAATAATAAAATATGGCTGAACTTCATGCTAAAGGGTGCAAACCTCATGTGGTTATGGAAGGAGAACCCAGGAACCCAGGAAGGAGAACCCAGGTGCTGTGGTCAGGGACCCCCAGCCTGAGCCTCACTGGGCCAGGAGGGGAAGATCCCCCTCTCTGTACCCCAAGGAAGGTGGAAGGAGGGGGTCACTGCCTGCCCACTCCCACACTGCATTCCCTTGGAGGTGCACATAGATTGCACAAGCATCCTGCACAGACCTGGAGGCAGCACATGCTGTCACAGAATTACTTA
Source organism: Mohoua ochrocephala (assembly GCA_013398855.1). Taxonomy (NCBI): domain Eukaryota; kingdom Metazoa; phylum Chordata; class Aves; order Passeriformes; family Acanthizidae; genus Mohoua; species Mohoua ochrocephala. Next base: position 1,392,022 of record VZTA01022718.1, on the reverse strand, counting down.
GGTCAGAAAAGACCTCCAAGATCACTGAGTCCAACCACTAACCCAGCACTGCTGAGTCCACCCTAAACCCTGTCCCTAAGCACCACAGCTGCACATCTGCAAATACCTCCAGGGATGGTGCTCTCCCAGGCTGGAGGAACACGTTGAGTTTGGCTCATGGAGGGAACTCCTGAACACCAAGTCGCAGAATATTTTTGTCTTTACAGAACTAATCTGAAGCCTTTACTTTGGATGCTTCTTAGAAGACAGTTCTCCAGGAATTTCAAGCCTTGCAGGCTGATTAGGGGGAAAATATTATTTTTTCATTTATTACAGTTTGAAGTCTAGTAGAACCTGCCACTATATGGGATTACAGGATGCCATATGCAAACAGCTCCTGTCCCAAAGCAATACAATCTGCAACAAGCAAACAAGAGCTGTGGATAGAAACACCAGAGAAGAGCAAAGGAAAAGCAAAAGGTCCTGTATGCTTTGATGGGCAGACAAGTAGGTGGGTGTTTGACATTTAAATGCAGCCACAACAGGACACAGTCCTCATCTCTCCTGTTTAAAGCTCTGCCTGCTGCCTAACAGGCTGTAAAGGGGTTCTAATGGATAGTGCTTCAGACTCCTAACACCATTTAAAATGCCAGGCATTGTGTGCTACCCTTGTGGAAAGAGGTCAGTGCACTGTCATTGCCCATTATCAGAGCTTTCTAGCTTTGGACTGCTTAAATTAAGGACATTGGTTTGCTGTGTTTATGTAAGCACACCTTTTCTCGTAATATGCAGCAACGAATACAACAGGAAGCTTTTTAAAAAAAATGTTTTAAGTTCACTAATAAGAGCTGAAACAGAGATCCCCAGCACATCACTGGTGTGCAGCATAAAATATGCATGTGCTAATATGCAGAGTCACGGGCTATGCTGCTGCTAAAGAGCTGCATCACTGGCTGCTAATGCAGGCGGGCCAGAACGAGGAAAGTTGTTAAGAGCTCTCATTCCAGCTTCATAATTAAGTTGGGACCTACAAATCCATGCAGGAGCTGTGCCCATCTCAGCCAAACCGTGCAGCTGGAGGTTGAGCCTGCCACAGCTGGAGATTATGACCACCACAGCTGGAGGTTTAAACCACCACAGGTGGAGGTTTAGACCGCCACAGCTGGAGGCTGAGCCCTCGGCCACGTTGATGTGACTGCAGGACGCAGCTGCCACCTGCGTGGGACCTGCAGACTGAGTGGCTCAGTCACACTCACAACCCACAGGCATTGACATCACTTCCTCAAGCCCAGTATGTGCAAACCACAGACCCAGCAGCAGGCTTGTCCAAGATCTGAATGAAGCAGAGCACCCTGTACCTATATATCATGGGAAAGTTGAGCATTGGATGGTGGTTTCTACCTCAATTAGGTTAGGCCACCTTCAGAGCATATTTGGGTTTCAACCAAATCGGTGGCTTTGGTCCAGATTCATTCCGTGGTTTGGCTTAAAAATCCCAGCAAGGTTTAGAGGGAGCAGCTTCCCAGAGCTTCCTGCAGCCCCAGAGCAGCACAGCCCTGATGGACACGAACAGAGCAAATGGACCTGGCCGTGGGAACCAGCTGTGGGACAGGCAGATGACTTCTGAGGTACCCTCTAGGCCTGTTTTTCGTACAGCCTGTGCTGGATAAAGGCATTTAAAACAAATTGAGTATCAAACAGTACATGAGAAGTGAATGATTGCGCCAGAGGACAGAGCAGACAGCGACCAGCTGTCCCCATGCAGGTGTGACACTGCTTTGACAGCCCTGTGTAAGAGGCAATAGCCACACACACATTCGTTTGAGCCTTGAACATTCAAATAAAAGCAAAACCTAGAATAAATTAGTGATGCTTGCTTGTTTAAAGCCACTGACTGGAAGCTTATGGCCTGATTTCACAGGAGTTGTCTCCTGGAGCACAATCCAACAGGGTATGCAGAGGGCAGGGAAAGGGAGGCCAGGGCTGGACATGGAAGTGGAGCGGATGGATGCTGCTACAGCAAGCATGAGGAGGTGTTTTTTTATCCTGAGATTGTCTTGCTTCATCTCCTTCCCCCTTCTCTACTCTCCACTCCCCACTATCAGCATTTAAAACACCCCTGAGTTTTCTTGAGCAGGTTTGCTGTGCTCATTAAAATACTGTGAGCACTTATTGGCTATAATGAGCATCATTAAATTCTGGTAAGCGCCAGGACTGTTCCGTGGAGTTGAACAGACTCGGGTTCTGGAAGGAGAGCTCAGGGGTGGGAAGATGCTGGAAATACTACCTGTCCCAGAAGAATAGAAACACAAACCTTCCTCTCCCTTCTGCTCTGCAAGCACTGGGGTAACTCGGACCTGTTAAGCAGCAGCTATTGCTTACTGACTACTCAGATCATTCCTCTGCCCCAGAACTCTCAACTCCTCTTATCAGAACAGGAACAAATTAAAGATTTTTTCCATATTTGCATCTCCTCATTTGATAATTTTCCTACATTTGTTCTTTAGAGATAAAAGTCTGCCTCTAAAAACTCACTTAGCCAAGTGGTTTTCTCAGCCTCAGGGAATGGTGCAGGAGGGATTGCAGAGCAGGATCCAAAGCAGCTGGCAACGCTGCAGGAACAGCAGGAGATCAGGAGATGAATGGGTGCATATTGGGGCAAGACTCACATTTTACATGCCCAGTTCTTGTATTTATTTCCAATTGGCTGTGCCAGAAACACTCACCCTGACTAGTGTGGCCATGCCTACGACCATAAAGCTGCTCCCACTGCAGGACTCAGCACCACCACCTGTGTTCTTATCACCAAATGCTGTTCATCATCCACTAGCATTAGTAGATATGAATTAACTAAGCCATACACAAATATACTTTACCCTGGAATAATCCCCAGTAATCCGAGGGCAAGTAAGGAAATTGAATCAGACAAGAAATTGAAGATTAGTGGATCCCCCCAAAAGCCAGTCTGTATCCTTTAGGGGGGGACAGAGCTGCTGGAAATGGGAGGTTTCTGCACACATCCCTAGGAGATGGCACTTCAGCACCTGGCCTGCAAAAGGGAGTGCACCAGGAGAGGGCAGTGATGGAGAAAAGGGCAGAGATGCTCACCTGACTTCTCAAGCAACCTCTAGAGAGCTGACTGACCACCACCAAACAGCAAAACCCCATGGGACCGAAGTTATGTTATTGGAAAGAAATAAAGTTGTATTCCTGAAAAAGGATAATTTGAAATTCTTTTATTTTGTTCTTGGGTTTATACTCACACCACTGCCTGTATATGCAATGAGAGCACATAACCAACCCTTCCACCACCTCAGAAATACCTATTTCTCAACTCCATTAATCTAAAGACCATAGTTCAGCATGAAATGGGTATCAAAATGGCATCAATTTCACGAGATTAAATAACCGGTCTGGTTAAGCATTAATTGCTCCACTTTGGCCACTCTTTGCCCACTCACAGGAGCTTTTTGTGGATTACTGCTTTATAATTGCTTGCTCCCTAAGCACACATGCACTGCAATCTTCTGCACACCTTGACAGCAACCTGGTTAGAGGAAATGAACGCTCCACGTTCCCCTGACACAGCATTTTATCTGCTGGGTACAGGAAACCAGAGATTGTTTATTCAACTTCTCATGGCCCATTAATGACATAATGCTGGCCACAGCTGTTCAGGACTGCACAAGACCAAAGCAGAGAAACAGATGCCAAAATGACTTCAACCACACTGCTCATATCAGAGTCTGGCTGGGAAGGTCCTTGGAAGTTGTCTAGGGAAGTGTGGCTTTACAGCTCCCTCAGGAAGTAAAATCAGGATTAAAGCCTCAGACTTGGTTTCTCCTGAAGACTCAAACGATCTCAAAATGAATAACCTCATCTGAACAAGGTGGCAACGACTACTTAGAAGAAGAGAGGACTGATCATTTCATTTTCGCTCTGCCTGGCCAAATTACCTACTGAAAAGCAAGGATCTGCCATATATAAAGGCTCACAAGCCCTGGAAGTGGAAAGCTAACCCTGGCCAGGGAGTATGTGCAGCAAGGGAGAGCTGCTCCAGCACTGACATGCACCAAGCACAGCAATACAGGGATAAGGACATGCTCCACCTAAGTACCACGGCCAGGGAGACACCCTGTAAATTTTATTTTATTTCATGAAGCTTCCAGAACTACGTCATTATGGAACCGCATGAATTTTCCCAAGGAAAAAGCAAATCAAGTTTCTTGCCTTCCCAGTCATGGAGAAAAAGTCTAAGAGAAAGGCTCAAACCCGTTTGACACCCCAGTTCAAAATAACCGAGTTCATTAATTTTAAAACACTTTATAACTGAGAATTGGGGAAGGGTGGTGGATATTGTTTACATAAACACATGTACATATAGCAGATAAGAGGAACGTGATTTGCAATGCTGAGCTGATTCCTCAGCATGGCAATACCCAGCAGAAAGAGAGGATCATTGGGTAAATTTGTTCCTCTCTATAAAAGGACTGTCCATGGCAACAAAACACCCCATTATTGAAGCTGCATCTGAAGTCATGCTCAGAAGAAAGACCAGCACCCTCCCTCATCTTCCCCAGACCTTCCAGGGTAACCCCTACTTACAATTGTGAAGTTCATAACCTTCAGAATCCAGATGGTCATAGCAAGGTTCACCAGGATTAAAATCATTAGGAGCAGCACAAAGAAATAGAGGCACCTCTTCCTCCAGCCATAAATCCCCACTTTGTATACCTGGGGTCCTTCCGAGGTCTGCATGGTGCTCCGGTGCGCGTACTGTTCCTGAGGCATCTGAAATGACCACAAAGAGACAACCACGTGTATTCAGGGGCAGGAGAAAGCCAATGATAAAAACTGCTTCTGTCTCTGCCTCTTGGAGGGTTTTGGTTTTCTCTTTTTCAGAGTTTACCAGCTAGGCAGCAGCTCTTTGGATACCTCGGTTATTTTTCCTTCTGCTTGCTGCGCACAGTAACGACCGAAAGAGAATCTGATGTGTTAAATGTATATGAACATCCTTATAAATACACGTAAGCACGCTGTCTAAAGGTATCCTACAAAAATCACTCTGGAGTGACTCTGTTCACTGCCCCAGGTTTTGCAAGGCAGGCACTCCAGGGCCTCTAAGGATCCTGAGGGGAAAATTTTGCATGCGTTTGGTAAAAGCAGTTGAGTTCAGCAGTTTGTTTGGAAGATGCAATATGACTTCTCAGAGGTTTCATTTAAAAAAAAAAACTAAAAAAAAATCATCTCAAGTAAAATCATTCCTTCCAACCAAAGAAAAAAAAGCAAAGGGGAAATGTTTGCCTTTCCTCTTCCTGCACCCCAGTCTTGCCTAAGCCAGTAAACCTGAAGCAAGGTTCTCCAGCTGCCACATCCATAAACAATTATCCCCAAGTATCTCTGCTGGGTGGGTGAGCATGCTTGGACAACATGGACGGAGGGAGGGAGGAAGGAAGGAAGGACCCTAGAGTTTGCCATGGCGAGCAGCACCCCACTCCCACACCCTGGTACCTAGCTGGCTCTGGGCAGTCGGGAATTTGGCTGCCCCCACCAAGGATGCAAAGAGATGAAAGCTTTTCAAGGGCATCCCAACCAGCTGGGACAGGGGTCTGGAGCACAGCCACCCCCTCAGGGGCTGTGTGCACACAGGGGTGGATCGTGGAGGTATTTGCTGCCACAGGAATGAAAGTATTCATGTTCTCACCACTCATATTCGGGTTGAGGAAAGCCACTTTCACGGGCTTCCCCAGGGATCAGTTTCTCATGTTTTCAGCCTATTTTGACGCACAGACTGAGGAGATCATCTCTAGTAACGCGGAGTTTGCTGAATGTTTTGCATTTTAGACTCCAGACAGATAAGAAGCCGCCAAACACGTTCTTGCACTACTGATTCAATACCACGAGTGTCTTCCTCGGGGTTGCTGGCACTGATGTTTGCATGCAGCGAGTTACAAAATTTCCATCCCAGGAGGGAAGAGTGCGAGCTCCCCTGTGGGAGTGTGATCTGCAAGTCTGGAAGGAGGCAGTGGCAGGAATGAGATGCTCGTCAGGGAGGGGAGCTGGGTCACCAACAAATGCACAGACTCGGAGCAAAGCAGACCTTTTCACACTGCTACAACCACGCCAATCTGCACAAAGGGAAAACCTGAACAACAATAAATTACAGAGTTTCCACTACCTGGGGGAAATTATAACCGCAACTACTGTACAGTCAAGGATTTTATTGCCTAATATTTTAACAGGGTATCCTGGAGAACACATATTAAATGCAGCCTCTCCCTGGGAGAAAATGAATAAATTGCATTGCTAACCCTCTCAAACTTTGGAAGAGGTTTGACCAAGGAGAAACAATATGAAATACCCAGCTAAAAATACCCCTTTATTGCAAAACTTGTTTATTCACTATATCTCTCTTTGCTGCTCTCACTGCTTTTTTTCTTTACTTGCAATTTCTAGGATGGAGAAAATAGCATATCCAGCTGGGGCAAAACTCTACAAACATCAAAAGAATTTATAGCAACAGAACACAACCACAAAGAGCAACTTGCATCCATACAGTAGCCTGGTTTTGAGGAATTTCTCTAGTTCTGATAAAATATTTAACTCACAGCTGCCCTAACAGAGATAGAGCAACTAAAGTACTACAACATGGGTGACAAGCAAGGCTGAGTGATACAGTATAAATTCATAGCAGGAAAATAACATGGCAATTGTAGAGATCATGTTCTTTCTATACAAACTCTCACACAGCCACACTTAAGCAATATATGGTTTCTAGCTAGTGTGCCCCCCCAAACTGTAAATACTACCAAAAAAATTGCTCGTGTCTGTAGTTCTCCAGGAAGAGAAGACAGAATGATGGACACAGAGTGCTGAGGTGTGCTAAATGAGCAGAATAAGCAGGTCTGCAAGGCAACTACACGTGGAACCAGCTATATCCACTATTAATAATCTGTACTGTGTGGGAGGGAGAAGTATGCTAGTCATAATTTACATTTTGGCAACTTTTCCTGACTCTAGCATTAAAAAGAATGAAGGCACCAGAAAAAAAAAGGTACTGCTTTGAAAGAACATCCAGTAGCTGCACTTGCTGCTGACACCTCCCCCCTTTCAATTACTGAACTAAGGGGAAAGGCTGCTGCTGCTTAATAGGATTTTTCACTCCTTCTTCAGGAAAATATTAGGAACCACCACTTAATTCTGTAACGGCGGAGAAAGGACGGAGCTGAAACAAATACAGAAATAGGAAAAGGAGCATGGCTTCCAAAGGTCAAACTTTAAAGGGTCTGCCTGACCTGAGAGGGCTTAAAGACACAAGTGCACAGCACTGGGTCACCACCAGGGCGTGGACAATCTCACCTACAAAAGAAAAACAATGCAGCAGCCAAACCTTTGCCATTTAGCCACAGACAACATGGCCACGACTGCAAAAGTATAGCCTGGAACTTGGGTATTTCTCCGAGGAATTCTTGGTATTGCATAAAAAGAAGAAAAAAGGGTAATGAGTTTTTGCACAAGAGCTGTACACTGAGCCCTTCTACACACCAACACTAAAAACAGGGCCTGAGACAAAATCCAGTCCACTTACAAAAGCTATTCATCCTTTTGCTTTAGCATACCTTAGAGATATGGCCCATGACAAGAAAGATGCATTTGTTTTTTCAAGACCACTGGAAGAGCCCTGCTGATCCGCACAGGCTGCTCGCAGCAGCTCCTGCAAAGAAGCTTCAGCGCTTCCCTTCAGCAGAGCTGAAACCAGGCTCAGCTGAAACCAGGCTCAGCTGAAAGGCACCAGAAAGCAGAGCTGGCACTGTGCTTCCAAAATTCACACCAGACCTCGCCACCTATGGAAAATCTTTGCTCCGTGCCTCTCCCCCTCCTTCCACCAAGTCCCTTCTGCCCTGGCAGCAAGTTCCTCACGCAGGGTGTGCAGCCCACATTAACAATTCCTCAGGCAGGGAAGTGTTTTACACGCACAGGGATGAATTAACACCTTTCCCACATAAACACTGGTGCTGTAATGTTCTCTGGCCACGCTGCCTTGGGAGGCTCAGTGAGGGCCATGAGTAGGGTGAGGTATTACGTAAGTAATCAATAATGCTTTTCTGCCGTGGGGGTTTCTTTGATCAGCACTTGAATGATGTATGTTTAGTAATAGAACAATTTCAAGCTGAAAGAGGATGCAATCTGGGAAGGCAGCTTCTGACTTATGGGGCCTCTTGAAATTTGCTGCTGGAAATGTCCTGGAGCTCATGGAATCAGCTCATTGCAGCAGGAAGGGCCCAGAGCCTCGCACAGCCAATGCAGTATCTCCCCTGCCTGCCTGCCTGCACATAACTGAGGTGTAACAGCCTCATCAGAAAAACCAGGAGCATCTGACCCCAGGCTGACCCGAAGCACTACGATGGGAACGCCTTTCCAGAGATGAGAGAGGGGTTCAAATTCCCTCAGGTCTCGGACGACATCTCCCACATCTGCCCTCTCTTTGTGTCCATATCGCCAACATCCTCTTCTCTTTCTCTTTGTTTCTGAAACAAAAACCTTTTCTTTTGGGCTGAAATGAGGGGGAAAAAAGCCCTAAAAACCTTCAGAGGTGCTCTCTGCCATATCACTGGAAGGCACTGTACTTGTATTCACTAGCTGTAAATGCTCTGCAGATTCATCCTCTTTAATTTCTCTGTCTTTTAAGTGCACAGTATCCACCAGGCTCAAAAGAACAGACATTGCTGGAGCGTGACTGAGAACAAAACCTGGCGTGACGAAGAGTGTTTTGAGCCATCTATCAACAAGACATTTTGCGTCTCCGCTCCCCATAAAACTCTCTCAAGTTTGACACCCCCAGGTCCGTTAATCCACCAGCAGCATGACCCAAATTTGATTTATGGCCCTTCGCACGGGTCAGACTGCAGCCCGGGTCTCCATAACAAGGATCAGGCTCTGGAAAATGACTTCTCCGTTGCAGCATGGCCCGTGAGGGCTGAGTACTGGGGGACAGTCCACGGGATGAAAAACTTGCTGGGATAGTTACATCTCACAGCACTTTGCTCCAGGACCATCTAAGCCATGAACTTGGCCTCTGTGATTGTTATTGGTGTCCCCAAAGCTGAAATCTTCGCTCTCTGCTTGTCCCTCCTTTCTGTCAACAATGCCTATCCCTCCCCTCCGTATGGGGAGCAGTTCTTCCATGCCTTGGGAGCACCATCACCACTCAGTGCCCATTTCTCGGGTATCACTGCTGTGTGATACATGGCCAGAGCGAAAAAAGTAAAAGGAAACATCCTAAGGAATGTTCTTTTTCCTTTATGAGTAGTCTCTACCAGGGGAGTACCCCACAGGTAGTGTTATTCAAACATCTGTGATTCTGGCAAACATAAGCACACCAACAAGCTTTTTTCGATCTGTTCTCCATCAGGGCACACTCTGCCTAGTCCACTGGAAAACACCTCTCTTCCCTCTCCTGTCTTGTGCAAGTTGGACTCAACACAGGCAACTGGGGAGACCTTGGGGACTCATCTCCTGGTAAAGCATCTCATTCAGATCCCTCAGTGCTCCAGGCTACTCCCCACCTCTAACATCCTGAATTTCCCCAGCTGCTTGGGCTGGCAGCATTTGGACAACAAATGTGCTTGAGGATAAGTGCACTGCAAGAACCTCAGTTTATAAACCAACAGCTTGGAGCAGATGGACTCAACCAAAAGCTGAACATGGGACTGTCCTGCCCCTTCTCTGCATTCAAGGAGCACTCACAGTAAAACTCTAAACCTATTAGAGTTTGCCAGAACAAACCCAAGTAACAGGCAGCTCCATCTCTGAACAGTATTTCCTCAGCCAAAAGTGATATTTTATTATGCTGCAAGAGTCTGTGAGCAATGTAATGTCACTATTGCTTCTCTTCTCTGAGAAGGACAGAAACACGTCTGCTTTCTCATTTATGACAGTCTCTTCTAAATTTTACATTTTTTTACTTGATAGTCACCTTGTCTCAATACTTTTTTCAGAATTAAGAAGAAAACGGGAAGCCAGCAGGGAAGAGTCTCTGCAGTGAGTCCTTTTATGTATCAAGCTAGTCAACAGAGAACGTCTTTCACAAAATGCCCCACGATTTGTGGCGATAAATTCACGCTGCATGCAAACACCACACCAGCTCTGCTGCATTCGCACGCCGCTTCCTTTGCACCACTCAGACGATGTGAAGCACTCACAAGCCTCTGTCCATCGGTGCCAAGTTTAGAAAAGCTCTTTCCCACCAGAGCGTCTCAAAGCAGGATGAACAAACACGAGAACTACACCGAAATAGCCAGCAGCAGGTGTGACTGCAGGAGGCTGTGGGAACAGCAAGAGGGATATAATCAACTGAGCTCGAATCAGAAAGCAAGCCACAGGAGGTGACACTTTGCAGACTCCTGCCCCGACACGCTCTCACCCCACAGCACCAAGAAAAGAGATATGGCTCGCAGGAATGTGCAAAGCAGGATCGTAATATGGATTTATTCGGCTGGAGCCCAACCAGCACGGCACAAATGGAGAACTGTGGGCTTGAGCGTGCGCCAGGATCCAGAGTGCAGTCTCTGCGGTGATCCTGCTCACAAGTTAAAATTTGTTCTGCTGCATCTTCCCTCTGCCATCTTCCCTCCACACGAGGTGCCTTCTGTGCTGATCCATTTGCTCTTTTGCACAGACTCACTCGCTTTCGGGTTTGCTGCTGGCAAGGACCAGGAGAAGGGACAGCCATATTAGGGTGTGCTAATGGCTCTCTTATCTGCTTCCAAAATCAAGAGGCTCTCTGCACTCTGACCACACATGCACACATTCTTCAGTCCTCCTGGATTCAAAGCTTGAATGCTTGACCCAGGTGGAGCTGCACAGAGGTCACTGAGGAGGTTCAGGAGCAGCTGCCAAAGTTAGGGAGGAAACACCAACTCCCATGGCCCTGGCTGCTGCTGGCTAAGATGGACATTTCCCAGCCTCTTCCTATCTCTACCTTTTCAACAATGACAATCAGATTTGGGAGGTGGGATGCTGCATGAGGAGAGGCAGGAACTTGAATTTTATTTTATTTTATTTTATTTCTAAATAAGCTTAGAACTAGCAGTGAAGAAGATAATAGGCTGACTGGTTGCCTAAATTAACAGCTGCTGAGAAAAGCAATAGACCTCCAAGTCTGCAGGGTAAGATGGCAGCCTGTGAAGGCTCAAGAAGTTCCAGATCACATAAGACCTTCGTTTAACACAGCATTTTCACTGCAGGTGTATTTTATGCAAAGCAAATTCTGAGCTTATCAAGCCTCTTCATTTTCATCACATGCCTCCCCCTTCCACAGCTCATCTCTGTCCTTCCTCTCATTCCCTTTGCCCCCATCAGCCTCCAGGAAGCCACGGGACATCCATGTCTCCTGTAGGATGCCCTTCCTGCACTCCAAACCCACAAAGCCTCCACTTGACTCAAACCAAGGTAACACTCTTCAGCAGCATTACCGGGAGAAAGCTCTGCTCCTGCCGTGTGCTGGATCCGTCACCCTTCGGTGGGGAACCTCCCCTTGTCCCTGAATTTTTGGGTTGCCAAGACGAGTGGCTGTTTGAGCCCTGTGTGTGCAGCCCTGCTGGATGCAGGCAAAGCAAACCCTGTGCCTGCTCCCATGAACCGGTCAGAGATTCCTAGCACCGTCCCACTGTATAATTTAATACACTTGATTCATTCCTTGCTGAAAGGGGAAAAAAAACCCAAAAAACAACACTACCACCATAAAACACAGCTAAAAAGCATTTTCAACACATCAAATAACGTTGCTCTGAAAAGCCAAGGCAGAGGCAGTGGCAGAGGCAGGGAAGTTTGTGAAGCGACGCGAGGCGGACTCCTCCTGACACCTCCATCCCTTGACGAACGCGCGCTCCCGAATCCCGAGCCCAAGCCTGCCATATAAGGTGCTGATATCTCTGCAAAGGCAAGACAAGCTTTAATGCTGCAACTAAAATGATGAGAGAACATTGCCTAAATCTGGCAGGTCCCTAAAGAGAGAGCGAGCTTTTCATCATAAATGTTTCCTCGGTTATTTGGGGAAAGAAACGCAAATCGGAAGAGAAGTTGCAGATAGAACAGCCCCTAAATTAATGTTTTTCCTTCTAATCTGCTCTACGTGGCTTCTGACCGTGCTGTCTGTTGCAGTTTGCTCATGCTTTATAAATTACAGGAACAAATACGCAGACGAATCACAAGGCAATGATTATTACTGAGTTACTGCCTCTCTTCACAAGCTCGCTGTACCAGGAACTGGCAAACAACCCCCAGACAAACATGCTTTCAACTCATTAAACAACTACAATACAACGCGCTTATAAATGTATTTACTGTGACTGAGCCGCGTTTTTCATCCAAACCTCTGAGTGACACATGGTCCCGAGCCAACCTTTCGGCAGTAGCTTCGGGTCATACATGTACTCACTCCCCAAAATGAAGAAGTCGGGGATTATTTGGGTGCAGCGTTCCCTCAGCCAGAGACGCGGCGCGGGCGTTGCTTTGCCTGCAGCTTTACTCTCGACACAAATTTAGCCAGAAACCACCACCCAGCCTCAGACTGCTCCCGAACCTTTGCAAATATGCCACAACTTCCCATTCTTGACTTTTTTTTTTTTTTTTGCTCTAAGCAGCAGCCTGAAAGCAAGAAGCCCCTTTGCAGAGGCACGGAAGGAAGGCAAATCCACGCGATGGGACGGAGCAGGGCAGCTCTTACCTTTCCCTTGGCGATGGACGAACGCCCGGAGGGTGCAGGAGGCTGGGGAAGATGCGGCTCAGCGTTCGGAGCAGCACGAGGCCTGGCCTGTGCTCATGAGCTGCCCCTGTCAGATTTTCCAACAGCAGAACTGCAGCCAAGTCCCTGCCCATGCCTGAAGAATTTCCTGAACAGCATTCCCGTTCTTTTTCTAACTGCTTTGAAACCACACTGTCTGTACTTCAATAAGGCTTTGTCAGGCCAAGTTGCAGCTACTGGGCTGGCTCCAGCGAGCAATTGAAAACACATGTGTTTTGCATTAAAAGCCCCCTTCTCCCTGCACACATTCAGACACAGACACCCCCGTCCGCACCCAGCCCCGGAGCCTGCCTGCCTTGCCTTGGCTGCTCTAGAGCCAGCCATTTCGGTTGAAAGGAATAAAAGGATTATGTTGGTGGAGATTTTCTTTGGGAGAAGGGAAAAATGGGGTGGGAGGGATCCCATTCCCATGGATAACACCTCGCCCTGCCTCCTGTGCTTTGCCAGCGTCAGCGGGTCACGGGCACCCAGGTTAACAGCCGGCTTTGCCAAACCCCAACGAGCAAGGAAGCACAGGAATTAAAATTTCAGTTCACCACTACTCTCCTCTTACCTTTGCCTCTCTCTCTTCTAAAACTATTGAGAAAAGAAAGCATATTTTTAGCATCTCTAGACTCAGTTCAGCACATCAGAACTGTATCCTAATCTTGACACATACTCCTGTATCTGCTTATACTAAAAATACAACAACTATTTTTGAGTACTTTCATCCCTCTCTGCTTTCCAGCTGTCCTAACCCTTATAACCCAAAATATTTTAAGCACCTTGCATCCCTTTTTAAAGAGCGCTAACACCGCTCTGGCTTAAGGAAAAGAAACAGAAGATGTAATGTTATACCTTCAGTCAGAACGGGTCCCAGTTCTTAATATCTGTAATCATTTCCAGGCAGCACCATGGGTCAAGGCAGCGACCGTGGGCTCTGCAGCTGGGGATGCCCTGTGCCTGGCATGTGCCTGGGAAGCAGAGCTGGAGCAGATGTGGAAACGCACATGGATGTCCCCCTTATTCCACCACAGCTAAGTCCCACCAAAGATGAAACACAGCAGCAGAGTTGTCAAGGTAACAATATAGAAAAGAGACAATTTAAAGAGAGAGAGAGATATTTTTCCCTCCTAATGTTCCTTTTCAAACCGTGCACTCCACTTCTCTGGGGTTATTCCGTTCTGTGGTTTGGAGAGGTGTGGAGGGCAGGTGAAGTGTTTACAAGGGATAAATGCAGTGGTGATCAGAAGCGATGAGAGCCCTGATCCAGCGCCCTTTGAAGGCAGGGGAAGCCTGCTGCCTTCCATGGGCTGTGGCTTCAGTCCGTGGCAAGGACTCAGTCGCCCACAGGAATGCGAGATCTGCCTTTCACCCATCAGCTGAGAGATCTCACAAAACCCACGTGGGATGCCCGAATGGAAAGCCTGCAGTTCACCCATCCAACCTCTCGTGAGAGCTGCTGTGGCCACACCATGTGTGGCTCTCACCTGCACTGTGCCCTGCTACCAAAACGCTCTCTCCTCCCTCCTGCACAGAGCCACACGTTGGTCAGCAGCACTGCCCACGTGCACAGGCCAGATGTGGGCAGCCTGGACCAGCCCCCCATGCTGGAATCAGTGGGGATGGATCCAGACTACGATGCTATTCTGCAGAAAACAGTGCAGGATGAAGCCACACTGGAAAAGCCTTAATGAAGTTCATCCTGCCTCCGTTTGCAAGAGTTTCAAACAAAAGGCAAGCACACACACACAACCACTGCTGATGGCATTTCACATCTATTTGCACAGCTCGTGACGAGTCAGTTTGTGCCAGAGCAGAAACCACAGGCCTGTGGATCACATATCAGAAGAGCTGCCCGTGCAGCTGAGGGTCTCCTCAAGGAGCTGCCACAGCCATGATAATACTCCTTGGGTTGGCAACCAGTAACAGCTGAAACCAAAGGCGCCTAAACCCTTCAGAGTCTCTTGGTATAAATAAGCTGAAACAGAAAAATATGAACTGCAGACTCACATAATTAGATTTTCAGTTGTACAAGACAATCGGGCATCTGCAGAGCTGTTTGCAAGATGATAGCAGTCCGTGCCTTCTGTCTTAAATTTCCTCGTGGTCTTTATTCAGCAAACCAGTTATGGATGGGACAGGCAGTAACTTCGGTGGATCACCGTGTGGTTTGAGTTAAGCACATGCTTTAGTGCTTTGTGGTCCAGGACCTTTTATGGCAGCCTGGCTCTGGCAGGATCATTAGTCAAATCATTTAAAACACGGCAGTACGGCACTTTGAGATTACTCAGTTCTTTACAGAAATACGGTAAATCAGCAGTTTTCAAATTTTTTATCGCTGTGTGGACCCCTAAATATTTGCCAAAGGTGGTGCATACCCCTGCAATCATTTCACAGAGAGAGATTCCTACGTACCTTACAAAAACCTCTCTTTATTTGTCATTTTTTTCCTTGGGAATAGTCCCCAGGCCTCCCATACATCTGTGGGCCACAGGCTGGAAACCGCTGCTGGAGATAACTTAATCCCTTATTAAAAATCTAAATGATCTCTTCTGTTTATGTGATGTACTTTCTATCTTCAGAATATTTATGCGAGCTAGCAGCACGCTGGCAGGTAGAGACATGGGGAGGTGACAGCATTAATACTGCATTTTTTCCACTGGCATAATTAGTAGGCCAAGTCTATAAATATTTACATTAAATCTGTCAGGCATCACACCAACCTCACTGATAACTTCAGGGGTGTCTTACTGTAAACTGCATTAATGCCTCACTATTTTGTCATCAAGTAACACATAAAATGCTCCTTCAAGCTAAGCCACTTTGAGTAGGTTGTTTTTATCTCTTTCTCATTTGGGTGCAGGGTTTAAAGATGCTTCAAGCATCAGAACTGTGGCTCAGGGACTGTTCTATTTTTCTGTTATTGAGCTATCATTTGTATTAGTGCCAGCACTACCAAAAATATATGAACCTTGCAAGCATAAACCTTAAGTTGATGTCGACATAACTATCTGCCTAACTGCTATTATTCCTCAGAACTGGCAGGGTTATGAGGATTAAAAAAACCTACTAGAGCTCTTTGTGAAGATGAAAACAAATTAACCCCCCTCAAAGCTTCGGTATCTTTGCAGCTGGAGAATGCAACATGTAGGGACTTCCATTTTGTACAGGAGATCCACCTGGATCCATGAATTTCTGCACTAAGAAGAGACTTACAAATGATAGGAAGGAAAGTTCCTTCTCCACCATTTATACCTGCCCTGACTTTTGACAGCATTTTCTGGAAGCAGCTGGAATTTATTTAGTATTTACTGTTGGATTATCAATATTCATAATTAATTTCATTTAACAAATAATATCTATTTGCATACAAAATGAAACTTGGGATTTTCATGCTCTGCAGATTTCCAGGAACTCACTCAAGCATTCCCCAAACCTTCCTAAAAAATTCAGGGCAAACCAAATATGCAGAAAAATCAGCATGTAAATGCAGGTGTGGGTGCACCTGGAGTGGAGGAAGAAGTCAGAATGAAAATTTTATTATCTGAAATAATTAAGCAATCCTTTGGTTTGAGCTTTCCCTCAAAATGACTTCTTTTAAAATCCATTAAACCTCTTGAAGTATCACAACAGAATAAATATAAATGTTTAAATATTTTTAATGTCTCAACTGAAAGAAATCATCTGCCAAATTATTATTATTTTAAATCACCCTCAGCCTTAGAGTCTTTTAAGAGATCTCTCGAGTACCCGTGTGCAAAGGGAGAAGCCAAGACTCATTTCAGCTCCATCTCCTTAAATGCAGAATTAAGGGAGCTGATGGATTAGAAAGTTAACTGTTTTGGGTCAGGAACAGCAAGCTGAGGGAAGGCAGCTGTTGGCATTCCTGACGGATTCACCCAGCCCTGAGCACCCTGAGAGGATGAAGGGCAGTGTAATGAGGCAAGGAGGGGGTCCCCCAAACTTTTTTAGGGGCGGAATGCTTCAGTGAAGGGAGAAAACCCTTCCCTGTGTGCAGGGAGTGAAAGCCTGACTTGATGGCAGGGAGCAAAATCCTGTTTAAGTGCTGGGAGTGCTGAAGGCACACAGGTCATCAAATAATCACACAGGGCTGAGATGGACTTGTCGGACAAGTGAAAAGGAAATGGGAGAAAATGAAATGTGTGTGTGTGTGTACAGGACCGTGTGCTGGAAGCAGGCAGACCTGCAGTGCCCCCATCCCTGCATCCTCACCCACTGCTCCAGTTTCTTCACAGGAGATAAATGTGGCTACATTCCAGGAAGAAGTATAAATATAGGGCTGGTCATGAGATGCAAGATCTGCTAATTCTTGGAGACTAAAGAGAAAGAGGAGCAGAGCTGCTCTCATAGACAGGCTTTCCAAGGATGCTCTAAATTTCATGCAGATGAGAAACTCCAGGAACAGCAGAGGTGACCCTGGAGACCTTGATTGACACTGAGTTATTTGGATCTGAGTACTAAATTTTCCCCTTCTATTCATCCCAGACTTTGCAAACAGTACAATAACATAAACAAATCAAAGGAAACACAACAAAAAAGGTCCCAGTTTCATGGAAATGTTACAGGTGAGCTGGGCAACGGCAGGTCAGGGCAGGAGTCAGCGTTGCTTGCACAAGGCCAAAAACACAACGTGAGTTCAAGCGAAGGACTGAGCTTTTATGAGAGGCCAGGCTCAGAGAGCTGCTGCTCAGGGTCTGGAGTTCAGAAACATTCCCATCTCTGCTGCTGCTGTGAGACAAGGATCAAAGTGGCAAAACGTCATCACCAAAGGCACCTTCCACTGCACAGGCTTGGGAGAGCTGTAGGCAAGGGAGGGTGGAAGATGGAAGTGCCCAGCACGCCAGAACAACAGCAGGCTCCCCCTTACCTGTGATCCATTGATGTGCAACACCTACACTGAGAGCAGCCTTCTCCTAAGGCTCTTTTCTCCTTAGGGTCCAAGCCTGCAGCCTCTCCCTGAGCCCATTTGCAGACTGCAGTGTTCCCAACCCGAAAGCTCTGTGCTGAGCTCCTTTCCCCACAGAAGCTGCAGCAGTGTTTACCTGTCAGCCAAAAAGCCACAGCCAGGACCTCTCCCAGCCCACCCCTCTACCCCAACTGCTGCTTGGTAATTATTTTGATGATTTCAGCCATTTTCAGGCTCTTCTCAGGAATAATTTAAGGCCGGCAGAGCTTGTTAATAGGTAGAATGGAAAGTGTTCCTTTTCATTTCTCTGGCAACATTAATGTAATTATCCTGAATAATTCTTAAACTACGTGGGCTGTAATTTCAAGGCAATATTACTATTACAGAGCCCTGTTCTTCCAGCCAGCATGTGTCATACTTCCCATCCAGAGGTTATTTATCAGTAATCAGAAAGGTCTTCATTTACAAACAATAGGGTCTCTTCATTTGCGGCACGACAAGGGAGCAGGACGGGTGCCCCCAGGCAAAAAGATCTGCCATGTCCCTGCCTTCTACTCCTCTGGCATAAGAAATGCAAGGGGAAAAAAAAAAAACCCACTGCAAAGATTAATTCCATACAGATATAAGAGCAAATATTCAGTTGGCAAGGCCAATAATTGTTCTTCTATTAAAGTCTTAACGGTATCCAAATTCATTACTCTTATCTGAGCAGCCTCAGCCTTGGTTCTTTCAGAAATCGGGTTCAAGGCACAGAGCTGCTCCCTGAGCTTTGCTGAGATACGTACCCTGACCACGACACGTCGTCACCTCAGCCTGCAATAATCATCTTCTGGGGGAACATTTCGGTTTCTGTTCAGAGACATTTCCGTTTCTGTGCTACGTCTGTTGTGGTGGAGAGTTTTTGAGTATGGACACGCCACACTTACATTTGATGCAGAGCAGTTTCTGGTCAGGCAGAGCTGTTCAGCAGCCTGTGCTCATCACAGGCTTTTCCCTTTCCACTCCCAACTATTTTTATTCTGTCAAGAAAGAAGCTCTGCTTGTTCTTACACTTAGGTATCCTATTATATCACAAAGTTTAACACCACCCAATGCACCCAAATTTGGCTCCACAGAACAATTTTCGTAGGCAGCAGATCTGTATTTGCTCAAAGCAATTAGCGGGACTCTTGCAGAACACTAACGAGGCGGCCTGTCAGTCCGTCAGCAGCCCTGGACGTGGCCATCTGCTTTAACGAGCTCTGGGGTGTCATTCTGGACAGCAACACTTCTGCATGATCCTGTGAGACTCCTGAGATGAGCAGCAGTGACCTTCATCCGTAACATCTGATCCAAAGGAGAAGCCTGGCCCTCCTCCTCCCGTGGCAGCATTAGCCTCTCACCACCAGGCTAAAACCATCCAGATCACACCAGACACAGCTGAAGACATTTTTTACAATGAGGGTGGTGAGGCACCAGAACATGTTGCCCAGAGAGGCCCCTGCAAACATTCAAGGTCATGTTGGACAGGGTTTTGACCGACCTGATCTAGTTGAAGGTGTCCCTGATCATTGCAGGGGGGGAGGCCCAGATAACCTTTAAAGGTCCCTCCCAACCCAAACCGTTCTGTGATTCCAAAACCTGGTGTACAACATTCGCTGTGGAACAAGCAGCAGGGAGACAACAGATCTGCTAACCAAAATGGTGAGAAATCTTTGGCCAAATGTTGCGAATTCCTTCTCTCTGTTTATATTCTGCAAGAGGTGCTAAGGCACGTGCTGTTCATAAAGCAGCTCCTGACAGAATGCAGATACTTGGAGCTGTAGCACATTAAAGAATGATTATGCTGATATATCAACAAACGCACACATAGTCACATATTTTGAGTTTCAGCAGAGAATACTGGGGAAGGTTTAAAAAGCAAATTGATAGGGAAATTAAGCTACACTGAGATTGTGTCAGAGGCAAGGAAAAAAGATGCAATGGCTTGAGAAATAAATGCATGTTTGTATGTGAGTAATCACACCTGACCTTTGCCAGAGAACTCAGTATGGGAGAGGCATATTGGTGAGGATGTGTACTCCAAGAACCACGAAAAGGCCACTGTACAAAAATTCCAGACCTGGATTTATCTACAGAGATACACTCAAGGGCCTCTCAATCTCAGCATCTCTGCTTCAGTTATTGGCAGGATGTCACAAAAGGTAAAAAGCCATTTAATTGGGAAATCCCTGTATTTCTGTAGCTATTACCTCTCAGTTTCTGAGAGGATTGCTCGTGCTTTCCTACACCTAACCAGGTTTTGGAGCCTGCGCTAGGGGGACTTGCTGTGTGTTCATCAGCATCCATAAAGCCTGCAACGTCCAAGGAAGTTGCTGAGACCATTTGCACTTGCTCTGCTCTTCCAAGTATTCCTCTGATTTAGCAGCTGGTAAGGTTTAACCCTCGTGGCAACATCAGAGAGGGCTGCTGCTGCTGCTGCTCCCAAATCTCTCTGTGACCCCAAGAGTCACGCTAAGGGTGGCTGTAACAATGTTTGGTCCCATTAGAGTATAGAACACAGAATCAAATGTCCTGTCCCTTCCTCCGCAGAGCCAGCACACAATTTGGTTCCTGGCACTGTCTCGTTATCCTTTAACCTTATGGTTATGGTCTTGGATTACTCGTGAGCACACCGACCCCAGCAGCCTCCACCAGCACTGCACGGCAGAAATCTTCACTGCAGGAGGAGAGGAAAGGAATGAAGGTCCTCTTGCAATACTCATTTCTACATGGCAGAAAAATAAGAGGCTCATTTTGTGACTCCTCTGCGTGAGCAAAACATCCTGTGGTTTGGCAGCAGCGGGATCTTCTTTTCATTAGTAGGACACAGGGAAAACCTTGCCACATTCGTATATTTTGAAGTGGAATTTCATCACTGCTGTGATTAATGTCAACATCATTTCTGCCCTAAATTCTCCATTCGCTCAGGCTAAAAATACCTTCCTGGATTTCCTGATATTATCCAATGAGAATCACAAAGGGAGAGAGGGCAAGGAGAGGAAAGGAGAGAGAGAGGTGCTTTGTGTCTGTCATCCAGACTTTCTTTTTGGGCAAAGTAGCTGTCAGGGAGGTAAGAGAGATGTTCCAAAAATGTGAGGAATTTTACCTGCCCACATTTCTCCCCAGGTTATGACAAAAGTTTATGTGGATGCTTCTCAAGGAGTAGAAGAGTTTTCACGTTATGCCTCACTCAGAGATATATTTACAATTACAGTTTAACTCTATGAAGTCACTAACTGGTAACTAAAAAAAATTTATTTGCTTCTGCTTTTTTTTTGAAGTGACTTTGTGTCTTACTCTCATTTTCCAGATCTGTCCTGCCTTCTCCATTTCTGTGGGTTAGGGACATACTCAAGCTGGAGTAAACTCTCCCTCCACACTAGCAGGAAACATGGAAAGTGAAAAATCACTTTCCTACAAAACCTGTTTCCCAAATGCAAAGACAAGGGTCTAGAGGGGAAGCTGAAAAGCGGCTGAGGTCACTAGGTTTGGTCAGCTTGGAGGAGAGGAGACTGAGGTCAGACCTCACCAGGGACTGCAGCTCCTCCCGAGGGGAGCGGAGGGACAGCTCCGATCTCTGCTCTGTGTGACCAGGGATAACACCCAGGGAACGGCTGGAGCTGTGGCAGGGGAGATTGAGGTTGGATATCAGGGAAAAGTTCTTCCCCCCAGAGGGGCACCGACCAGGCTCCTCAGGGAACGGGCACGGCCCCAAGGCTGCCAGAGCTCCAGGAGCGCTTGGACAGCGCTCTCAGCATGAGGTGGGATTTTTTTGGGATTGTCCTGTGCAGGGCCAGGAGTTGGACCTTGATGATCCTTGTGGGTCCCACACAACTCAGGATATTCTGTGATTCTACAGCTCTAATCAATGGCTGGGTGTTTTTGTAATCCCCCACCTTACAGGAGACCAGCACAAGAGAAATCAACGCAGAGCATTTACTCTGAACTGCCTGTGAAAACATATACACGGAATTTAAGAAGTGCGATATTTAAAGTCACAAGAAATGCTTTGTAGCAGTGGGGTCAGATGTGAATTCTGTAGCAACTGTTTCTCAGTTCCAGAGCATCTGGCCAGAGCAGCGCTGGGCTGTGTTCACATCAGTGCTGCTGAGCAGAGCCTCCTCCTCTCACCCCTGCAGCTATTTATCATCATCATCGCACAAATCTGGGAGCAGCTTAGCACGGTGGCACACAAGTCTCCATCCTGACTGCCACACGGAGGTTAAAACAATCTCCCTGCAGCACAAGAGCACAGCCAGAGCCTTTCTTTTAACCTAAATCACCCAGGTAGTTACCGGGCTTGAATGGGAGCAGGTGGGGGAACACGTGTTGGGAGCACAGTCTGGAACAGTCACGGAGTTTTATGGGTTCATCATCCCAACACATAAACTTTGTCCCAGCAGGGCTCCTTTTCACTTCCCTGTTTTTATTATTGTACGGCAAGATCTGAACGGCAAATCTCTCAAAGGTTAACAGGCCTGTCCAGAAAGTGCAAGAAACAGACGGGCTACAGTCTATGAATTTTAATGCTCTACATTACAACGACACGCTATTTCTGTACTGGAGAGCAGTCCACAATCAGCACTATTTCGGGAACCGTGAGAGATGACAGAGGCCAAGGAAAGGTGCAATAACAGCTGTAAGACAACCTGTGGGCAAATAACAGTAGAAGACCACCATAAAGATGGGATGGCAGAGAGGGGAAATAACACACCAGAGAAACCCCAGCAAGGACACCTCCTCCTTTGCTGAAGCCCGGGAAACCAAAGGAACGTTGCTGTGCTGCAGCAGGTCAGCACGTTTCAGACAGATCCCCGTGTGAAATCAGTCCCTCTTTCTGTGAGAGGAAGCCCTGCTGGTGTTCACCTAAGAGAAACGACACCTTAATGCTGGAAGTTACAGGATGTTGCAAGCTGAAGGACAGAAATGCACCCACGCACTGTCCTCATCCACTGGAGGCTGAAGCTGGCCTTGAGTTTTGAAGCAAGCGACGCTTGCAGGCACTGAAACATCTCCACCAACACATTTCAGAAGCTATTAAAAAGAAAAGAAAAGAAAGCTGGCTCCCAGGACACGTGTTCAGCTCTTCACTCCCTGCACCACAATGATGCCTCTTACACCAGGACCCAGGGAGAGCTTAGCCCTGCCTGTCCTAAATTATTTGCATTTCTATATGAAGACAAACACAAGGATTCCTTAAAGATAAAATCTGTCATAATTAGGTGTTGGCATTTCTTCATAATTGCCTTAAATACTTCAATCTCAAGGAAATGTGGTTGAAAATGCAGGAAAATTATGCTGATTAGTTGCTCATAATTAGATAGATTCAATAAAACCTGGTGCTTAGCATGTTTTGCATTTATATAGTCTTTATACAAAATTAACCTCAAAGACATCTCTATCATTTTTTAGTCCTTTGCTATCAAGCACATCTGATCTGGAAAGGATCATCTCCATAAACAGATACCTCTTGAGGGTTACTTAAAATCATTACTTTGCCCACAAAACTGTTCCCCCAGCACTCCACTTTTCCCTTCTGCTATCCACATGCAAAGCTCAAAGAATTACAGATTTTAACTTGTTCTGAGAAGAAACCAATTAAGGAACTGGTGATTTTTGTTGGAAGCGTGGTTATTTATGAAGGAAACAAGTCTTGTTTCTATGGTGGGGAGAATGTGTGTGGAGGGGAAAAAAAGCAGCGTCCCACTGCTCTAAATGTCTTCCAACCAGCATTTAGCCAAAACATTTCCTCAAAATGTTACCTGCTTCTTGAATCTAAAAGCAAGGGTGAATACGTACATCTCAGCACAAAGGATGTCTTCCTCACGGAGAACTGATGGAGATAAAGCTCCTGGCAGACTCATAAACCCTATTGCCAAAGTTTCCTTGTGGGTGAAACTTCCTTCTCCTGGTCCAGAGAAAGAAAATCCTGAGGAGCTGATAAGCAATTGACTGTTTTCCTGTGCAGAATGGCCCTCGTGCTGTGGAAGACCCATTAATTTTCTTGGAGCGCACAAAATTAGCTAAAAATGCTTAGGTGGACTAAAAAACACAAAAGATATTTATGGAGCTTCTTTCTCTGCAGAGCAGTCAAATATGTCTCCAACCCTATATATAAGCACCTCTATTTACTAATCTGAGTATCTGCATTTTTTCCCTCTGCGTGACAAATTTTTCTTCTTCCTTCAGAGCACCATCCCCCTTTCTAAGCCAAGAGAACATGAAATAAATATGGTGCTGCATATAAACAGTGCACCATATAACAGAGCTGCTAAATTCAGAGTCAGCCGAAGAGATCAAGTTTTTCTTTCTCAGTGATTGATGCCCTCTAGAAGAAATAATAATTATATGGCACAAGGAGGAGGAAAAAAAGGCACGTTGAATAATATAAGCATTTAGTCAAATCATAACTGAAACACTGAGGGGAAAAAAATGCTTTAAAAGTGCTTAGCCAGAAAAAGACAGCATTATCTGTAAAATGGATGAAAAATAAACCCCCTCCAACAAGAAAAGAACTTCAGAAATTTGTTATACGCTAATGCCATCTACCAGACATCAGTGGAAGTAGCAGAAAGAAGTGTCAAAGAAACAACAAATACAACAAGGATTAAGTAAGCACTTGTGCACAGCCCCAGGTCTTTATTTTCTTAGCAAGTACTGAATTCCAAACCTTGTTCTACTTTTTTTTTTTATTTTCTTAGAGAAAGGACTCCAGGGCATCCACGAATGCAAATATTTACCATTTCTTTTAATTGGCAAGGCTGCAGAAAAATCTTTGAAATTCCCCTTCCAACACAACTTTGAGGCACAATATTTATCTGCGCAACTTTGAACTGTCGTTATTCTTCTCTTGAAAGCTGATGTTCTATTATGCAATGAAAAAAATCCCTTATTTTGTGTCAAATTCCACATTGTCTCAGGGCCCCTTCAGCCTGCTCTGTCCTGATCAGTGAATCCAAACTCAAAGAGCTTTACAGGTGGTTACACCAACAATTTAATCCCAGTCTTTGCCTGTTTGTGGAGACCAGTTTCCAAGGATTGCCTGACAACTGTAAAGGGGTTTCTACTTCTCCTCTTGTCCCAAATGGCCCCTGATTTACAGCCAGCTCCAAAACACGGCCCAAGGAGCTGTGCCAAACTTTGAACAACACTAGGAGAAAGTTTTTGCTTCTCTAGGAGAAAGTTTTCCACCGCCACTTTTGGAGCCCAAAGTTTGGGTTTTACCAGTATCCATCAACATTCCTTTTGGACATCCACAAGAAACAAACAGCAGATGCCTGTTCAGTCTCAAAACGGGAAAATAGATGCAGTTGCAAGATCTGCCACTGCCGTGCCATGGACACAGTGTCCCTCTGCTGACACAGAGAGGGGGAGACAGATACAGCAATATCTGAAAGCAGCAGAGCACGATGTGGACCTGAACCATTTTGAGAGACTCAAGAAGACTTCCATTTCAAAAGGAATATCATCTATAGATGTGTTTGTTCTTTCAGACAAAACCTCATTTCTTCCTAAACTGATCTACAGCCTACCCCAATCTTCTACCTAAACTTACCCCAAACTAGCAAAGTTTGCCTTTCAGCCCCTGATTTCTCTTCAGGAAAATATTCCAGAAATTCTGACAATTGGAAAGAATTTAATTTTCTGTTTAAATGTATTCAGACCAACAACACCTTTTTGCATCAACTTTATCTTTTTTTTCTCCCCCTCAAAAAAACTCCATAGTTTTCAGAAGTATTTACAGATACCAACTAACAGAGGCACTATCCAGAAATTCTGCCAGTATTTGTCTCCTTCTGTTCTTCCAGAGGGGCAGAAACAAAAGCTGTTTAGCTGCCACACTTGGTCTGTGTCTACAATGGAAAGGTTCAGCGATGAAGCCATATTGAATAGCCACTGATTAAGAAATTGCAGCAGTCCTAGGAGCTGCTGTTGATTCAAGGTGAGAGGAACTGCACCGAGCTGGAGTTAGCTGGCAATGCACAAAGAGGAATTTCCATGTTGTCAAAAATCTTCCGCCGTGTCTGATTCTGGCATTATTTCCTACTGGCTTGCTAAGAAAAGAGTCCTCATCACACTCCTCTGGTGCTTTCCTTGCTCCTTGGATGAGTATTCTGTGAGTGCAAATAAAATGATCAACAGCAGCAATTTATTTTCTGTCTCTCACAGGAAGGACTGGAGGCAGCCAGGCTTTTGTATCAGGAGCTGGAAGCCGGAGTGTCACAGCAAAGCCTCCCTGCCAGCCGAGTTCCTCTCCTCCTTCTGCTCTTTGCTTTCTGTGAGATCACAGCCACAAGGCACCCCAAGGCCACACCAACCTGGTGCTGGTTCTCAGCCCCTTCTCTACAGCTCTGAGAGCCTTGTCTGACGCTCAGGAAATTTAGCCATGAAGATCCAGACCCGCATTCCTGAACCGCAGAGAGAGGATGCACAGGCAGTACCAAACTGGGCAGAGAATCAATATTGGGGAGGAATATCTCATTATTATTGCAATACAAGTCTAGGATTTAAATAGCCCATGTCAGAAGAGCTGAGACATGCCATCACAAAATTTTTATTAGCTATCCATTGGGCTTTTAAGCTTCCAGCTTCCCAGGGTAACAGTTATGCTTGAAACCATAAACTTTTCTTTTCCTCTGCCTCCAAAACTGCAAACACACAGTGCAACAATGCTTGAACTTGTTGGCTCTCCTCTCTTACAGAGCAGTCACTGCCTCTGTTTTACCTTTCTTTTCTTTCCCAGGGCTGTGGCAGCACGTGGGTTAACGGGACAGTTATTTGAATGAAAGGCATTTCCAATAAATCAGCAGAGAGCAAAAGGGAAAAAGAACTGGAGTAATTTCTTCTGCTCACAATTTCATTATGCTCTTGGCTTTGAGCCATTACAAGGTAAATCAGTCATGTTGCACAGACATTTCTGAAAGAACAGTTTTTTAAATCACTTGGTAAGCCACACTCCTGGTTTTGAAGGGAGAATCCTGCTTATTTTGTTCGGCACTTTATGCCCATTTAAAAGTTGTGAACAGGAGAGCTGCAGCCAGAGCTAGAGCTGTGATTTGGCTGTAGAGAGCACCTCACGGAACTGGCCCCAGGGCTGTCCCCACAGCCCACACTCTCCTTTCCCTGCTGCACCAGACCTGATGACAGCACCCCAACAAATGGACACAGACTCCCCCTCTCCAGTTCCCTTCTGGCAACAAACCTCGGAATAACGCTGACCAAAGAAGGGATCGTGCTTGTAGCACCTTGGCCTGGGCAAGTCTGCTCAGCTGGTGACATTCTCCAGGGCTCTCCCCAGCTTTTCATTTCCATCTGGTGTTATCTCACCGCTCACTGGCTCACAGCTCCTTGGAAAACATGGGAAAATGCAAAAATGCCCTGCTTTCACCACTGGGAAGACTGTCTTGGGACGAAACTCCCAGAATAAGGAAATGGAGGCTGCTGGCAAAAATATCACAGTTTTGACAGTCTCTTCATTCTCCTTCTCCCCCACAACACTGGTGTGATCAAGAGGAGGCAGAGCAGTGATGCAGCAGCAGCAGAACATCGTGGACAGAGAAATGGGGGATGCGGACGAGGCAAATACCACACAGCTGCAAATGGCCTTGAAAGCACTGGCCTGTCCCTGCACAAACTGTCTCCCAGCCATTTTAATGGCTTCAAACTTCACACGGTATCATTAATGTTCAGCATTTCTCCTTTCACAGCTCACAGCTTTCAACTAAATGTGTTCATCCTATTTCCCCCCGTTCCCACATTGTAACCACCCCCCCCAAAAGTCACTGAAAGCACCTTTACCTTAACGATTTGGAGTCTCACGCAATTTACTGAAGTACTGAGCATCAGTTATAAAAGCCACACATAAAAGCCAAACGCATTCTAAGAATCTCAAGTTAACACAGCAAAAGCATCCTCACAGGCGCTCCAGCAGAGAGAAATCCCAATTAATGCCTTACACAGAAACACAAGCTCTTCAAGCTTAACCCTCAGATTTTGAGTGGGAGCCCCGTGCTTGCTGCAAGCAGCTGTGGCGAGCTTTAAACATCTCATTCTTGACTGTTCAGAGCAGAGTGATGGCTGCCTGCTTTTGCCCCCCAACCATCCACCAACCTCTCACTCGGCCCAGGTTAGCCCGGCCAGCAGCTAGTGCAGCAGGCAGAGACTCCTCACCCGTTCCTAAACCAGCTGACAGACACTTCCAGCTGCTTTTCAATGCATATTCCGCTGTCAATCAAAATTACAGGGTATAATTAAGCAGGCAACAGCCAAGCAATGTCTGTCTTCTACCCAAGAACCCAATGAACAGATTAATTTACCAGTGAAATAGAGTAAGATGAATTCCTCTAAAAATAAACCCCTGAGAGACAAGGCACCATCAATTTCTTTCCTAGCTAGCAGCAGGTTAAATATTGTATTTTTTCTGCAAAGCAGAGTTTCAAAAGTTGTCAAGAGCTCAAAGCTGTCTGTATCATCCCATATTTACACTGGTGATCTCTGTTCAACTGGCAAATTGCAGATTCAGCTCCTGGAGGCATCAGAGGGTCCTTCAGCCTCATGACTGGGATAACATAAACGGCATCAGATGTCAGAAGGATGATGAGGTGCCACACGAACCATTGCAGGGTTGGCAGAACCTGCCTCAAGCTGTTGTAGGCTCCTGAGACCTTTTAAATACCTTGCTCTACCTGACATTTCTTTGTGCAGTAGGTATTTTATTCACTTTGCGTCGCTGAACTTTAATTACTCTGACAACTTGCAGGGGACTTTTAAAATAATATTTTATTTAATCAACAGGTTTTTTTTTTCATTGTAATGTTCGGTAGCAGCAAGAGATCATGCTAAGATAATGAAAAGCATTGGAGCAGCTGAAAACTTAATTAAAACACGTAAAAATTAATTATACCGCTCATCATTGATTTTGTCTGAAAAAGCTGATATTGCAAATAGGAAATCAAAAGCAGGGAGGTCATGTAGAGAATCGCTGATGCGAAAGTGATAAATTACAGGAAAAATACATCCACGCTGAGAGGAGCCATTCACTCCAGGCCGGCGATCCCGGGCTGAGCTGAGCTCCATCCCACATCACTGCATTGCCAATCAAGCACCAATAAGGAGGCTGATTAAGGTGAAGCCAGAAGAACGGGGTACATGGAATATATCTGTTGTGTAGACTGCTGCATGTGAGGTCAGAATCACACAATTAATAAAGTCAGCTTTTACAGGATCTTTTTCTGCCTCTGTACCAAAAAAAACCCCACAACCCAAAAAAGAGTTTAGTAGTGTAACTATGAAATGTCACTCCTCAGGCTCTCCAGAAATGCCTCAGATGTGTGCCTGGATCAGGACTACACTACCTGGTGTTGCAAAAAGGGATTATAGCATCACTTAAAGTCCATAACTAACCAGGACCCTGCTCACGCCTACACTCGGTCCCAGTGTTAGGGAGGCAAGGGGAGCAGCCAGATGTTCTTACCCTTTATGCTTTATTCTGAAAAAAAATAACGTACTGCCCTCTAGTTTAAATAATACTTCTCGCTCCCTCCTGTCAGTTCCTGAACTTGTTTATAAAGCATATTATATCCAATTTTCACTTGAATCAGTAGAGCCAGTTAAGGTACCCTTTGAATAAAATACCGCAGTACAGAAAGGCCAACTTGGTATCAGCATAAATTTTATCCAGAGCTCCACCACAGACTCCTTTGGGCAAGTCACTTAACTGCTCCGAGCCTAAAGTCTGGAATGAAGGAAATACTGCTTTATCAAACTCAGCAGAAAGACTATCTAATGCTATCTAATATTTATAAAGCACTTTCTGGTCCTCCAGTAAAGACCATGGAAATGTAAAGAAGCACTGACCCAGATAAGGGTTAAGAGCAGAATCTTTTTTCCAGTGAGAGCTCTCAAATGACCTTGCAATGTTAGGATTTATTTTCAAGGCAAAGGAAGATCTGTCAGGTCTAGGAGCCATGTTTTGCTCTAACTGCAGATGACTTGCTATCAACAAGGAGACAAGTTTAGTCACTGATCCAAATGTCAGGAGCTGCCAAATCAGTGCTTTGATGAAATGTCAGGAATACTAACATGGTGTCACCCCAAGACACATGGTTCCAGGGCTGCACTGATTTAACAGCCAAGATGGAATCTGGTCACATTCTTTCATTCCTCCAGGAAAATAACAAATTACCAGCAGTGTATACATTATATACCCTTCTTCAATTACTTTGAAGTTGAGCAAACTGAAAAAAAAACCATCTAAACTCGTAAACAATTCCACTTCTGTGTTTTAAAGGAGTCTGATCTCCGCACGCTGGAACTTCAGGAGCGCACAGATCCCATTTAATGAGAGAACTTAAAAATTCAAGGCTTTTTCCACACCTGTAACTGCACCTTGTGCAGGAAGACACTCTGCAAAGGGAGTCCTCCAGTCACAAGGCTGCTCATGGGAATCAAAATACAGTACTGGACATAATAGAATGGTCAAAGGACAGGAAGAACAAAGCAGGCACACTCAGAAAAGATGATTGCATACTTTAAGACTATTTTCTTAGCCAACAAGAAAACTAAAACCAAACCACAACAACTAATAGCTTTTATTTAAATTCATGAACCTAATCCCAAAGAAATCTCTCTTTTGGTTAAAGCAACCAGATGTTTCTAAATAAAATGTTTAAAATATTCATATGCTGTTGTCAGAAATACTCTGTGGGGAAAGGATGGCCATCAAATCTTTGTCATAGCAAGAAAAGTGCTGAAGAATTTCAGCGCTGGGAGAAACTGCAGATGCCTCACATGATGGGCAACTGTAAGAAATTCTGCCCCAGCTATTAAACACAGAATAAAAAACCTGTGTAAGAACAATCCCACGCTTTTTACTCCTGCTCATCTCATTGCCCACACAGGAAGCGTAACTGAACAGACCCCAAATCATCTCTTTTGTTAAGAACGGAGTGTGCTGCACCTTCCCTTTCTGCACCCAGGGACTGGCAGGGAGACACCTGGAAAGGAGCAGCAGGTGCAGCCAGGGCCCTGCAGGAGCAGGAGTGGTTTGCTGCTGAGCAGCAGGGATGGTATTTCCCATGGGAAGTGTGTTGATAAAAGCTGGCTGGGTTATTGCAGAAACACAACTCTCCCAGCTGACAGCACCACCCACCATCTCTGGGTGACACCCTGCAATGCACTCCCCCTGTACTGACACAGACTCGAGTGTTCCTCACAGAAAGGAGCCTTTATGTGCAACATATAATTGGTCTCAAGTTTTGGCACATACTTTCAGCTAATTATCTATCCTGAGCTACACACTGAGGAACACTGAGGGATTCCTACTGTGGAACTTGAAAACCCAAATAACATCCCATTGCCAGCATGGCATTGATTCATTTTATAATTCAACCTGGACAGCGCTTCCACAGGAGCGAATATAAAAGTATCTCCTGCCAGGAGAGCACTGCCAGGTCTTTTATAAATACTACAGAAGTTTCCCAAGCAGGTGGCCCATCAAACTCAAATAATTGATCCACATCAGTTAGACCTGGAAATTCAATAGTACAGCACATCATTACAGCAGTCAGCATAAGAGGAAAGTTCTTGTGGTTTCCCCTCCAGCCAGCACTTGAAAGGGAACTGAAAAGCTCTGCTCTCTTTTCAGCTTGGCACATGCCTCCTTTGAGGTTTTCAGGGGAACAGCAAATACCAACATCCCCTGTGAGAGGCCCCTCCTCTAAGACTTACCTGCTCTTCTGAAACATAAATTCATGACAATATTCTCTTTTTCATCACTGGAAACAGTTCAATGTGGATAGAAGTAAATAAATACACTTGGCAGGTTCAAGCAGTGCTGTTAAATGCCCCGTTTCCTTATGGAATGCAGAGTTTCCAGGGACAACTCTCCTCCCATCTAACCACGGCACAGTTCCCCTGCAGCACTGCTGCAACAGTGGGGGGTAGTGAAGGGCACCGATTCATCTCCACACGTAGATTTAGCAGCTGAAAACCACTGCAGGCTCAAACCCACCTGCCAGAGGGACAAACACCCCAGTGGGGACATCTCGGTGGATGGGGTCACCACTGCTCAGAGTCTGACTCCCAGTTACAGTGGTTCTCCCCGGTCACACACGAACATGACTCTGGATCTCCTCCATCGCTGCACTTCCCCGAGTCAATCACAGCCTGATTAAATTGATTATAATTTCTGCTTAAGCATTCAAGCCTCAGATTTCCAGCAGTTTGGCTCCCTGTGAAGTAGTGAAGTCACTCGCCAACTATGCATTAGGACTTCGAAAAGATAAAAGGGATGTCTGAACCACTGCAAGCACAGAAGAAAGTTCTATCAGCCTCAATCACTTCATGAATTATTTACTGCATTTGCACAGGAAAGTCAGAGGAAATACAACTATTAAGGCAGAAGCCCACAACCTGCCCTTTGCCTGTGAGAGCTTGCCGAGCTACCAACAGCCAGGGAAAATCAGGAAGTTCCCACCAAAACAGCAAAGAAAGGCAAAGCCTGATCCTGCCTGTGGTGTTTGCTCCTTCAGTATCTGTGGTGGTTTAGCAATGAAGTGAACAGTTTTTTTGTGGTACTTGGCACCTAACCAGCATCAAACCATGACAGCATCGCACGCCCGTGGCCCAGGAAAGGCTGCAAACCACTCCACTAAGGAGACACCACTATAAACTGTCTTCTACCAAATTTATTTCTTGTCTTATGATAAGCATTTCTGCTCTTGGGGGTTTTTATACTCGTGGAAACTCCATCAGCAGCTGTACACACAACACTTCCACAGATGCCTACACAAGTTGTTTCAAAACACTGCAAACAGTGCAGCAAGCTGGGTAGGGTGGGTGCTGCTTGCCAGGTGGGAGAGGAGGGCTGCAGATGCCTCTCCCTGCCAAACTCTGTGCCACCAAATACCCACCACAGCACTGCCTGAGATTCCTGGCTGAAAAACAGCTTCTCCACATGTCCTCAAAGTCAGCCCAGGGACTGCAGCATGAACTGCAGGGTGAACAAGACCTGGAAATGCTGGCACTCCAGAGAGCAAGGAGTGAGAAAATTCTCTCTTCCCATCTCATTCTCACTACACTGAAAGACTCAAGATGCAACCCCACAATGCTGAGGTGGATGAGGAACCCTGTCACAGGCCTCTGACAGAGCCCTGGGTGCCATGGCTTCATTCCCAACCAGGCAGATCACCTGCAATAGGAGTGGAGCCTGCAAGTGTTGGGACCTTTTCCAGCTGAGAAGGATGCTAAAGACAGCTTGGACACTGGAGCACTGCTAGAAACAAGCTTGGGAGCTTTGCTGATTTGACTTTGGGTTTTTTCTTCCCCCCAGATTTTAGGCAGTGGTGACAGTGAGATCAGACCTAACATCCCAGTGCTCCCATGAGTGATGCCAGGGCAGCCCTTCACAGAGCTCACGTGGGTTAAATCACCTCCTCTGCTCTCTAAAGGGGGAATTTTGGGCGCCTGTGCTCCCACCTAAACCCTCCAGTCAATCTAATCAATGTCAAAGAAAGTCAGGGAAGGTCAAAAAACATTAGCTGAGATGACATCAAGCCTTTATTTTTCAGTTTCCACCTTCATAAAATAGGTATAATCATACTTACTTACTTTCAAAGAGAATTGTAAGGCTTAATTAGATAATTAACATGAAAGTGCCTTTCAAAAGCCTATGTACACACAAAGCACTACTGTATTATTAGTGTAGGCAGGCATGGGGAGCTCTCAGAGATTTTCTAACAGGTTATTTGTTATTCTGGGAGAAGTCTTTAGCTGCATACAGCAGCAGTATAATTATTATCATCAGATTCACTTCCTAAAGACATTTAGGAAACACTATGAAAAAAAAAAAAAGCATCCAGTTAAGTAGCACGGAGCTGAGGTTCTGTTTTGTTGCACATGCTGATTAGGAACGCTGCTTAAGAGTTGTTTTGCCATAGTGGAAATGCTGGTGCCAGGAAATGCAGTTATATGCTTGTTACTTGAATCATCATTATTTGGATATAATTGCTAGGTATCAGTGATTCCAACTCCTTTTTTTTTTTTGTTTTTATCTGTGTTTCTTTGCAATTGGGATTTTTTTTTTTCCTGGAGGCTGCTGGATCATTACAAGAATGTGCAAAACCAGGAACCAGACTCGCGCTGCTGCACAGCTGATTTTGACTGTACCACACGCTCAGGAATTTCTCTCTTCTATTCATTGCAGAAATATGGTCTATATATTAAAAATCATTGAATTATGACCATGAAAGCAGGGATTCCCACCAGGCAATAACCATGCTATTCTTTACCTTCATTAAATATACAAATTACAAGTAGTCCACCTCAACTGTAGTACTAGGGATGGGAATAAGCAGGCCAAATTTACTCTCTTATGTCATTTAAATACTTCTGTAGTCCATAAAATTTCCCTTAAGAGCCACGTGAGGAGGATTTCACCCTACAACCCTATTTCTTTGCTTCTATTTAAACTAAATGTCATGGTAAACTGTACAGTGATCAGGTTCACATGAGTGTCATACGTCTACCCTCAGCAAATTTCTCTTGATGGATTCCTATCCAAAGTAAAATCAGATATAGTCTTATTGCAGATATGTCTGCACAGCTCAGGGCTGGGCCCTGAAATATTTCATCAGATCTGTTTCTGCAGAAGTTTCAGGACAGCCCAACTGTTGGACCCAGCACGGCTGCTCTTCAGTACCTAAAAATCAGGCAAACCCGAGATTACTTTTCCATTAAAAAACCCCAAAAAACTCTTTAGAGAGAATTGTGTACTGTCCGTTCTGTTATAGCTTAAGGAATGAAGATGTCAATTCAACCATCAAGTTATAGAGGCTTTCATCTTTCCTTTGTATCAGCAAGAACAAGAATTAGCTGAACAAATCCTTTTCAGAGTGATGGAATAATAAAACTGTCAGGAATTGGATTCACCACCTTACGGCTTCTAATAGTCCATATCATTATTTTTTATTTTGAAGAAATCAATATTGCAACATACTCCCCAAAGAGAAAATATCTATAAATCTCATTTGCAATAACAAATTTAATTTTTAAATCTGTTCATTTTGATCATTCTCCATGATTCTGGTACAAAACTGGGCAGAAAACGTGTTTCCACCCAACTCTAATTGAGTAGAAAACCCTCCATAAAAGAACAGGAAAGGAATCTAAACAACATCAAATATTTATATCATGGGAAAACATCAAGAGATCTTTTTTGCAGCTTGTACTGTATATATTTTACATGTAAATTAAGCTGAGTGGTTCCTCTTCATAGCTCCA
The DNA here is from genome assembly GCA_013398855.1 of Mohoua ochrocephala. Classification (NCBI taxonomy): domain Eukaryota; kingdom Metazoa; phylum Chordata; class Aves; order Passeriformes; family Acanthizidae; genus Mohoua; species Mohoua ochrocephala. Next base: position 1,357,028 of record VZTA01022718.1, on the reverse strand, counting down.
AGCTGCTGCTAATGCTTCATAGATTTTTCAGGCAGACAAATATTGGTGAAAAGAGTTTTATAACCTTCACACTGAAGATTTACGATTAGACGTGAACTAGAAGCCTAATGCACTGACATGTGGCCTTGGCTCAGCCTCATTATAAAGTAATCTGTATCCCTGGTATAATTGCTGTTGTTTGACTGTAAATCCTCCCTCCTTCCACGCAGCTCTGACACTTCTGATGTTGGTGAAACGCGCGGGACCTGCTGGCGTTTGCACGCCTCACACCAGAATTAGTGTCAGCTTGCACTAAAACTGTTGCAGCTTTGGAAAACGTTCAAAACCCTCCGGTTTTTTGCTCTCTTTCCCAATGCAAACTGGCACTGCTTCTTCCTGCCCTGGCTCCGCTTGTAAAAATCATCTGTCTGCTATTTTTAAATGCTTTCCGTTGCTTCAGTTCAGCCCTTGCACTGCTGCTGCTCGAGCAGCACAGCCACACCAACGCGGGGAGAACTGCGGCACCTCCAGCAGCTGGCAAGCCTCACGTCAGCAATTCACTGAGATTCCCAAACAGCATTACACTAAATTAATGCTTGTGATGGAAACGGGCCAACGCAATTAGAACACGGCGCTTACACTGTGACATTTTCTATTAGCCAGAAATGGACGCCAGGACCGCCAGGTATTGTGCTGCTACGAGGGGCCATTAATGCACTGAACGGCCACTTACCCAAAACAACAGACTTCAGCAGGAGCAGATGGCAAAGCCCTGCATTGCTCCTACCTGCCTTCAGCCTCCAGTCTCTGGCTGGCTACAAAAGCAACTGTGCTGGTTTAAAGCACAGCGACCGTTGTAATTAGCAAAGCCATCATCCCAGCGGATGGTTTTCAAGCTCATGAACTATTGAAAGTTTAAATGGTTTTCAAAGGGAGTTAAACACAATCTTAGAGGGCAGGTCCGTGGTGGTCCAAACAGGATTGCTGGCTCAGAAAAGTCTTTGCAAAGCACGAACTGTCAGAAATGAGGAGCATATGGCCTGGGATGGATCACTCCATCCGTCCTGCCTGCTGCTCATACATCAGCATCCTCTACCAGTGACAGATGAAGCAGGAACATTCTGCTGTCTATCCAGACTGGCACCAAGACTCTTATGCCTCTGGGAATAATCCCTCCACGAACTGAGCAGGTTATTGGGTGTTCCAGAGAGCCAAACAGCAGCCAGGATGTGGGACAGTGCCACGAGGCACAACATCCACACCAAGTGTTTGAGAAGAGAGAGCTGCCTGCGAGATGTTTTGCACCACCCTAATGGGAGAAGGGGGAGAAGACCCTTTAACCTGGACCCATAAAGGCACATCTGCTTTGAGATGTTTCCTTAAGGCTCATTAATGTGCCTAATGGCAAAGTTGCACTTAAGCACCTTACTGAATTCACATGGATTTATCGAAGCGGCTCAATAATTTATGGAACTAAAGCCTAAAAGTGAGAGTTTTTCTTGTTTAATCCAAAGGTGCAATTTTTGGCCAGCAGCTGTGGAAGGCTGATCCTCTTTTACAGCTCAGGGAAAGAAAAAGGCACATTCTCATTGTATTATACCCAACAGGTGCACACAATTTCTCTCCTCACTGTTCCAACCAAGTAATGACCTTCACCTGTGTTTGATACTGGTAAGTTTGGGGAAAAGATAGAAATATGGAGAAGATTTGTTTCCCTTTTGAGGATTCCCGGTCCAGTTGCATTCCCTCACAGTTTCCTCTGCATAAATCTCTCAGACACAGGCTGGTCTTGCTGGGTTTCCTCTGGAAGATGCTGCAGAGGGATGGATTGTGCCATCAATGCAGTATAACCTCAAGGAATTTTTGCAGCACATGTGGCTTGTACTCCGTGTTCTCTACAAGATATCTTCGGAGGAAAAAAAAAAAATCCAGCAAGGATTTTTGGCAAGTTTACGACAGAATTCTGAGCTGGGGAGAGAGGAGCCTCAAAAAAAAACCCCCAAAGTAGAACTGGGCTTTTTTGAGTCATGGCTGCAGTTCTGAGATGCTGTTAAAGGTGATGGCAGCCACTGGGCATTTTTTCGCAGCTCTCTTCCTCCTCAAGCTGTGTTAAATTCCAGTTAACCCTGGGCATCCAGCCCCAGATTTCCTGAACATACCCCATGACAAAAGCCAGGGAGGGTGACCTGACCTGTCCCCTCTGGCTCAGTACACGCTGTTGATGCTGTTTTGCCATCACCTTCACTCTGGAATATCAAGTCTAGAATAACAACAATGCAGGGCTACACCAACTTGCACTCACTGAAGATCAAACTCATGGTTTTCTTACCCTACTAGAACTCAAACCATTAAAGGAGCAAATCACATATTACCACAATAGCCCCATTATGACTATACAAATTAATTTTAACTGGAATATATATTTACTGTGGAGGACATGTGTAAATACACACTCAGAAAGCTATTATGTATATGGAAATACATTTGAAAATATTTGCACTACACTTATTTCTTTAGCTTCAGCATTTATCTCTTAAAAATGAATAATACATTTGCAAGATACTTTTTATTTTCAAAGCAGGAATATTATGCTTTGCTTCTGACAAAGAGTAAGCAGCAGGGATTGCACCTGATCTGTCCCCAGAGAGTAAACTGCGGTTCTGATGTTAAATCCTACAGATGGGGAGAGCAAAAAACCACCCAAATTCCACATCACCTGCAGCGATGGCTTTCCCAAAACTTCCCAGTTAACCAGTCCGTCCAACCTGCTCCGTGTTACCTTGCAGAACCACGAGTTACTCTCCTTAGTTACAGTCTCTAAGGCAGCTACGATATATTGGAAGGTGACCCTGGACAGCTTTATCCTGCACCGTGCTCTTCCCATACCAATTATTTGTACTGAGGAGCTGGAGCACACGGAAGATCCAGCAACAAGAGGCAGGTGGATGCCAGCAGCAGCAGGGTGAAGAGAGAAGGTAAGCAAAAGAAAGTCTTATTCCACCTGAGCTGGAGGTCCTGGGGGTACTGCGTGCTCAGAAGTGCCAGGAGCAGATATGCAATGACAGATTCTTTTTCTTGGTTTTCCCTTTTTTTTTTTTCTTGATTCCCTTAAGAGCAGCTTCACAGAGCTCCACGTTTACCCCAGACCTCAACTCTGCCCCAAGAACTGCCCCTTCCTCCTGCCAGAACTGCAGCTTTTTGACTTTGTTGTTGTTGCATGGGGGATGTCCGTGAGAGCAGTCTGGAGAATATTCCTGTGGTTTTTCCCCCTCCTCCAACTTGATCAAAACCTTTCAAAAGAACAAAATCCCCATCAGCCTTGCAGCCTCAGAACAGCATTCACTTCAACGTAACCTCCTTCCTTGTGTGCTTGGTCAAATGGAAAAGGAGAGGAAAATCCCATATGAGAATCAACCCAAACTGCCACCACCTCACGTTTGATGGGAAGAACCAGGAAAAATTAGGTGGGAATTTTCACATTTTTACCTATGGGTTTTATCTTCCCTTTCCAAATCTCTTGTGTTTGCTTTATGGTTTAAGCCTCCGTGCAAAGAACAGTCCAAGGGAAGGACCAAAGCCTGGTATTCCAGGAAAATACTTCACCCTCTTCCTTCTAGCACTGCCGTTATCCCTTCAGCAGAGTTTCCACCACTGGGTCCATCATCCTGAGCACAATGAATGCTTAAAACATTTGAAAACAGGACTGTCACAGCCCAGGAAACGTACAGGATTTAATGTCTGCAGGAGCACAAAAGCACTGTCTCCAGAGCACTTACCATATTGACACGCTGTGTGAAAAGGGAACGTTTTTCTTCAACTTTCCAGTTATTTGGGTTCCCCCAAGGAAAGCATCTCTATCACATTATCCCACACAGACAGGGCCCCTTGCTGCTTCAACAGCCCCAGATGCTGCAAGTCCTCTCGGTGCCCTTTATATCAAAATAATCACACCAATTAATCCAAACTGTGTTAAGGAAATATAAACTTTAGGCAGGGAAGTCTGTTAAACACGGCAGAATATTTTCCAGGGAAGAGCTTACACACAGCAAAAGATTTCACTTCCAAGCTTTTGGGTTAATAATTTGAAAATGGAAAAAAAGCAATCATGCAAGCAAGTGGCACTCTCCTTAATTAAGGAAGTCAATTCAGAATCAATAAAAGGGCAATTAATCTGTGGGTGTCACTGGCTCTGAATTATGTTGATAGCCCTGAAGAGGGGACCCTGTGACCTCCAACACTTCTCCCAGGGTCTGAAGGTTTTCACACCCTGATCTGTTATTTTATGACAGACACAGTGTTAGAAAATACACTGACAGATGTCAGGAAACACTGAAGGAGGAGGGAACTGAAAGGCCCGTGCGTCCTTTGCAAAATTATTGTGGTTAAATTTGTCATTGCTTTGGATCTTTTTAAAGACATGAAAGCTGATTGGAGGGAAAAAGGGGATTCAGTCGAGGGGCTCATCTGGGACTGAGAAGCCCCACACAGACCCCCACAGCAGGAGCTGGTGTTGCTTTGAGCCTTCTCTTCCTCAGGGTTTTCCAACGGGTCTCTGGCAGGCTTTGGAGAGGAGGAGCACACAATTCAGCACAGTCCCCCTGTCCCTTTCTTTCCGTTCTCTGGGTAAAAAAGGGCAGTGCAGGTTTTTGAAGGGGAAAGAGCAGAGCCCTGCACAGTATCAATCCCTTGGCTCGCTCCCTCCCACATCTGGGCACAGATCACCGTGGCACGGGGGGATTTGCGTTATCGGTGACACACACAGATCGGCACAAAAAGGAATTACTTGGCTTGTTTGGGGCTGGCGTTCAGCAGCTCAGGAGACATCTCAGTGCTGTGGAAGGGAAATGCAATGAAATCCAACCGCAGAGAAGAGTGAGTTGTGTGGAGTGACTCTCTCCTCAAAAGACAATCCCTCCGACTCCACTGGCACTTCATTACTCACGGAATATGGGGCTACCAGAGCATGATAAAATATCACACTCTGAGCCCTTGTAGAGGTATTATATTAAAGAATATGTAAAAAGCCAGATCCAGGGTAAGCAGAGGTACCACTAAGCTACCATCCAGGGCTGGCTTAAGAAGCTTATCTGCATTATTCTGTACCACTCTCCACTGACAACTTCAACAGTCACTCTAAGAAACATCTTATTTCCTCCGCTGTGTCCCAAGCATCTCTAGCTAATACCACATCCAGCAGAGACTTCATTACAGGTGTTTTTTCCTAGCCCATACCCTGGGAAGCTCGGATTTGACTGACATAGCCCCAAATCTGAGAACTCAGACTTGATCTGTCTCTTTGTTTCTATTCTTTTCCTGGTCCAGGCTTACAGCTGGTCTTTTGGTGCCTCCCTTTGCCTCTTCTTTATTACCAATCCCCTGTCATCAATTCTAAGTTAGACATTTCACCTTCTTTGGCAGGAGTTCTCCAGTGTGAGATGACTAACAGACATTAAATTGTTAGTCTTATGTTCCCTCTAAAATGTGCTCAGAGCAAATGCTAATAGCAGCACATCTCAAAAGACTCCTACCAGCATTTGTCTTGATCTTTCATTACCCATCTGTCAAAACCCTGGTGACAGTTACAAGTTTAAATCAAAGTTCAGAGGCACCTGTTAGTTTCAAAAAACTTTTGCCTCCGAGGCCTACATTTTAAGAAGCTGGGTGTGCTTGCCAAGTCCCAGCATCTGAAATGTTGGCAGGAGACGAAGTACGTGGGCATCGAACACGGTGAGAAAAGCGAGGCAATTTTCCATTTAATAAACACACGGGGACAAATAAATCACAGCCCCTGGGCAGAGCATCCAATAAGTTTACTCTGTACCTCCTCAGAGGGGCTCACATTGCTTCGACTTGACAAGCCAGGCAGGGTAAAGTGACAAAGAACAAAGGGAAAGAGGCACCAGGGAAGCAGCTGGAGTCGCCAAAAGTCAGGAGGCTGCTGTTTTGAGAGGCTGGAGATCATTAACCTGTGCTAATTTCATCAGAGAGGAGGCTACAGATGCCCACCTCTGCTCCTGGAGCTGGAAACAGAGGTTGTGGTTAGGTGTGAGGGAGGATCATGGAGAGAGACAACCCAAGAAGGCTCTCAATGCTCTTCAGAAACTCCCTCTTCTCCACTGGAGTCCCAGCTCTTTGGATCTGACCTACAATTTAGGCTTTGATTTATGAATTCAGCTCTCCAGACTGTTTTGAACTGAAATCAAGTTGAATAGTAAACTCAGAACCAAGTAAGAAAGCCCTCCCCAAAGGTCTGGCAAGACTTTGGTGGAAAAGTGACCTTTGTTCAAACAACTGGCAGCTGTTAATCACAAAATCATCAGCCACAGCCTGACACTGTTTATTGTGCCAACTGTTTGTAGTGCCTGCTGCAGACTATTACTCTCACACATTTCCAACAGTTGCAGCACACTTGCCACTTTTTTGAATGGTTTATTTTAATTTGAATGTCTCGCATCTACTGAAAAACTCTTGGAAACACACGACTGCCTCCATCTTCCTGGTCATTTCCGGACACTGCTGAGTGCCAGGGCACGCCACAGCGTGTCCTTCAGAAAGGACAAAGTGGGACTGCTGCTTTACCAGATACCCTAAAAGTTTGCTGGATTATGCACTATTTACTTTCTCTTATAAGCATAGTTTTTACACAAAAACATTAGCTCTGGATTTCTATTTCCATTTTCCTATTTTTTTTCAGAAAACTCCTGCCTATACCAAACAAAATAATTCATGGTCATCACATCCCGGCTTTGTATTGAAACAGCTACAGAAAACAGTTTGCAACACAGCCAAACAGTACAATCCTGTGCAGAAATCATTTTTGCAGCTCCATTATTTGCAATCAACAAGCAATGCTATGCTTCGAGGGTTGATTTCGATGCCCTGAATAGAAATTCTGTTCCCACTTCTCTGCCTTGTTAGAGGAGGCTCGGCTCAGCGTGTGCCTTGTTACTAATCCTGTGGTTTCATCCACAGCACCTGGAGGTCACATCAGAGTTGGAGCTGCCAACCTCAGTGACCTGTGCATGTCCGTGTCCTGATCAGCCTTTCCTCAGCTTAACCTTCATCTTGTCTGCACGCTCCAAGCAGCTTTAAAAAACAACCTGGAATTCTGTTCTAAGCAATGAGAAGCTCACAAAAACCTCCACCCCCACATGCAGCTTAAAGGTACCAGTGCCTCTGTGCAACAGGTCCTGCAGGAATCCGACTCACTTTTTGTGCCAGTCTCCGAAATTAGACCTAATAAATCAAGACCAGGCTATAAGCCAAGCAATGCATCTTTTTCAGTGGGTGGCAGAATACAAATGCAATAATTCGTTCTGATTATGGTGTTTGATTACCGAGTGTGAGACAAGGCTCAAACAGAATGTAACTTTTAATTACACCATTCTGTGGCAGTTCAGTGCGAAGCCAGCAGCTCTTTCAGGGCCGTGCAAATGTTTGCCTCATTCCTGAAAAAGCCTGAAATATGTCTTGGTGCCTTCCATAGCCTCTGGGCATAGTCTGTATTCATTCTTGCAGATCTCACTGTTGATTTGCTATATTTTACTACTGCTACCCTGGCAACCCTAGGAAACATAAAAAGCTGATTTATCTGTCTCTCATTTATATATATATAAAAAAATGTATTTAGATACTTCTAAATAAACAACGCCTGCTATCTAATGCAAACCCTTGCAAGAGTGTAATATGGGTGTCGTTGGGCAAATTGTGGTTGACCAAGAGTAGCAAATAAATGCACCCCAGAAACTCTGCACCTTCTCTGCAGACATTACACTGAGCGCTGCACAGGTCTCTGTGGGAAATCCTTGACATAAATATGGTGGCCTAAGGCTGTAGGAATAAGGTAGGATTTGAACTGAATATGCTACGGCTATTTGAATATGTTTTATGTGTGTAATTGAGGGCAGAAATACTCCCAGGGTTTGTTTTTTTTTTAAACTTAAATATCTCAAAGATTAATTGATTCATCCACACAAACCCTTTAAGCCCCCCCAGAAGGCAGCAACATCCATTCGTGAACTTCAGGACAAACTCAGAGCAACTCCCATTTCCCTACCTCCTGTATTCTGCTAAAAACCTGCACCAATTTAGCAGTGTCTGTCACTGAAGTGAAACAAAAGCACGAAGAGCCCAGGAAATCTCATGTTTGGATTAATATAAAAAGCCTGTGCTCCTCTGGGCATGACAACAAGAGCATTGTGGTCTTCTGAAATTAAAATCAGTTCCCTTTTTCCTCACTGCCTGTTCCTCCCCTCACCCAGCTCCAGTTCATTGTGTGGAGAAATGTGGAAAGGGGAGGGAAATGCAGGTCAGGGCAGATCCTCCCAACTTCACCCATGGAGAGACAACGCAGAGCCAGGACAGCCACAGAGGTGGACGCTGAAGTTTGTGCCGGTGGCAGAAGCAAAGCAGAGAAGGTACGTTCAGAGAGGCTGCACAAATAAGCACAAGCTTTTCACAAAACCCCAGAGAGGGAGGAGAGTGAGAAGTGACACCACTGCTGTGAGCCTGTGGGACACGGCGTGGTGGTGGAGCTGTCAACATCAACGGGAACAGGAGGCGGCTGGGGGGGTTTTGAAGGATAGATAAGAGCTCGGGGTTTGAGCTGTTGGCTTCAGTTGTCAACAGGACATCCAGGATCTGCCAAGGAAAAGGGAATGGGAAAAGAGAAACCTATGAATCATCAGCTCTGGATGGCAATTAAAACCTCCACGCCATGAGCTGCTCTGTCAGCAAGCCCCTCCTGAAGCATGGGTGGAAGTTGCTCAAAACTTGGCATTTTCTACCCAATTTCCCGGAGGAATACATTCAACCCGTTATTTGTGGCCACCTCCTAATTAGGCTCACGTGGAAATTAAGCATATAGAGGCCAGAGAGGCTGGCATGGACCGTCCCAACAAGCCAAGCTGGTCTCCTGGTTTTAGTTCACCAGGCACCAAAGAGAAGCTGCCAAAAGAGAGGGATACATATGAAAGAAGCAGCTTTTAGACAGTCACTCCTTCATGGTAATTAGAAGGAGCAAGCTGATTAGGCTTATGGTTAAATGAGCCAGCCTGCCTTTGAGGCTTGCTGGGGCAGCTCTCCTCCCGGAGCAGTCAAAGTTATCACTTTATTTAGCACTGTTTTTTTAGGACCATACTATGTTATCATCATTTCCAGCATCTGCTTTGATCATTTTCTTGCTTTCTCATCCTCAGAACGGCCATGGGCTTGGAACACTTCAATACTTAGGTCAAAGAGGAAAAAAGTAAGATGGGGTTGTGTCTGTGTAACTTCCCATGATCACTCCAAGGCAGCTTTCTAGATAAAAACTACACCTATTCAGACTGAACCCCCACACCCACAAGCAAAGATATTTATTACAGGGGCTCGAAGCAGGTGTTGTCCTCACCTTTCCACCTTTCTGACTGCCAGAATCCCTGAAAAAAACACCCTCCACAGCCCAAACCAAGTCCTGAATCTGGCTGTGCTTTGTGGTTTTGGGGGGCCCCGCCATACAGCAGGACCGTGTCCTGTCCTTATCAGAGCTGCCAGGGAATGGATTGCTTTGGGCTGGTTTTGCATTGCACAGCAGGGTCAAGGAGAAGCCCCAGTGCCTTGAATAGAACATCTACTCCCCATGTCAGCAATTGCAGGGTCTTTATTTCAATGTATGATTCACCCTTACAGAGGGATTCTTGGGCAATTTCACATATCTTCCATTTCAAATCTCACAAAAGATTTAAATGCAAACATTTTCTTCTCAGAGCCCGTGAATGCAAATGTGATTTGAGCACCACTAATGAGGTCATAAATTAGGCATTTATATCCCTTCCCCCGAGACAAATGGCATGACCTTGAAGTATAATGGAATGTGCAGTCCACACCTCTTCCCCAGGCAAGCCCCCCTGCCCCACTCCCCAGCACCCAGGGAAGAAGGCTGCACCCAGTTCCCACCATAACTGCCCTGCTTAGGCCCAGGTGAGTCTGTCCTGGGTGGGGATGGGCCTCCTGTATCTCCAAAATGTCTGCCAGGGTGACACAAAGTCCTACAAAGACCTCCAGAAGGAAACCAGAACTATACACAGGGCTTCCAAAATCCTTGAGAAAGCCTCATTGCCGAGCTATTCCCCAGAAATCTTCCCTGTAATCACTTCACAACCACACTTGTCCATGTAAGCTGGGCTTAAGAAGCAGCTCAGGCTCCATCAAACTTTCCTGCTTGTAAAAACGTCACCCTCCTGCTCTCAGTCATACAAAATGGGCCATCGTCCCTCCCCAGTCCCAGCTTTTCTCCCAGGGAAAGGAATGCCCCTGAGGCAGTGTTGGCCATGTTTTCAGCTTTATTATTTCTCTTTGGGTTCTCAGAAACATCTTTCTACAGCCTGGCCAAGGAATGCCCCCAGGGAGAGTCACATCTGGACCAGCACATAACGTTAAGTCAGCTCCTCTGAAGTACAAAACAAGCAAACAGCCCCTTGACACACAGCTGAGGGTTGTGAGTGCAGATTTTGGATGGAAGTCAGAATTCAAAGCAAAGTTTAATGGCATTTACTGTTCAGAAACAAGCCTGTCTTATTATTATTTTTAGTACCTTTCTCAGACTTGTCATTATATACCTCTGATTTACAGTTTTAATGCCAGGCAACTGTGTTACCTTAATCCTTCCCTGCAGGATTACGTGAGAATATTCTTTAGAGAGAATATCACACTGGGCTAAGGTTAAAAAACAAGACATGCAGCAAGCTCCAAGGTGCCTTCCCGTATCTCTGAAATATAAACGATTCCCTGGCATAAAAGATTCTGAAATACATAGCCATAAAGTCAAAGCTCTGCTAAGCAAATAACAAATACAAGAGGAAGCTCTGCTTCCAAAGGCTCTGAATCACAGCGACAGCTGCAGTATGCGTGAAGCTAAAATATTTCCAAAAAAGCCAAAAGCTGTCAGCAGAAGGTAGCAAAACACTGGCCAGTTCTCAGACTTTGATTATAATTCACACAGAAATACACACTGGGGGCACGGACCTACAGCTTAGAAAAAGTGCAGTGTGTGTTTCTTGGAGACTTTTATGTCCGGCATTAAAGACGGAGGGTCCTGCACCCCGCTGTAACGGCGCTCACTAACTAACAGGTAACAGCTAAATACCAGCGGGCATCAGAATATCAGATGGTTTGGGAATCTCTTCCTGCCTCCCGAGAGCCAATACCACTGCTGGATGCAATCAGTCAAAACACACACCTTCACTTTGCCTCAAAAAATTCCCTCCGTTAACAACGGAGGAATAAAGTTAAAATACATCGAAGAAATTGGCCACTGTCCGTGGTCATGGAATGTTCATGAGCACACCTGTGTTTTAGAACTCAAAATGACACCACGGGCCTCATTTTGATTTGACAAAAAACCGTTTTTCTTTTGCCAAAAAAAATGCAAGAAAACCTGTTTTTAAAAGCCTAGCTGGACAAATCACCTCCTAAAGATTTAACAAAGCTTCTCCCACTGGCACACAGCACACCTGAACATCACTGGTTCTGCTGTTCAAGATGAGCCTTCCAAATAAATCTCCAGCCATGGGCCAAACACAGTCATTTGGATTTCTCAGTGCAGATGTGAATTCCTCCATCCACAAAGAAGACCCTCAGTGGGCAGTTACCAGATCAGGGAAAGTGGATAAATTTGCTGCTCCAAAGAAGAAAGTTTCCCTGGCTGCTTTCAAGGAAAATTAGGGAGCACAGAAAATTACTCCAGAAGACAACAATATAAAAACCCCAAGAATTCAACAAGAAACCCTTAAGGGCAGGGGAGCAAGGCTCCAGTTCTTTGCAGGCAAGGTCACGCATGTTTTTGGCCATCTCAGCTGCATCTCTACCCAAAGCTGCAGGAGGGAGCAGCTCCTCAGCCAGGTTTGTTGCCCCTGGATGACCAGTTTGCAACCAGGGATTTTCCACGATTTCTGAGGGCATGAACGGCCAGCGGGGATGAAACACAGCAGAAGAGGGCATGTTGGGGTTTTCATTTCCATCCAGCAGGATGAAATTCTGGGCTGTCCCAGTCACAACCAGGGATGTGCAGAGGAATTCAGCACTTGGGCGTGCACAGGGCTGGGAGGGGAAATCTGCTGATGAACAGCAATATTGATCCAATGGGCCATGGTCCAGGCAGGGATCACTGCCACACAGAAGTGTAAACACTCCCACACCTTCCCTAAGCCCTACTCTCTATTAGTTTAACCTGTGTCACTGCAATTGTCTTTTTTCCTCATTCTTTCTTTTTTTCTTTTTTTTTTTTTCCCTAGGCATATAAGCCTTTTTGAATGTGAAATACTTGCCAAGAGACATTAAGGATTAATGTCAGAGGCCTGACATACAGCACAAAAGACAATGAGCCAGAGTTTGTTTTCCTAAATTCTGAAACACAGCCTGCAAGGTATGTCCAACAATTCTTCTTCTTATTCCAGATTCCAGGAGTTACTCAATTTTTTATCACAGTGAATTTTTATTTTTTAATGACCGAGGACACGGAGAGTTATGCATTGAGCAACTCGAGCTAAAAGGTGTACAGCTGTGTCTCTGCTAAAAGCATATCTGTGGGATTATGCAGATCATTAGCCAGCTAACTTCAAGCACTGCTACACGCTGAAATTCCCTGTAATCTGCTCTACAAAAGAAGTCACAGTCAGTAGCGATCAACCTGATTTGCCAGACAAAACCCTACAAAATTTTCTAAGAAAGCGCAGACCGAAGGATTGTGTTCAGAAATCCTGACAGAAACCTTGTTTTCCCTACTTACTTTCTGTAATCCCCTACAAGAGAGCAGAAGCTGCTGGAGGTCCAAGTGCACGAGGCTGAAAGGCACTCCCACCACCCCAGCACAAAACCCTGGCACGCTGGCTGTCCGCAGCCCACAGGTAATCATCCATCAAGACCAGGATAAAAATCTGGCAAGTTTCATATTAAAAGTGCCAGAATGAAATAAGCAATATCCTGAACGCACAGGCAAGTGTTTCAGCGCAAAGCAAGTAAAAAAAAAAAAAGAAAAAGAAAATACCCCTGTTTGCAGGACTAATCCTTATAATCATGTGCAGCCTCCAAAGATTGAGTAAGAACACACAGGCACCAACATCATTTGTCACCAGCAGGTCTAGCAGCTCATGGTTATATTGCATAGAAAATTAATGTTACATATAACTCTAAATTCGAGTTTGCTTTCCTATCTCCTACTTATTTATGACAAAGACAGAGCTTTGGGAAGCGGAGATGAAAATATCCTTTGTAAGCAAGATCCCAGTTCAGCAGAGTGCTGGAGCACTCAGGCACTTCAAATTTGCCTGGTATTGTTCAGGCACCCAAACTACAAGTGAAAACCGCCAAAATTTTCAGAATGCAAGAGCAGCTTTCTCTAAACAAGTAATCCTACTGTAGATGGATCTTTTCAATTCAATTTCCCAGCAAAGCAATGTTTTGTGATTTAGTCCCACTAAACCTTAACAAAACAGCACGAGGAACGAATCTTAAACTCAACTGCTGATACGGTCTATCAATATTAAAATAATCTGGCGTGGACTGGCTTGCTAATAAGCCAGCATTTCAGAGATGGTGCAAAACAAAACTGTCTTAAATGTGTGATTTGTGGAGGATATAAAACATAAAAACTACGAAGCAAATAAATGCTGTCATTGGCACAGCAAGATCAAAAAAAAACAATTACAAGGCTGAGTACATTAAATTAAACTTGGTGCAGTCATTCCTGACAGAAGTCCTACTGTCGATAATTGCACATATTTGGACTTCTGATTGTTAAAAATATCATACAACAAGTGTTTGATGCATCCCAGATTCTGCTGATGAAAAGCCACACAAAATTCCCAATAGAAATCTCAGGTTTTGTTTTAGCTTGAGCTTCTGTAATATTTGACTCTCTGCTGCTTGCTCTTTTACTGTTTATTGCCTTGGGATCAGAGATCCATTCTGTAGCGGAAACAAATTCCAAATCCTTGTTTGTGTGCTCCTTTACCACGAGAGACACAAGAACCAGTGCCAGAGGGACTGAATCCCACTCTTCTCCCCAAATGCCCGATCCTCTGGGCATTCCAGAGCCACAATGTCAGATCTCCATTGTTTAATAGGGCTGCTGTTGTCTAACTATCATGGCTTTATTTTCCACTCCCCAAAACCCAAACTGAACAAATTTGCCCAGCAAAGGCCAGCAGACAGATCCCGGCTGAGGCTCCCTCAGCAGATCCTACATTAAATTACACCTCGAAATGGATGTGGTGTAAAATTGCTACAAATCAGCTGTCATGAAATTCCAGAACAAAGCCATGCACCGCCATTTAATTAATCAACCAGCCAGAGACTTAATTTTACAAAGCAGGACAGAATCTAGGAAGTCCTGCTTGTGTACTACGGATCAAGCTGATTCACCTGAAGTAAGAGAGTACAGATCAAGCAAGCCGGGGCAAAGGGCTGTCTTATTGTTCAGTTAGTAAAAATATTCTTGCTGGTTTCTACACAGCTCACTGGTATTTGCACATTCTTGCCTTGCAGTGAGGTCTCCACGCATTTTAATAGGTTTACCAAGAGTTACGTGGCCACTGTCACATTCACAAGGTGACACTTTTGAGACACAAACCCATTTGTGTTGCTGTTTCCTAGAGTGACCCTCCTGCCTAAACCACACCTATGCCTTGCACAGCAAGCACTCGGGAAAGTCCTGTTTTCTCTTGGTGAAAATACATTTTAGTAACAGAGTTTTCTACTGTAAGCAGCAGCAGAGTTCCTGTTTGACACCTGCCATTTCCAAAATACGTGAAGAACATAAGCACCCAATTTCTAGGCAGTGAAAAGTGGCATTCTAGGGCTTGAGAAAAGAGGTTTCCTAATCTGCACATCTGAATTGCTGCAGAGGACCCTTTATGTTCCCTTCAAACACAGGCTGTTTCTTCTGAGCTTCTCAGGCAGTAGAGACAGATGTCGGCAGAGGTTTGGAGAGCTGGACGTTGGTGTCACCACTGACCACAACTCAGTCCAAAACCTTTTAAGCAGCTAAATTAAAGCACATGTGAAGTGTTTTTGAACTCAAGGAAATTATTTGTGTGCCAAGCTAAGACTTGGGCTTCTGTGTGCTGCTGAACCAGGAAACTGCTTGGCCCTTTCACAGCTGTAGTTTAGAGGGTGGAAACTTGTCATCAATATATGCCTATGGTACACCAGGAAAAAGATACTATTCTTGTTCAGTATCTTCAACAAAACAGTTTCGCCAGACTCCAATGCAAATCAGCTATTCAGGCATGTGAATGGCAGCTGGTGGGATCTCCTGTAACAACCCTCCTGTTCCTCTTAAATACACTGTGGAAATTTTTAATCACTGCTCTTAAAAAAGCAAACTCCTTAGTGAGCCTCAAAAGAGCTGCATGTTTATGAAATTTCAAAAAAAGTTGTCCAGGAAAAGTTATCACATTTCATGAGAATTTAGGCACTTCGCGGTTCTGGTGACTGCTGGTGGCAGATGGGTGCTGGTGTCACATTGCTTACGTGGATTAAAACCTTCACAAGGCAAACAGAGCTTCTGCCCCAGCTGCAGTGCCCACACGGCCCCTCCAGGTGCCTTGCTCTGGTTATCTCACCCCGCTCTGAGGAAGTGTGAATGCAGCAGACAGGACAACCACCAAAACCTCAAGACATCATCCCCACATCCTGACAGTCAGGACAGAAAGAGGCGACCACGACTCTGCCGCGCACCACAAAACCATTCCCGCGATGGGAATGCCAGCCATTTTCGTTAATTGGGGTTGGCAGTTTGTTGGCCATCACATCTCAGGTGCCTCCTCCCTCTCCAGAGGCTCGGTGCAGCAGGGCCACCACCCCGGGCTGCTCGGCAGTGGCTCTCTGGTGGCCTCATTAGCCGAGCTCTCGCAAGAGAAGCAGCCAAGCAGCGTCCCAGATTTTCAGGCACCAACTCTGACATTTATAAAGGACTTTCAGTCGCAACAAGATCAAAACCTCAGCATTCTTTCAAATCTCACAATAACTCTCAAACACCCTCAGCACAAGGCTCAGGGAAAAAAAAAACCCACCAACAACCCACAACTGAAAATGATAAAGCTCTTATGAGATGAAACTGGAGGAATTATGGGATTTCTCCCCCACCTCCACCTCACTCTAGGCTTCATTTAATTTCTGCAACGTACTTTGCTCTTGGAGAACACTAATCACATTACCTCCTGGTCAGGCCTCATTTGCAATCACTGCAGTCCTTCCCATCAGCTCCTCTGCCAGCAACTTACTCCGTTGCTTGTGGCTCTCGTTGGACTCTCAACCATCTACTCCTATGATTGTATTTAAATGTCAGTGCAATACACCTCCACTTTGCATGTTAGAGCATCATCCTGCAGCCAAGCTTAAACAGAAATTGTCTCAGGGCTTGTCGTCTAAATTATTTGTTCTGAGTTGTATAAAGGGTCTGTTTTGTTTTATGGATTTTACCATAAAAACTATTGATCGAAACTAGGTTTTTTGTGTGCTTACACTTAAGAATTGCTAAAAGTGGGAGTCTCTCTTGGTCACAGCAAATCTTATGAACAGTACCAGTATAGAAAGACACATCAGAAGTTGTGTATTTGTATATGTCGAATTCGCAAGCTGTTCCTCATTAATAATTATCTGTAAGAGGCATAATGACCTACGGTTCTCTCCCTTCCCTGTAACCACACATTCCCTGCTATATGAGTATGAAATGTCGCTTTTGCTACCTAGGATCTTCTTTTATTCTAAACCCTGCTCTTATAAAATCTCGACAACTTTATCCTTGAGTAGCATGCTGCTGCTTATCTACTGGCAATATTTTAAAAAAACCCCAAAAAGCTGAATACTTGAGACAGGCTGTGTTTCTTCTGTCTTGTCGTAATAGCTCTGTTGATAGTTCCCACCCAGAGCAAGCATCAAAGTCCCCGAAGTACACATGAATCAAAGCAAAATGATAACGTGAGAGTACACATGGACAAAAGGATTGATGAATTTTCTGGGTTAAAAGGTATACAGCCTTGTTACTTCTCTAAAGACTTTGGGTTTGTTTTCCTTTGGTTGATTCATGGCCCTTTACTTTTTTTTTTAAACTTGTTTATTCCAAACATAAACCAGCTATTAAACACAAGCTGTTCAGAAAATATACAATTGAGAACATTTCAACTATAAACAACACTTGCAGATTTACTCTATGAAAACCATAAATGAAAAGCAAAGAGTGACTCTTCAACACTACGAAATCGCAGACAAAATAGGCAGGAAACAATTTTAAGAAGAAACAATAAACCACACATCACCATTGCAGACCCGCTTAATAGCATTCCAGGGCTTCATAAAAAGAAACGAGCATCAACCATCAGAGCAGATTTTAATTAGCAAACTGATGTGTTCTATAGAACAGAGAGTCACGTTACATTGTGCTCAGAGTCTCAGGTGTGTTTATTCGACTTACAAAAATGAAATCTTTCATTCAACCTCAGCTGGGCAGCCGCATGCAGCATGAAATGCAAGTTTGTGTTTACATAGCTGAACTGTGATTAATGTGCACCATATGGAAGCAGGGGCCAGTCCCACTGAACAGTTGTGTCTGCACAGGAACTCAGAATGGCTTTGGAAAACAAGCAAAGTGGAGCTTGCTAGGGGATGGCAAAAAAGGATTAAACCCGACTATCCACCAATGGGTTGGCGACGTCTAAAATAGCAACGCTGGCAATTAGAATAAATACAAAATCAAACATTAACCAGGCAAAATAATTCTGCAAGCAGCACTTATGAACACGCTAGATAATCAGGACAGGTACTTAGGGCACGGGGATTATTTGTGGGTTTTCATTACTAGAAAGAATACAAGCGATATTTCATGGAGCAAACTGCATAACCAAACGGAAAGATTAAGCTTGTAAATTAATCGGAACCAGGAAAGCACAGGAATGGATAATTAATGCCTTGTTCAGGCAGCTCCTGGCACGACACAGAGCCAGTGAGCAGATCCTCAGGAGGTGTCCGTAACCCGGCACAGCTCTGGAACAACCCCCAGGGCTGAAAAGAACTCTCCCTGCTGCCCAAAGGCAGCTCCCATCTGAGCACACTCCTCCTGTGTGCCTGGCCACAGGGCTGGTACAGGCAAGTGGAATAAAGGCATTCCCTGCAGGCAGCAATGGCATTTAACCAATACCACCCAGATTCTTCGTAGTCCTTGTGGCTTTGCTCCATTTTTGCCTATTTGGCCCCGATGCTGGAGCAGATGCAAATTTCTGGATTCCTGCTAAGTCTCACTAATTTGAAATAAATGATGTATAAACAGGATTGAAACAGCAGAGCCACAGACCATAGAATCTTCACCTCCGGTGTGTATCACAGAGAGGAGACCAACAGTCTAGCAGCTCAAAAAGATTATTTTCTTTTATTTAGAGGTGTTAGACAGAGAAGAGACAATGAAATTGTCACTTGACAGAAAAATGGAAGCTGTCCCTGCCTAACACCACCACACAGGTCTCCCCTGTAACCATTCCATACAGGGCAGTCACAGTTTGCAGCTGCTGACTTCAAGACTGATATATCCTACTGTATAATATGCCTAAAGCAACTACTTTTGGTGGAGGTTTTGTTTGTTTGTTTGTTTTGTTATTTTTTTAGTAAGACAGGTATAATAAAAGATAATGACAAAGAAATAAATAATGAATAATTTCACTTTTCCAGCATTTCACGTGCAAAAGTTTTAAGTACATTAATCCCAAAAGAAGAGGAAAGTCCATGGCTTGCAGTCCTGAGAAGTTTATGGTTGTCAGAGTCCAGCCTCAAGGGCTGTAAGTGAATTGTGTTGAGTTGGGCCAAGTTTCAACTTTCCTGTCTCCTTCATAGCACTAATCACAGGTACAGAGCTGCTAAAAGCTGGATCAAAACCACAGGCACAGTATTTGACACAAGATCACTCAGCTTTTGGAGCTTAAAACCCTACTTGACCTGGGACTGAACAGCCCCTTTTTCTGCAGAACATTCAATTTCTGCCAAACTTGGCCACTTGAAAGAGTGTTACACACAGATGCACCATTAACAGTTTATTCATACAACACTCAAAAACCCACCCCAAACCCACCAAGAACAAGAAGCAAGCTCTAAAAAATATGGACAAACAGCTGGCGTTCATCTTGAAGGAATCTGCTTCCACTTGTAAGTCTCAATAAAATCTTTAAAACAGACTGAATTTCTAGAAGCTGAAACAGCCTGATGGGTGATGCCCCTGCCTGATTTTCTATAGAGTAGCTAAAGATTTCTTTCCAAGTACTGCTGCCTGTGCAGGACTGGGTACCTGAGGCACGAGTGCACACCTGGGGAGCACTGATGCCCCCCTGCCCCACTTCACCATGACATCCCAGCACCTGTGTCAGGTTTGACCATCAGGCAGATATTCTTCCAAAGGAGCTGGAGAAACAAGAGCCTAGCTGGCACATCCTGCCCAACTTGGGCTTGAATTATTCGTCCTGGACTAAATGAGCAGGTCCCCAGAACAGGAGCTCTGAGCAAAGGGACTGCTGGAAGTTTCTGCTGTGGGCTACTCTTTGTCATTAGCCGTAGAGAAATGGGCCAAAAGGGCTCTGGCAATGGAAGAGACCTGGCAGTGAACATGGGAGACATCTGAAGTCCATGGGAAGTGGGGGATTGCAAGAGCCCCTTGAAGAGAGAAGCCATCAAGACCATCTGAATTGCATCAACAACAGAAAACTCGCCCGTTTTGTCACAACTTCTATTTCAAACCAGTCCGCCAATTTCTTTTGCTAATGCAAAATATTAGAGGAAAAATACAAAGCTCTCTCTTCTCTAAACATGAATATTTGGGCAGAAGCAGAATTACAACACTCAGTGCTCTGAGACCCCTGTGGAAACAACACCCGTGGGGCGCAGGGAGGATCTTGTATTACCCAAATGCAGAGAGACGTAGAGAGGAAACAACTTGTGAAGAGGAATTTCCCCCAACAGAACCAATATTTTCTCACCTGTATTCAGGTCTCCACAGAAGGAAACGGAGCCTGGTTTTTTCAGTGGGGCGAGTCATGGCAGGTGTAACTGAGTGGAGCTCAACACAGTGGGACAGAGCGTGGTGTTCTCGAGCCTCTGCAGAGGGTTTTGCTCCGCCGAGCATGGATTCGAGCATGACCCCGAGCTCAGGGCAGAGCACGCCGCTCACTGCTGCTGCTGCCTCCTCCACAGCCCTCTGGAAAGCAGGCAGGGAACAAGGCATCCCACGTGGTTCACCTCCCAGCTGCTGAACCACCTTCTGCTCAACCCCACAGCTGCTCTCAGGTGCTGCTGCTGCCAAGCAGATTTACCCAACGCGGTGCTCACAGGACTGTACAGTAATGAGAGCAACACAGGCTCTTCGTTTCAGGGATGTTTGTATGCTAAGGAGGGTGTAAAAGCATAAATCAGGCCAACAGACCTGAAAAAGTCTGCTCTGTATTCCTTCAATTCTCCTCGCCTCATTTTCTTCCCTTGCATATTTTTACCTTCTTTACCCTGCTCTGTTTGGAGCTCATCTAATTGTCACTTGAGATGACAAATGTCCTCTGCCTCAATGCCCCTTCCTCAGTAACGGATGTTTCCTTTCTGTATCACTCTGTTTGTAGAATTAATTCTCTTCATTAAGTGATGTCTGCATTTATCACTTCCTAACTTTTATTTTGCAGTTTTCCACCTCTTTTTCCTTGGCAAATGTGCTTAAAAACCACTGCCCATGCTCTTTTTTTAAAAAATAAATCAAGGCTTAAACATCATAAATCCTCCCTTTTAAAAAGCCCCAATTCTGGTACTGTTGTTGGCTTTTACTTTAACCTGCTGGTTTTGCTATTTCCCATAAAATATAAACATCTATTCAGCCAGTCTTGGAAGAAAAATGAAGAATCTGTATTGATAAAAAGGTTTGAGGCCATAAAGATCTATTCTGATCATTAGTTTGACAGCCCATTCAACACAAAACCAACACTCGTCCCTGGGATTTCTGGCACGTGCAAATTCCATTTAAGAGCCACTTGGCTGCTTTTAGGGATGGATTTTCAGTCTGCTGATCTGAAGTTGTCCATGTTAGAACTAAAAGAAACCAGCAAATATTACATTCTTCACTGACTTTTGATCTGTTTGTTCTTTTTGTTTTCACTGCACCACTTGAGTCAATGAAGAAAAACACCTAATTCTCAGCAATGATTGTGATTTATTCCTCTGCTTTTGTTGGCAAAACTGTAACCAAACATTTCGTCCACCATTTGATTTTAAAAGAGGCCAAAGACAATAAGCTGCCTCCTACAGCAAGAATTAGCGAAGCCTTCTTAACTGAATTAGGAAAAAGAATATTCTAGGATTCAACAGCATCTGCCAAAGGTTTTACCCTGCTGCCTCCTGTGACCTCTCTCGGCACCTGAACCCTGTTATAAATAGAACTTCCTTCTGCAGCAGCCTTCTTAACTGAATTAGGATGAAAATAATTGGCTTTTTTAACTGTTCTAAGCCTCTCTCTCCCTTTCCTCTCCTCCTCCAATTTTCAGCCATCAATACAGCAATGTCAGAAAAGCAGCAGAAAGCAAACACATTTCAGTGGCATGGTATTTGGTGTGGGGGAAGCAGAATGCCATTTGCATTGATGGTGCTTGGGATTTCTTGGGAGTCTCCCATATAGAAGCCAGCCAGGGTCAACACTACTTAACCTCCAAATCGAAATTAAACAGAATTCATTCAATCCGTTCGATCGACAGACCTTATAATATCTGACATCATCCATGCTAAAAGGGGTGCCTAACTAAATTAACAGAGTGATTGTTTTAAGTCTGAGGAATTAGCAATCCATACTCTGGGAAAAAGGAGGCAGAGCATGCTACCTGCAGAGAGCCAACCCCTCAGGTTCATCCCTCTGAGAGTCCCTTGGAACTCCTC
The DNA here is from genome assembly GCA_013398855.1 of Mohoua ochrocephala. Lineage (NCBI taxonomy): Eukaryota > Metazoa > Chordata > Aves > Passeriformes > Acanthizidae > Mohoua > Mohoua ochrocephala. Next base: position 1,335,128 of record VZTA01022718.1, on the reverse strand, counting down.
CAAGCCCAGGGGATGGGACCATGGACAGCTCCCTCAGTCTCCCACCCCACCCCACAGTGGGACAGAAAGGGACAGACCTCCTGTGGCAGTGGCAAAGATTAAAGATTCATCGTGCAACTTATCTCCCTCTCCATCTGTAATGGAAACATCTCTATTTGGACAAGTTATTTAAACATCAATGGAGACGAAGAAGCCCTTCTAGGAGATGAGTCATCCACCCATGGGGATTTATACCTTGAAATAGAAGTGTTGTGCCTAAAGGAAGGATCCATTTCCCCCCCTCGATTACGGAGGGGATCTCTGTGAATAGGTCAAGCATTGAGATCCATAATTTAAGGAGATACCTAAATGAATAAAATGAATCAAAGTCAGTATCTAAGCTGCTCACATACATTCAAAACAAACACAGCTAAATCGCCCCAGAAACATGAAATAATAATTGGTTTAGTCATTCAGCCCACTTGGCTCACAGCTTTACGCTATTTCCTGGGGGAAAAAATTAACAGTAAAATATGATTCAATACATACTCCTACAGCCTGGGTGTGCGGGGGGCCTCTGTGCTAACAGGGTAGGTCACAGTACACCCAAAATGTCACAGCAAATGATCCCATGAGGGAATTACATGGGTCACAGAAGAAAAAAGCCAAGAAAGGAATTTTATACCTGTCGCTCCCTGTATAAAAACTTCAGACAGAGCAGACACTGTGCTACATACCCAGAAAAGAGAGGGAAATGAAAAGGAAAGGAGGGAAGAGGAAGCAAAGGGAGACTGTTAGTCTTCTATGAAATACAAGATGATTAAATACTGTCAGGCTTTAATCCCTGCTGACAAGCAGAGCTGCATGAGAGATATGGGCTGATTAATTATATGGAAAAAGGGCTGTGACACAGGCATGTGAGGCAGAAAGACCAAAGAGGAGGGATTTGTAATTTATTTATTTATTTATTACCAAATAAAAGGCATTAGCTAATGAAAGGAGAGCTGCTCGTCTGGATCGAAAACTTTCAGCCCTACTTCTAAACCCTAATGCAGACTCCCAGAAAATACTGGGGAAAAAAGAGATCTCACAGCTGAATATGCTTTTCATAAAGGAATTGAAAGTAGGCCCCGTGTGAACCTTTCTGGTTCGTGCACTGGGATTTATTCCTAGTGGCAGCAAAGGACAACTCTGGAAAGACTGGATCAACAGAGAGTGCAATGGCCAGTGGCCCAATGGCCAAAGGGACTGATGCAGGACAGCCCTCAGGGCACGGAGATGGAAGAGAGGAGCAAGTGAAGGCTTTGACAAGCCAAAATGTCAGGAGAGATTGTAGCTGCTGTAGTTCAGCAAGTATTGTCACGGAACGAGCAACTCTGATTGTATCCTCTCTCTTTCACAGGACTATTCAGTGCTCAGGGCTTTTACAGATTATTTGCTGTAGTAAAAGAATTTGATCACAGCATTGTTTTCCTTTTTCTTTTCTCTTTTGTGTCATCACCTCTCCTCCAAATACAAAGCACAGCATACTCTTTTTCTTTAAAAAAATAAAAAAATCAGAAACCTGTGGCTTTGCTTGCAATCCTAAGCCACGTGCTCTGGCCACAGCTCCACCAAGAATCGTCTCCTGGGGGCTTTTCTCACCTCTGTTTGAGGCACCACTTTGTCTGAGACTTGGCTCTCATTTCACCCAGACAAACCCTGATGAAACTCAATCTCTTGTCCCAACATCCACAATTGATCTGGTATTTGGAAAGCAGATTCTGTTGGTTTAGCACTTGTTAAATAAATGGGGATTTGATTCTGGAAACTAGGTCAGCCTAGGTCTGGTGTGGCACTGCTGAGGCGAGTTTTTGGCTTGTGACTTCAGAAAGATACGAGAAAACAGCTGAAAAAAAAAGGAAAAACAAAGCAAAATAAAAAGGAAAGCATGGTTTTGTTCAATGGTACAATATGGTATCTATTTGTTCCATATTCCCAGATATTCTAGCAAGAGTCACAGCTCATTTGAAGTATGCCATAGCTGAAAAAAATGTAGGAGGCATTCCCATAGTTCGGGGAGAAGGAGAACTGACTGAGACAATATCTGCTACTGGCCCAACTCGGATGCTCCAACAAACTTTCCTGAATTAAAGCTAAAACCTTCAAGCAATTTTGGCTGCTGAGAGAGGCGCTGGAATCAGGCGTCTTATCAGAAAAGGAACACATCCTAAAACAAGCAGCTGAATCACCTCTATGCTACAGCAGGCAAAAAAAAAAAATCCTGTATGGTTTTACAATCTGAGGAGGAAGAAGCAGCTGTGCACGTTCTCACTCACAATTTTCAAATGGGAATTTGTCCTGTCTGCAGACCCAGCATGGAGGTCCCAAGGATTTCAATGCATCCAAAACTCCCTCTGCTCCTGTGACAGAGGGATCCCTGCATTCCTCCCCTACATTTCGGGGGCTCTCTGGCACTGCCTGTAAGAGGTGCCCTACTCTACTGAGGATTTTGGCTCGTTTTTTAAACAAGAGGTTTGCTTCAACATAATTTAGCCAGCAGAGATGACCAGGGAACCAAGAGGTAAAGAGTTCAAAACAGATTAAAATTCCAAATTTTCCTGAATCACAACTTCAGCTTTCCTCATTAAACCACTCAAAACTTTTCAGACACCAATTCCAACACCAAGAAACAAGAGGAGAAGGAAAAGCAAAGAGAAAAAAAGATACAAGAGAGGGAAGAGAGGGGAAAACAGAGACAATCCATTATAGCCCCATAATTTCATCCTGCCAAATTTCAGTCTGCATGCACCACCGATTCAATTACTGTACACAGCTCTACCCTTCAGCAGAACCAGAATTACAGAAAAACCCATTTTTAAAGGTTAGTGAGAGAGTTTTTCATTGACAGTGACCTGCTTCAATAGGGGCAGGCAATGCAAGGCAGGAATTGCATTTTCCTCACTCCTCCAACACAGGTATTTAAACTTGTTTTGGGCTGCAGCTGAAAGACGTCTGATGATCTTAATCTACTCCCCAGAGAGAGCAAAGCCAAGGAACAAACTCACTTGATTACCAGGTTCTGTGCAAGATACTGAAACCGGTATTACAAAGCTCATTTTCCTGTACAGAGGAGCCGACTCCTCTGGCATATTTAGGAGCACATAAAAAAAATTAGGATTCACAGCCACAGGGTTGGCAAATCAAAAGGGGCAAATTTTAAAGCTCCCAGCACCTGGAACTCCACTCAAGGGGTCTCACAAGCTGTTTCTCCCAGCATTTCTTCACTGTTATTTTGGCAAATTGTGTTTATTTCAAGGCAGGTATTCTGGGCTATGTTGAACAAGCCCAGTGCTGGATGCCAAACACACAACTAAACCATGTCCCCAAGTGCCACATCTACACAGCTTTTAGATACCTCCAGGGATGGTGACTCAACCACATCCCTGGGCAGCCTCTTCCAGTGCTGGACAACTGTTATGGTGAAGAATTTTTTCCTAAATTCCAACCTGAATCTCCCTTGGTACAAATTGAGGCCCTTTCCTCTCATCCCATCACTTGTTACCCAGAATAGACTGATCCCCCCAGACTCCCCCAACCTCCTTCCAGGCAGTTGTAGGCAGCAATAAGGTCCTCCCTCAGTCTCCTTTTCTCCAGGATAAACACCCCCAGCTCTACTAAATATATTTGCAGTACCTGTTACTCATGGAAAAAGTTTTGAAAGATTAAAATGCTCCAGAGGAGCTCCCCGAAGGGAGCAGCAAAAGCATCTCTGGTAAAACAGCAGCCACGTGGCTGCGCTGAGCCTGGAAAGGACTGAGCTCACAGGATGCCACTGATGCCAAGGAAAGATGGAATTATTATCAGTACTTACAAAATCAGCCATGCTAAGAGAAGATACTGCAAAAGCAGCAAAAGCACCAGCAATTGTATTATTCTAAACTTGAGTGTTCTCAACCCAACATGGAGATCTCCAGGGCAATTTTCCTCGAGGTTTTTTTTTTTTTTTTTTAAACCAGCTAAATTACAGCCTTCCAAAAAACTCTGGGCAAATGACAGCTTATTCTTCAAGAAGACTACTGAACATTTGGATGGGTGAAATATCACGATCATTTCCGTGGAAGTTATTCCCATTTCCCATCCTAATTACTGATGGATTAGTTAATGTCACTGGAATCATCATAATTTGCCTAAGTAGCAGGTTTTTAAATAATGATGGAAATTGCATTCAGAGGCTGCTCTCCCACACATTATTTATACATAGTGTGTGTCTGTTTACGCTCCACGCATGAGCGGCTATTTTGTCCCTGAAGATCCACGATAACACGATAACAAGGATCCTACAAGCACAAACACACGTTCATCTCCTCTCACTTGCAAACATTTCCCTTTACAGGGCTATCAGCACGGCTGCCAGCTGGTGCCCTGCTGCGTTTCACACTCCCTCTCGCCCCGCGCGGGCACCTGCGTGGCCCCTGCAAGGGGCTCGCTCCTTCCAGCAGGGTCAGTTCCCTCTCCACCTTCAGGGAAAAAACAGAAATAAAACTCCTTCCAGCTTCAGGGAAGGTGGGCTGGTAGGCAGAAGCCCAACTCTGATGCCCAAACAAACACTTCTCATGATTGCCTTGTTGGGACTACCTTAAAACAGAGGCTAGACAAAATCAGGAGAACAAAAGCAGTTCTATTTACTGAAGGGCCTTCAGGAACCTTAGGGCACTCAAAGCCCCCAGAGGCTACACCCAAAATGGACGATGGGGTCACAGGTTTTCATACTTTTATAAGTTTGGTCCATTTGCATATCGGGGGTTAATCCTCCAATTACAGCTTCAGGTAATGAAGTCACTTGCCCCAAGTTTGCTCCCCCCTCAACTCGCTTTTGTTGACATTTCTCAGGGCCTGAGGCAGTAAAGTGTCCTTGAGTTTCAGGCCTAGAGAGGAATTGTTCTGTCTGACCAAAATGGGAGAACAGTAGCTACCAGTCTACATGGAGTTCAGAGTTACACACCAAAGAATTGCAGGACTACAAATACGTGAAAAATATAAAAGCTAAAATCCTAAGGCATCACCTTGCAAGCCACTGCTTCTCCCCAGGTGATACTATGCACCATTTCAACTGTTTTGGGATATTTTCCTTCTTCCCTCTTTGGCTGCTTCACTCTCAGCATGGCTTCCAAAAGGCTTTGAGCTTTTTTCTTTTTTAGTAATTCATTTGCACAAACAGAAACACTTTGTACTACACACAAGGAAGCCTTCTGGAATAGGCCAGGCATCACCAACTTGTCACGGCTATGCTGTTTTTAGCTGCCTGATTGCTTTTCCCCCTTCAAAAATAAACAGAAATTATCTGAAGGAGAGAGGGAGATTTGTTTTCAAACTAAACCAATTTCTCCAAATCTTTGCCATCTGCTATCTCCCACTGCACCAGGGTAAGAGAGCAACGCTCAGGCTGCGCCCAACAGGCTCCAGAAGCCAGGTGGATACAGATCCAGGTGAGACCTTGGGCTTTCTGCCCATCCCCTCAACTCCACCAGCCCTGGACCAGACTGTGAGACCAAACTCCTGCAAGAAGACCAACCCTCACCTGCCCTGAGCTCACCCCTGCCAGCAAGACCCCCTCTATTTGACCAAACACTCAGCCTTTTGAAGCTTTTCCAAAGTTCTCAAGTGTTCACGTTCACATCCATTTTGGCCAGTGTAAAAATCTCATTTTAACTCTAGCAGGAGTGCAGAATGACAACGGAACCTAAAATTAAGCCGTTTTCCCCTCCTCATGCAGTGAAAAAAGCTCAAGTGTAACACTCCTGCTCAGCCCAGAATGGTTCATTGAGCCTTAAAACCACGTTGGTGCCACGGCTGGGGCTGTCCATGGCTACCACCCGGGAACTGGGAGAGGCTGGATGTGTAACCCTTGTGTCTGCTTGAGAGAGGAGGTCAAGGAGAGATCAACAGTAAAGCCACAAAGGGAAATCAGCCACTAAACTCCTGCCAAAAGCCTCAGGGAACTGGGTGATTAATGCTTTGAAAATCCTCCTCACCAATCAGGGGCTATTCTAAGGACCAAGATAGGTTCAAAACACCTGCAATTAGAGTGAAATTTATATTCACCTATTTGGGAAGCAGGTTTGTACTTGTTGAAAGCTCAGAAAATGATCTATTTTTTACTGTTCTTGTATTACTTTCCTTATTTTTCTCGGAAAATGGGCCCATTTTGAACAGCAGCAACGCATTGTTCCAGGATGGAGCAAAATGAAAGAACAACATCACTGCTCCCATTTCACAGGGGCCACAATGGGAGGCAGCGAGGGCTCTGAGGGCACCTTTCCTGCAGTGGGAGAGAGGATTACATCCTGGGAACACAGAGCCCCTGTTCCAGCCGCAGCTAATAAATCATACTCTTCCATATGTAGGCAGCAGGTACAAAATCCTGGCAGGAGTCCTGCTGTGGTAATGCCCAAGTGTGACAGGAAACCTGAGCAGTCATTTAGCTTGGGATATAGAAGCAACAGGTCCCCAGTTCAGTGCAATACTCCAACAAATTTGGTAAAAACACCGGTGACCGCTTGAGAATAATTTTGTCTGTCTCCAGAAAAAAAAACCAACAAACCCAAAAACCCTTTTGAAGTTTGTGCATGTGATGTCAGTCCAGTTTTTTCAGAGGGACAACACGACATCTGTGCTGGAGATAATCAAAAAACCCAGGGGCAATTATGTTTCAATGCTGTGACAGTGGGGATGTTTGTCAGCCTCCTCGTTACGGCCACAAGTTTCTTGGCAAAGTGCTCAGTAATAAGGAACATGGGATATAATCATTTTTTTGGAGAATATTTTATGGGTTTTTTTCTGTTGCTTGAAGCAACAACACCCTATTCCACGTGAAGCAACTGTTATTGCAATTATCAGCTACATCAGGTAGAGAAAAGGAAGTTTTGCAGACACTTCTGCCTTATACAAACTAAAGAACGAGCATGACAGCAGGCACTGCTACAGAGGGCACTCTGCTTTCTCTGCCTGATGTTCTCTGGTGTCTCCAGAGTGGCCCCTGACTACCTTACATCTGGCAAATCACTAGTCTTCCCCAAAGCCCAAGTAAGGGTGAGGGAGGGCCCCTGGAAAGATGGAAAATCTGAAGCACAGAGAAGCCAGGAAATTATTCACAGAAAATATGTTCCAGAAACAGATACTCAACCTGGGATTGGTTTTTCCACTGTTATTTTCTTCTGTTGGCACACTGCAACTTCCTGTTTGTTCACAAATATTTATGAGCGTGTCCTCTGTGAAAATTGAACATTCAAGGTCTGCTTGGAGCACATTCTTGTCCTGAGGGAAGACTGGAGCTTGGGCTGCTACAACATCAAGAATGTAATGGACTTCAGTACATCACATCTCACCTGTGAGCTACTCCCTGAGCCTAAAAGCTCACCTAATAATTATTAAAGTCATTAAAAGAAGAAAGTACATCATGAAATGTGCTTTCATGACACCCCAGAGCAGTTCAGCAAAGGAAAGGTTTGGGCATTCTGACAGCTCCTGACGTGCTGCTCATGAGAATGGTACAGCTGAGGGCAGAACTGCCATCCATCCACTCCCTGCACACTCGTGCTCCTGGTGGCCTTGCCCTCCTGCTTACACCTTTCCTTCTCCTGCTCCATGAGAGCTACTTGAATCCTCGATCACCTCTCATAGTGGTCTTGCAGAGGGAGAAACTGGGAGAACAGGAGTTACTGGTCAGGGGGATCGTGCCTGAGCGATGTGCTGGGGAACTGGGAGGGGGGAGCACCCCAGCCCTGCCCACTGCAACCCCCCTTCCTCCCCATCCCTTCCCAACTGCGGGAGCTCAAAATCAGCTTCAGCAAGTCTACGCTGTGGAATATAAAGCAGAGCAGTATCAGCTTCAGCAAAAGGTCTACAGCACCCAGCGAAGCACCAAGGCCACAGAACCCTACCAGCACGCCTCACCTGCTCCAGTGGCCTGTGACTTCCAGATCCAGAGCCCCAAAACCAGCCCCAAGGGCTTCCAGCTCTCTTCCTTTCTCCCTGAAGGGCCCCCACAGCAGCAGCACAGAACGCAAGCTCCAGCCAGTGCTGTTTTACATTCAATTTGTAAATTGACTACTCAAGGCAGAGGAGAATCAGCTTTCTTTAGCAACCAAAGGTGAAGTGATGCTCCATTTCCAGGTGTGCAGCCTCCTTCTCTTAAAGCTGCCCACGCCACACGAGCCTGCTCCCCTTTGCCCTCCCTTCCCATGAAGCAGATTACACATTCCCACCCCCCAACCCGCACTGCCTCAACACAGACAGCACCAGATTTCCTGCAACAGAGAGAAGGGGAGCAGAATAAAGACCTCATGTTCTCAGTCTTCCCTCCTGGTTCTGTGCTCAGACTTTGTGCCTGACTTAGTCTGGTTTTATATGCAGGTCACTCAGTCATTCTTCTCACATGTACATCAGGTGCTGCTGGAAAATGTGGCCATTATCCATCAAGTCCTTAGCTTCAGTCAGCTTCCAGAGGAAGAGTAATAGATGCACTTGTGTTGTCACATCATTGTCCAAAATGTCAGGGTAAAAAGCCCTGAGCATTAACAACTCCCTAAGGAAATCAGTTCTTAAAAAAAAAAAAGTAGAAGAGAGAGAAAAAAAGAATGAGAGGGACAGAAGAAAAGTGCAGAGCTTCCCTTTTCATCAGCGATGACTTCCACAGGAAAGCGCCCTGACCTGCTGTGTGCCAGCCAAGCACCCACACCGTGGCCTGACTTCCACCCAAGTTTACATTTTGCCTGGATGAAGCAACACGTGCACATGTTGGTTTCAATTTCCAGGATCCAGGAACGGTCTTCTCTTTGGACACCATACATTAAAAGAGACGTATCAGTCTGAAAGGTGAGAGTAATCTCATCCCAGGGCACTTGCATTAAGATTCAAGCAGCATGGAGAGGTGATAGTATCAGGCAGTGCAAATCTTCATAGAAAGTAAAGGGAAAGGGGGGACAACAGAAAAGGGGAAGATGAAATCAAAGATGACAAGAAGCGGTAGTCAAAGTTAGGAGGAAGAAGAGGTCAGGCACCCAAACTAATCAAGGTGACATGATGGTATTTTCCTGGTGTGGTCAGTCTCTGTGATCTGCCTTTAAAGGATTTGCTGAAGTTAAGTGAGAACTACGCCAAGCTTCCAGGCTTTTAAAGGCAGGTAAAACACAGACAGGAACAAAGATATTTCTTTGCTGAAATGTGAGGAAGAAAAGGGAAGTGAAACGGGAGGGAAAGCATACCCTGTCCTGAACAGCCTGAAGCTGAATTTTTTGACTTCTATTCACCAGTTCCCAAAAAAACCCTGACCTGGGACTACAAACCCCACAGAGGAGTTGCTGCCATGCCTGGAAGGTTTATGAAACTTATGGTACATATTTTTGCATTTGCAGCTGCAAGTACACAATATCAACACCTTGAACGACAAAGATAAGGTGCAGTAAATCCGAGAGAGCTTTGCCCATTCCATTCTCCTCGAGTGCCCCTTTTACACAACCCCTCATCGCAGCACAGTCAATACACCCGAGAAAGATTCTCATAGAAAAATAGGAAATTAAGCCAAAGTTAGACAAGACTGCAGGAATCTGTCTCAGAGATAACAGCACCAGATGCACGAAATGCATCCCTTCCCTCTCCAGACTCCAACAGCAGAGGCATGGCCACGCTCTCACCATTACATCCTACCTCTAGCTCCTTAATTGGGCTCGTGGATTACTAATAAGTAATTGATACACAGGAAATGAATGTGAAGCCACCGCTGTGTCTGCTTCTGCATACAAATACCGGCAGCTGAATGCGCAGCAGCAGCAAACGCTGCAGCCCTGCCATTCCTACGGCATTTCCAGTAGGAACGTGCTTAAAATATCTCAGCATAAAGTGTTTCACTTCGTACAAATGACGCTGGCGTGATTGCTCAATGCCTTTTCAGTGAGGAAACTGCAGAGGGCTGAGGGGGTCAGATAAAACCCAAAGATAAGGTGTTATGCAGACACTACTCTGGATGAGTATCAGGAGGAGAGAGAGAGTTTAAGGGGCAACACAATAAGAAATCAAGATAAAGATTTATTTCGCGGCGCACAAAGCCAAGTACACAGCTCTCCACGCATTCAGTCTTCAGGAACAATCTTCCTATTTTTTCCCTGGGAGCCAAAAAAAGTCCCCAAATTAATCTCTGTGCAGAGCCTAAATTCGTACTTAGTGCCAACTTTGTGTCTGTATCAAATTCCTCCACAGTGTAAGATGCAACGCTGTAAATAGGCTCATTTTCGTTATTTTATCAAATTGAGTTAACTTTCTCTCTGCAGCATCCTCCGGGGCTGGCAACACAGAGACGTGAGGGAAATGTAAATCACTCCCCTTTTGATATGATAACCGTGGCAGTGAATTGCATCCCAGAAATCAGCTCAGGATTATAGCCGAGAACGCGCTGAAAGCACTTGGCTGTGGCGTGGTGCCAGGAGGGGAAACTTCAGCTGGCAGGTCAGTGTGACACGGGCTCAGGGCTTGGGAAAGAGGAGCAACATCCAACACCCAGCTACCTGGGGCTGCACAAAGCCCAAAGCCAGCAGCCTCAGGGTCAATCTAGAATTAAAAGACGCAAACAGGTGCTAAAAACAAGTGTGTATTTATGTATGCAAATACATGGGAGAGCTGGATTAAATATGAATAAGCACCTAGGAAAGCAACAGCCAGAGGCTGTAAGATAAAATCTACCTGCCAGACAAATACAGATGTGTGTGTATATATATATATATATATATATAAACAACCACACACCAAAAAAATCGCATTTCCTGCGCTGACCTATTTGTGGTTACAGAACATTATGACAATAATTATAATCATGTATCTTTCATTTAAATAATGTTTTCAGTTTCAAAGATTCAGAGGATGTTGGAATGCAAATAAAGATAATCAGGACGTGAAAATAATTGTTTTCCTAATGCCTTATTTTTCATGTGCAAATGCCACTGCTAACAGCTCCCAGCATTAACCCTGGGCCAGAACCCCGTGGAATTCGGTGGTGCACAAACACGAAAAGGAAAAGCTGTCTGAACCCCAAGGAATTTGCAGCTCTAACAGCAAAGAGGCAGCAGATGGATATAGACAGAAACAATCAAGAGGTAGTAGTTAACAAGGCAGGAGTTAGTATCAGCAAACCAAATCCCTGATTGCTGCGAGCCTTGTACAGGCACCACAACAAAGAGGAGTTTTGATCATCGGTGCCCCGCAACGCGCGAAGCTCCGCGCATCCTTCATCTCCACCGCTGTGCTCCATCTGCTGCCTCCACACTTGCTGGCAATCCGTGTCTCCTTCTCCCATTATACTTAGATTTTTCACACAAAAGCTCCCTGGGCCAAGGAATGTCATGTACGACCTCGCTCCCCAGCATTGAGCAGAGCAGGGCTCAAACTAGGGCCATAGGAACAGGTAAAACCATTTAGGAGCAAAATTAATAATAATTTTTATTAATCAGTACTCCAACAGAGTATGAGCATGCATGCACACAAGCCTGAAGTCAAAATTAACACACACAAGCTCCGTGTAAAACAACGGAGGCATGTGAGCAGCAGTGCCTTCTGATGGTTCTTACTGAGTCCACGCTCCTCTCGCTCTCAGCATGAACCATGCAGAGGAGAGGAAGAGCAGCTGGCACATCATGATCTTGTGAAACTGAGACACACCATCAGTAAAGGCATGGACCACGCCCAACCTCAGCTGGGATCTCTAGAGGCACCACGCTGCACACCACAGTCATCAGAACCAGCCCAACAGACAGAGAGCTGGGCGGTCATGACACACAAGTGCCACAAAAATATTTAAAATGTTCTAAAGCAGCTCTTTTTAACAGAGATAACGTCTGCAGGAAACAGCATTCCTGCCAGGAGGTTTTATTTCAGCACATTTAACTCAATGACCTGCTTATTACAACACCTTTCAGAGTAACTTTAAGGCAATGAAGTATTTCATTTGTATAACCAAACCTGTCTTTCATGACACAAGACCATTCCACGTGGCTTTCAGGTTCTTAAATTAAATGCTTAAAACTCATGAGGTGGGGAAATAAAAGCCTGCTCTACAGCACCAATCCATCCCTTCCTCATGCCCAGCCAGACCTGCACTGCAGGGAAGTGCTGCTCTTCCAGCCTCCACTTCCACACCGCCCTCCAAGGGTTAAACAACAGACATGTATATTTTTGATTATTTTGTGTGTTTGTTTGTTTATTGAACACTCTTTTTTCCTCCTTGGGCACCTTCCAAAGATCAAAAGCAGCAAACAGAAAATCCTGTTTGGAGTCTGAGGTCACGGAGCCTTCCCTCTGCACAGTTAGGTGTGTTCCACATCTATTATTGACATTATGTTTTCAGTAAGATACAGCGAAGTGCAGGGTAGGAAGGCAGCTCCCACATAAAAACATGCTCAACAAAGTGTCAGTTTCCACTTCCATGCTTTAATGTCCAATGTGACACGTTTTCCAATGCAATTCAAACCTCAAAAGTGGAAAAGAAATGGCATGTAAATGGACCTTGCTTGCACTTTAAATCACTCTTAGCAAATCTTAATCTCTTTAAGTCTGGCCATTTAAAATCAGGCCGATTTAACTTGCAAAGGTAGGTCAGGTTTTATTGATCACCCCTAATGCACTCTTAAAAAAATGAGAGCAGTGAGACACACAGCTCAGTTGATAGAGGCTCACTGGAAAAATACCTGGTAATATTTACAGCCTTAAAGCTGTGCTGTTGTAAATGTGACTTCTACATGCACCAGAATGCAGATTACAGGCTTGCCAGTTCACACAGGAAAGGGAAAAGAAAAGCCCTGCCACGGAGGAGGTGGATTACTCTTTGCATTGACCGAAAGCACACCTATAAAACTTCTAGAATACAGGCACAGAGGCCCAAGCCCATTTAGTTCTCAGTTCTCATTCCTCAGTCTTTCTTCAGTGCAGTATTTTGTGCCTGGATTTCCTACTCTGCGTCCATGCTATGCCCTGAGTTTTGAACTGCAAACAACTGATGGCATTTTCCCAGCTGCTATGGAAATAAGGTGGGTTATTGTTACTTACATGATGGCATCACCTAGAGGTGCTCATAATTAATCAGAGTTCCTTCTTCTACACCTCTCAGAGGAAGAGCAGAGGAGAAGCAAGTTTTTAACAAAGAAGTGCAGCATTTTCCACCCACATGGACGAGCTCAGATCAAACACATTGCAAGGTCTAGATAGTTCTATTTGATACAACTTTTTGCTTCCCTACTCTGGCTATTTGTAAAGGATTTCACTTATGAACCACCACTCAGAAAAATGAGAAGTATCCTTCCATGCAAAACTAAACATGATTTTCACTTTTTTTTATTTTTCATGCCATGCTAAAATAAAACCACAATGAGTTTCCAATTGAAACCTGATATACCACTCTCATTGCAACTAATAAATACTCATTTTTGTGGCCTGGAAGAGATCCTTAAATGTAGTATTTACAGACACATAAAAAACCCACTGCAGCTAATATACAAGAACAGACACACGATTTCCAGGGTTTATTCTACTGCAGACTTCTTGTGCAACTCAGACAAGTTCCTTAATCAACCTTTACACCAGGCTTCCTCCTCCACCTAATGAACAGGTGAGCTGCAGAAATGGATCACTGCCTAGGACATGCTCTGGAGCTGTGCTGTCAAATAGAAGGCCTGAATAGGAGAAATCCCCACCAACGACTTGAGGCAATTATCAAATGTTTATTAGCCTCCAAAGTGAAGGCTAATAAACCTGCTTATTTTAGCAGATAAAGTCAAATTACCTTGACTGAAGTTGGTAAGTGTTTGAAGATTAACAGCTCTGGCCTCATATGCTTTTAGTTACTGGTGATGAAATGTCATCTCAAAAAACGGAAAGATACTTCCTAGTTATTTAGGCAATGTGAAAATTGAGCAGTTATTTTCCAGGAAACATGGCCTGCCTGACAGGTTTTAAATGAAGAAAAGTGATATTATTACAATTATCATTAGAAGAAGATGTCCCTCATCAAAATGTGTCTGGATTTTAATTGACAAGGTCCAGGTTAATGCTGTGAAAATGCCAATGAAAGCAAAGCCTGTGGCTCAAACTAATTGTCAGCACTGAGCAACCTCCACCTCTAACCCACCACAGATTTATCACTCTGTGCAGACTGTACTCACGACAAGAAACATTTGAATTAATCATTAACAACTGGAAATTCCTCCCAGACAGAAGGCAAGCAGAGTGCAGGGCTGCCCACCCCCTTGTTCCCGTGCTCCTGAGCCAAGGAGAGGTGCCAACAAGCCTTCCTAAGGAGAAACACTTTTTTTGTTGTTGTTTTGCCCCCTTTTAAGAGCATTCCAAGGGGAAACTTCCAGTGATCCTCTGTGTTTTGGTGTCACCCCCGAGGGCAGCACAACAGTGCAGAGAAGGACTTACAACCTCCCTACTTCGGTCATAAACTCAAGGACACTTTGGGAGGTGTTACCCTGCAGTGCCAGTCAAACACCACCTTTCCCACCCAATTTAATACATAAAATGCAAAGGGGTTTGTAGAAAACATCCTGAATTCTCTGTGTTTTATTTACATTTCCTCTTCCCCAGAGTGCTGGTGCAGACCCTCCAGATTATGACTGGGCAGAAGGAGAGAAGCTGAGAACCTCCAGTACCTGACGGAGGCACGAGGTCTGCCAGGGAAACGGCACAGTCCTAACCCTCATGGTGCCTTTTCATTCAGAATACTTTGATTTTCAGCTTCTCCGTCCATGTGGGTGATGGCATCACAACACAGCTTGAGTGCACATCAATTTGATGCTTCCCCAAGTCTTTATACAACATCTGACATAAAACTGAAGTGTTCCTTCTCACACAGCATTGAGACTGGAAAGCACAACAGCACTGGGAAGAGAGGAAGAGAGGAATGTCCACAATGGTCAGGAACCACTTCCTGAGGTGAACAAAAAGGCATCTGGCCACTAATGTCGAAAGCATCAAGCTTGTCTAGAGAGATATACATGGAGCTACCTTACCCCACCTAGTAGAGAGAGGGGGGAAAAAAAAAAAGGTAAAAAAAATTCTCCCTGTTTCTTCCTGGAGAGTCAGGAGTAAAAAACAGATTATATTTGGTGTTGTGAAGGAACAAGACACAACTTTGTTTAGAGGAGGCCAGTGCACGAGGGTCTCTGCTGGCCCCTCATCAGTAACTGGGAAGCAAAGACTGAGAGGGTGTCAACCCATCAACAGAAATGCTGCTCTCTTCACTGTCCCTTCTTCCCCAGAGGTGAAAGGCTCCTTCCACTCGCCTCCAGCAACCCTGCCTTTTTGGTTTTGCTGTTATCTATATATTCACCACCAAAACTACAAGCTGGAAAGTTCCCATTAAACAATGCCAACATTCACACCTAATGCTTGGCTGCACACATTCCCTCTTATTTCCAAACATTTTCAGTATGTTTTAGCTTCCCTTCATTAGATATTCGTAATTATTTGCAGCACATCTAAACCTGTGCAACGGGTTTGTGCTTCCAAATACAGTCCCCTGGCTGCAAAAAATCAGCATGACAGCACTAGAAAGAAAGTAGAATTTGTGTCAATTAGGAGGTAGAGTTCAGGAAGAGAAAAATAGAAGCCACACCATCATGACTCGAGTCAGTGACTTCCACCAGGCAGCAATGTGGCCCTTCACAAAATCCTAGGAATTTCTCAGAGATCACCCCCCAGTTAACCGTTAAATCAGTCAGCAAGTGTGACAATGAATTTCATAATAAAAACGTACAAAGTGGAGACTTCTGGTACCTTAACTGAAAACTTGAGCAGCCAAAAGGGTTTTCCTGGTCTGAAGAGACACTGTTAGAGATAAAAGTCTCTCCATAACACCTCACACCTGTTACTGTTGTGGCTTTGCAAGGCTGTTGCCATCACACCCTTCAACACCCTCTGGACTAAACAAAGGCTTCATCGAGGAAAGTTACACCAAATGCTCATTTCTTCAGCTCAGCCCCAAACAGCCACTTACAAATTTGGCAGGGCTTTCCAAAACCCTGCCTCCTTCAGACTCTTTCATATACCCTTCAAGGGCTCCCTAAGGAAAGGCATCTTTGGCACTGACATTGGGCAGTGCTCAGCTCAAGGTAGTAGGACCCAGTCTTCATTTATGAGACCAGAACAGCTCCTGAACTGCACACGGTGCTGGGGCTTCCAGCAATCGCCTCTGTGATCCTTAAGACAGAGGTTGTCCAGGGACAGAACTGCTCCTACAAGTAATTACATTCTCAGGGCTGCCTGGTGCCTGTCAAACTCTCCCCCCTTCCATGTACGAGGCCAGTTTTTGAGGATCATTATGAAGTAAATATGTCATCCTGAAGGATGAAAATCTAACGAGCTGCAGCTCATCTGAACCTGAACATTACCAAGTCACCACTGCACTGAAACACAAAAACGTTGCTCCCTGACTGCACAGGGGACATGGGTGACTTCCCCACCACACATACAAATCTTTTATCAACTTGGGTGCACAATTAAGCTAAACGTTCATCCAACAAAAGGTTAAAAATTACTCCTTGGGTGGTGTCACAGCTGAAAGCAGAGCAGTAAAGGCTCCAGAGCATCCTGAGTGATCAGTCCCATATGAGACATTCTCCACTAAGCTTTGTTCTGGCAGCATTCCCACTATTTGAGGAAGGAAACGTGCAGCTGGATGTAAAGCTTGGAATGCAGAACTGTCTTAACTACATGGCAGGAGGATGGCAGTTCACAATTAATTTTCCACATCAACTGTTGGCTGCCCTCCTCTTCCTCTCTGCTAGGCTGCAAACTGTCAGTGGATACTTATCCAAAAAGCAGGCCTGCCACAGAGCAAAAGGCATGATTATTATTAGCTAGCGTTTTACGGTGCATGCTAGCCAAAAATCAGAGGTAAGCGAGCCTGGGCAGAGTGAGAGCAGCACCAGTGCAAAGGCAGCCCTGCCAGAAGCTGCTTGTCCTCTGAGAGATGCAAAACCAAAGGGGACAGAAAAGCATGATGAAGGGAGCAAGACAGATAGGAGAGGGTTGCAAAGAGACAGAGAAAACGTGTTCTCAGACAAAGGTTCTGAGCCAGCTCATTTCCAAACATCTGCAGCCCAAAGAAGCATAGGCCCTTTTCCACCCTGGCTGCACTCTGCCTAAGACACGGCCCCAAGGGCTGCCAAGCAGCAGCTCTGCAGAGGACAAGGGGCTCCAAACTGCTTTGTCTTCTGACAGAAAGAACACGTGCTCCACGCAGAGCCAGCATTTCCCACTCCTCAGTCTCCAAATCTCCGCACGACTGGGCTGCAAAGTTATCGCAAGGAGGTTGCTGGTCCTGGCAGGGGAAAGGTCTCCAGAAGAAAACAAACCCCAACTTCATCACGCTCCCTGAAGCACCACTACAAACATCAGAGGGCAGAAGGCAGAGCCACAGGCTGCCAGCCCAGGAGCAAGGCCATTTGTATGACTTCAGACAAACCCACTGACTTCTCAGCACTTCAGGAGCACAGGTAAAGGACTATTATATTACTGTACTGTGACTGGTATCTGAAGAATCTCATGTTAGTTTTGGAGTTTCTTATTTTCTTTCAGAAATTCAACTCAGTTCTACCGCTGCTATCAGCTTTTTAATTCATTTTACAACAAGATATTTGTTATCAGAAATTGTGCTTTGATATGTGTCAGGTTGATGGATTCAATAAAAGCCCTGTCAGGAGAAGCTGAGTGAATGGGGCTGCAGAAGTGGTGTCATCAAGGGAATTGATACCTTAACAGCCAGTCTGCTGATCTTGCAACAAAAACATGCAAATATAATAGCTGTTTTATTTCCTCACCCTGGCAAAACAGTCCAGAGAAACACTAGAAAACATTTGCATAAATGTTACTCATGCAAACAAGCTCAGCCTGCTCCCTGACAAAAAAACAGATGTAAAACATGATCCTGCATGCTGTCCTCTTGTCCTGTTTGGTGTGCAAACTTCAATCCAGGGGGAATAAAGGCTTTAATCAAAATAAAGCTTTTAATTTAATTTTGGGAATTCAAGCAGAAATCCCGTGGTGCTCCAACCAAAATTTTCCCTCAATAATGCTGGAGAACAATTTTACTGACAAATTTTCAGACACAGCCACCTGCACCCCTCAGCAAAGACACCGAAAAGTTGCACGAGGTTCTTACTGTGACAGCCAAACCCACAGGCGTATAAAATCAGAGGGTTTTTTCCTGATTTAATAAATGGAATCATGTAAGAAACAAGAAAAATTTGAAGAAAGAAATAACGATTTTTTATCAGACCACATATAATGAAGGAGAGAGCTGTAGGTCAAGCAGGGCTTGAAGTCTCTGCTTCACCTGATCAAAGCATCACAGCTGCAACACCACCCCTGCACTGGCCCTGTAGCACACAGAGAGATTTTTTTTTAACTGGAACTGATTTACAGAACATCTGGAAAAGGTAAAAAATGTGATGCTGAGATTCAACTTTTAGAAAAGAGAAATAATGTTACTAGTCTAAACAAAGCAAAGGGAAAATTTCCACAGCAATTAATCTGAAAAAGGTGAATTACATTGAGGATTTATGTTCATGTAATGAAGACAATTAATTGCTACGAGAGCCATAAAACACATTACATGAACAGGTTTTTTTCCAATTCTACTTGCGAGATAAAATTTATTAACTATGTTTAATGGCTACTTAAAAATTTCTCTTACATATTTATTAAATGGGCCTTTTCAGCCGAACAGAGCATTTTACTAGCCAGATTCTACTAATCTAAAAATGAGCAATTTCAGAAAAAAAATATTACTCTGCATGTTATCTGCAGATCCATTTAAACTAATTCCTCATACAATAAGATTAGCATCAGCACAACTTCTTAAATGTTGCTAAAAGGGAATCTGCTTGTCTCACGTGAGCAAACACTCTGCTGCAAAGATGAATGAATTCAGCTCACATTATCTGAACAGATGTTTCAGTTTTCAGTAGAGATAGGGAGGGAACGCTGAGTCCTGATGTCACTTAGTGTTACTGTAATCACTTAATTAAAACCCTCTCTACCTGGGAGAGCAGGACACACGTGGAAGAAACTGGATTAGGTGGGAGCAGTGACCTCAGAAGGATCCACATCCAAACCTTGTGCTCAGCCAGGGCTATCTGTTTGCCTTCAGCTGCGGGCATCGGATGCAGCTTGTGCACTTAGACTGCCTGAAAACCAGGGACAGATGTTTGCCACTTAAAAGTGACCTAGAAGTGACTCTGTTTCTTATTCACCATTTACAAAATGGGGATAAGTAGCACTTCTGTCTTACAAGGGTGCCGTGGGAACAGATGAAGTTGACGGCAGTCAAGCACTCTGGAAATCACGAGTCCCTGAGAGAAAGAGAATCGATGAAGAAAGGCCTCAGCTACTTAAGTGAGCAACAACAGTTTGGCCAAATCTTTGTATTTTAGCACAGCCTTCTCAACCTGCAATGCTCTTCTTAAAGATGAAGTTTCCACAAGCGTGAGATTTAAATAAGAACCAAGTTTTTGGTCTGATGGTCACAAAATAAAATGCAAAAGTATAATCAAAGTCCAGCCGAGAGTTTAATGCCTAATTAATAGTTTCACACAAATCAATTGCGTAGACCTTAGAGTGAGAGTTGGATTGACTCAGGAATGACAGGGGAGCTCATTTACCACCCCCCTGTCCAAGGCAGGAGCAGCACCACGGTCACGCCAGCAACCAACACCTCTGGAGCAGATCCTCACATGCCCTGGGACCCCCTGGGTACCCAGCAAAACTCACACCCTCATTGCAAGGAAGATTTACACGTTTCAACTTAGAAATCTCAAATCCAAACAAGGAATAAACAAAACTGCTGTGATTTCCACATTTTAACGGTGCCAGATTTTCCTCTGCGAGAGTCAAGAAGCTCTCTTGATTACGAAATACCTCTCCTACAACCTTCCCTTTTAAGTGTGATAATCACAAGAGCAGTAGCTTGGAAATAAACAGAAGTGAAGAGGATAATAAAGGCAGGAGCAATGTTTAACAAGCTCTTCTTCCAGAAACCAGGCGCCACCAGAGCAGACAGACCAGCAGAGCTGTGCTGAGCTGTAATGATGGGAACCTCGCCCTGGCAACCGTGTTGTTTTCTTGAAATTCCTGTACAAATTAACAGCACATGCTGTGGTTGGAACAGACCTTTCCTGACCCTCAGCATTTAAAAGTTAAGCACCCAATTTAAGCTATTCCAACCAACTTTTCCCTGCAATTGCCAGACACAGGCAGAGCTCTGCAGGAGCATGAGAGTTTCAGCCTACAATTTCCAGAGGAAACATGACAAGTGCAACCAGATCAAAAGCAGGAGGACTAATGTACACTCACCTGGATGCATCACGGTTTATTTTAGAGGCTTTTAAGAAACTCTTGACTTCTTTTCCCTGCTCCTCCACTAACACCAAGAGCAGGTGTTATATTGCTGCTGTACTTTTCTCAACAAGATTATAGTGCTGGTTCAGTCATATAAAGGAAGTCAATACCCATGTGTTAAATGAAAAAGGATAATATCATCTGATACCATTCCACTGAGATATCTGGGAGCCATAGCCTTAAATTTGCTGGCTTTTTTTTTTTTTAAATCAGAAAACTTTGCCTTCACAGAAATAACTTGACCTAGGTAAAAGAAGCCATAGAATCAGAGACCGTATTACCCGAACATCTCATGCAGCACAACCTTCATCAACACCACCTCCTGGCCTTCAGTTTCTTGGTAGAAAATGGTTGCATATTGCCTTGCTACAGTTCCAGCACAGATGGTTGTGTGGGTATGAGAATCTCCACACAGGCAAAAATTTTAAGTGCTCCACAACAAAGGGGGAATACGATTACACAGGAAATTGGTAGTGGTATTTCCATCCTTTGCAAACAGTGAGAATATACAAAGCACAAAGGAAAGCATGGGGCTGAATTACAAATAGGCTACCTAATTTCCTTTTTTTTTTTCCCATCTCTGACCCTCAGAACTGCAGACATTAGTGAAACACAACAAGTGGGATTTTCAAAACATGGATTCTTATCACCAAGTATCCATCACCAGCAGCAACACACAACCATCAGCGAGCATTTCGTTCAATAAAGAACTTCATATAAACAGACACCCCCTCAAGCCCAAGACAATAAAAACACTTCACTCCTGATGAATGCTTTCTAAATTCAGCGAGAGCAAAGCTTATTTACAGACACAGTATGAGAATGCCATGAATACAGCAATAAACTCAAAGGCTGCTAATGTTCTGTTTTCCCCCTATGAAGACATTCAGAAAACAGCAAAAATACAAGAGCAGGGGAAAAAATACATACCTTACCAAACCTGACTGCTGGACACGACTCGATTCAGAGCCACATTGGGGTGAAGGTAAGTTCCTCAGGCGACCACCAACCACAATTCCCTTCCGAGCCCCCCAGAGGCTCCAGCTCTCCCTTGCCCGTGTCCCTGAGGAAGATGCAGTGTCCTCCAGTATTTCAGAGCCTCAGCTGCAGAAGATGCTGCTCAGAAAAAGAAAAGAGAAGAAGGTGTGGCATTAAATTCTAGGGTCAGTTGTTTGGCAGATTCAGAGCAGAACACAAGACAACATTGGATAGGAATGAAATGTCAAGGCAGGACAGGGAGTCTGTGACAATCCATCATGTATGGCACCTTCAGAGGGCAAACACTGAATTCAAGAACTGTGGTGCAAAGCTATTCTTGCTTTACAGTACTTTCAAAGCGTCCCTAGACCAGGAAATGAATGACAGCCTGGCTGCTTTTTATTCCAGTCCAATATCATAATACAAAAGTAAGTAATGCACTTCTCCATAGGGAATATTTTAATTCATTATGGCATTTCTGAAGAATAACAGGACTTTCATATTAAAAGCAGAGACATCACCTCAGTCTTAATACTCTGCACGTTAAAATGGCTCTTACTCAAGAAATTCAAAGCTTGGGAGCTCACAGCAGATGGGAAGTCGTGACTGCCAGCCCAACATGCAGCAGTTCCCAAAGTTCTGCCTCCAACGCAATTGTCAGAGACCAGTAAATGTCCTGGGGTTTTCTGGGAGCTCGGCATCACCGCGTTCTCCAGCTCACTGTCACTGCTAGATGTGCCCAGAGTTTTCAAGAGGTCAGACCCTGGCACTGAGTAGGGATGTGGGGCCTCACTGCAGACACCAGGTGAGAGACAGCGATGGAGGAGACCAGCAGCGGCGGCAGTGCCAGCAACCAGAAACCTCAGAGCAGCCCCGAAAAGTTCAAATGCTCATCCCTAATCCCTGGCTAAGGGAAACACCCAAAGGATCATCCTTCCCCCACCCAGATAAAAACCCGCAGTTTTGCTATGAAGCAAAACTAGGCACAGCAACACAAAACAGGTGAGGACTGAGGAAAGAACAGGATCCGAGCTCCCTATGTCCCATGTATCCATGGCTTATGTCCTTAAACCACACCCCAGAGATGCTTCTCTAAGATTAACTCAGCACAGTATCCACAAGGATACTCTAACTTTGCCTAGGAAGGCAAAAAAAAGCAAAGGAAAGAACCCCAGAGATACAAAAGGTCTCCCTCAGAGGAAAAAGCCTGTAGCAGCTCAAAGTACCACAAAATCCCATTACATCTTCACAAGAAACCCCAAATTCATAAACAGCTTACATCTATCTGGAAAACACATGAGGTTTGGGGCTTGCAAGAAGGAAGATTTCAGTAACATGAACCTGTCTGTACTGGAAGTTAAGACCTTAGTGCCTTCTCTCTCTCTCTGTATATATATATATACACACACACACAAATGTACTTAATGGGTTTTTTTCTTTTTTTGCTGGAAGTCCACACAGCACACATAGTCACACAGACCAGAACAATCAAATATATTCACTTTATTTAGCACTAATTACTTTACTGGACCTCATATGTTACATACACCCCTAAAAGCTCCACAACACCTTGCGAGACACCCACGACAGGAGTCAGGATGGCAGACCTCAGCCCTGCAATTGTTGCACACATTTCCAGCCTCTCTTGAACTCGGACAGGAAGGACAAAAGTGGATCTTCACAGCTCCTGTCCTCTTCCAGGCCAACCATGAAAAATCAGACTGCCAGCTGAAATGGCTGCGGAGTGACTTACGGGCAGAGGAATGGCTGATGCTGCAGTAGTTTGATCTGCAGGCAGCAGTAAGACCTAATTCTACTGCTTTTAAGGGATTTTATCTCTGGAGACCACAGCTACAATTACTTTTTCATTTCTACTCGTAAATTGTAACATAGAATAGTCACTAAAGAAAATCAGGGCTACATTTTTGTGCATTAACCGCAGCATCAGCTGAGTTGAGCAGTGGAAGTGACAGCAACAGGACCAGATCATCGCTGCAACCTGAGTGCAGGGCCCCGGGCTCAGGCTGGGAAAGGTGGGGTAGTGAAAGTTCCTGTCTATTACAGTTTGCCAATGAATGTGCAGCAACGTGAGGGGGGAGAAGTAATAGGAGGTGTGGACATGGAGGCGAAAACAACTTTATTCATGACAAAATGCAGTGAGTGTTGTGATTCTCGTCTCTCGTGATATAAATATAGTTATGATGTAACTGAGATGGAGCAACTTAATGAAATTAAATTAGTGGCCAGGTTTCCAGCGAGCAGCAAAGTGTAGGTGCTCCAGTCTGAAGGCAACGTGCTTCCTCCACACTCTGCTGATGTGCATCACACGATGCACAGGGAGGGAGCCAGGCCAGGGACCACCCTAGTCAGCAAGAGTAAAGTAAAAGGCTGCAAAAGATAAATGCACGGAAACCCTCACAAGCTGTAATTTGTGTTGGCTCAGAACCTTACAAAGGGGGGAAAAAAAGAGGAAATAAAAATTTTTAAAAAAGAATGCATGCCATTTCTGTTGCCCAAACCTGCGCGGTTTTGCAGAAAAACCTTTTCACATTTAGTAAGCCACTCCTGACTTGATGGTCAGTGTCCAGCTGGTTTCCCTCTCACACTCAAGGACCCTGGAGAGCCCATCACAGAGCTGCTGAGATGCTTCTTGGACCTCCTTGGCTTTGGGCATTTCTTGCCAAGCCCCGAGCCTCAGGAGCATCCCATGACTGCAAAGTGAGAACAGGGTGCCCAGAGAAGCTGCAGCTGCCCCATCCCTGGCAGTGTCCCAGGCCAGGCTGGATGTTGCCTGAAGAAATCTGGGATAGAAGAAGCTGTCCCTGCCCATGCCAGGGGGTGGCACTGGATGGTCTTTAAGATCCCTTCCAACCCAAATCCACATGATCCCTGACACAAAAATCATCCATTTCAGCCTGCAGCTGCTATAGGAGCTGGCACTGCTCCTATCTGAAACAAAACCAAGCCTGAACTTGCAAAAATGCCCCGTCCTAGAAATCCCACAGTTCTGTTGTGTTGTTTGTAAGTTGCTGTGCTCCCCCACTCGTCTTTGATCAGAGGGAACACGCCGACAAACTGCAAATTACTTTCATTATCCCACCACTTCAGATTTTTACATTCAGTTAACATAGTTAAGTGGTATCAGATCCGTCTTCCACTCACAAAAGCCGGCATATGGATGTTCTCATTAATCAGAAAAGGCAGACGAGACATTTTTCCAGTAAAAAGAGAGTATTTCCCTTGGAGGAGTCTCAGTCCTTTGCTGATGGGAGGCATGAATTATACAAAATAACTATATACTTTAGATGTAACAAATAAGATCAAATATTAAATTTGAAGACACCATTTCTATCTTGGGATGTTTCCAGGCCACAGATCAATGAAGCCTGGGAGAGAGACACTCTCTCTCAGGAAGCCTTGCTGTACCTTTGCCCTGCTCTCAATCCTTGCCTTTAAGCATCAACTATTGACCCCTGTCAGGGTGAGGACAGGAGCTGGCCGGACCCTCCTCTGACCCAGCACACTCATTGTCATATTTGTGTGTCATACAGCTTAAGGTGCAGCTTGGGCCTTATGGACTGGTGTGACAACACTGATGAGCATTTGCAACTTCAGCAAGGGCAAAAAAGAGGTATCTAGGAGCCAAACAACACATCTGCAAGCAAATATTACAGTGTAGTAGATATTCAAATTAGTATTAGTTTGTCTCATCAAAAATTAATTACAATCCACCTAACTGCAATTGAATAAATTAGTTGGGCGTAGAAAAAATTAAATATTTAAAGTGGCTGGTGACTGAAAAATAATTGAAAACATAACTCCTTGCTTAAATATTAAATTTCTTTTATTTTTACTGCCAGTGTGGCCATTAAGAAATCAGAATTCCATATGTGTGTGCATCCATGTAGATGTGTACGCCACGTATGGAGCATGTTCATTCATATTCTTCTAACTTCCCTCTTTCCCTAAAACTAAACTCGGGTAAATATTTTCAATTAATAAGGAAGAGCTCCACTGGCAGAGCCAGAAGAAAGGCTGTGAAACAGGCAAGGGAAAACACATTTTTACTGCTAAGTATTTAGCAAGGTCACCCGCCTCTGCAAACGCAGGAAAAGAGATCCCCCAGCAGACTCTGCACACAGCAGGGGATTACACCAATTCATTAGCAGGTATATCTTCTAATTACAGCCTCGGACATGAGTCCCCACACAGCTGAGCAGGGAACAGCTGCTGCTTTTTGCCATATCCCCGGGATCAAGCTCAGTGTTTCCTGCGGAGCTCCAGGACGGCATCGGCACAGCCCCACCACAGGCTGCAGCTCCAAGTCAAGCACTCCGTTATCTCAAAGGATGCTCCCGCCTCCTCACAGCTCCAGTCCTGGGGGAAGCCGTGGGACCGACAGCTCACCCTGTCAGCTCCATCTCCGGTAAAGATCTCACATTAATTTGCTGGAAAGGTGACACGGGTGAAGAAGGGAATAAAACGAGACTTTGAATCCCTCCTTCCAGAAGGTTAATGGTAAAAAATCGGTAGCAATGCAACTCTGGCACCTTTCCAACTATAACACTCAGAGTGTTGCCCACAGCCGTGTCCCAGGCATGCTTTATCATTCACCATGGCCCAGTGCAAAACATAAATAAAACAGAAGTCATCAGCACTACTGGCACTCAGCTGTTTTGAGGCTTGGTTTTTTTTTTTTCCCTTCCCTGCCAACGAAACAAATAGTGAAATAGGAGAGGTGGGTGCAATTCAAGTGATAACACCCACCATTAAAAATTTGGTGGGGGCTGGTGGTGTGATGGGAAATGAACTCAATTCAAGAATGCAGGGAATAATAAAACGAAGAATACGTTGACTGAGATTAATACAATAGAATACTGTGATGCTGCTGAAGATCAGCATTGATTTTTGTTATCCAAGTACAAACTAATGGTATCCGGGAAAAAGGAAATAAGTGGTTAATCATGCTCGTCGTAGGAACTATTCCCATCATAACACTATCAATGTTACATGATGAGGTTCAGAAGTGGGATTAATATCTTGCTGGGTTAGAAAAGGCTATGACACTGCACAGGTTTTGCTGCTGTTGCACACAGGTAAATACTTTCTGAAAATGAACCCAAGAAATGCCATGGAAATACTTCCAATTTGAAATAATATTAACTCCTTTCTTCAGCAGGCATTTGGTTTTAACCAAAGCTGCATCTCAAGTTCAAAAGCATTAAGTTGCAGGCTAGTGTCTAACTCTCCAGCTGCCAACGCTGCATTACACTATTAAGTGTTTTTATTATTATTACTCCTACTATTACAGTCTGCTTAGACTATAAAATAAGATCTCTTGGGCTCCTTAGACTCAGCCGTTTACATCTGCCCTTGTACTGAAGCTCTTTCAGGAGATTATCGTTTCTTCTGCCAGTTCAATTGAAAGCAATGTGAAGTTACTGCACTGCATATGTCCTTGTCAAATAATGCTTTCAGAGGGTTGGAAGCACATTTGTGGGGGGGAAAAAAGCAATGCTGAACTCATTTCAGTGGTGAGCAGCAACCAGCTTCCATTTAACTGGACAGATCATCAAAATAATCGAGTAACGAAATGAACCCAGTTCTCCCAACAAGAGCTGACAGGTTTGTACCAGAGGCAGCTGTGTGATACAACCTCTGCTGATGGAACAATACCTAAGTGGATTTCCTCTTACTCTAACTTAAAATGGGGATCTAACAAGGAAACAACCCCGTCACTCATCTCAGTGTCACAGCTGAGCTATGGGTCTCACTGTCACACTGAGTGAGGAGTAACTGGTTCCGTCAGGTCTCTTCATCACAAATTTGAAACAAGTTTCTCCAGCCCCAAGTGCACGGCATCAACATTAACTTGTTTCCCAGCTCACTAAAAGGCTTCATTTCCAAATTTAGGATGGCAGAGTCCATAACTCATTAGTGAGGCAAAGTCAGTGCCTTTCTTTTCCTTTATCCTCTTCATCCCTTTTATGCTGAGCCAGGGACAGATGTTTTGCAAAAGCTGGGACAGATTATCTCTTTTCCAGCCTCCCCTCTCCTCCTGTGGCTCACATATCCACACACCTCTGCCAGGGTGTTCCCAGGGGGAGGGCTCCACCCTGCAGCCACAGCGCTGCAGAGGTGGGATGTGCTGTGAAAACCTCCGCTGATCCAAGGGAAACAAAATTTATCAACATGTGCAACGACACAGAATAAATTATGCTGTCCAGGGAAAAAAAGAGGTTTTGATCCATCCCAACATAAAGTTCTACCCATACAAAGTAAGTGCACTGAAATGATTCTGGGATATAGTTTCTGTGTTCTGTAATTCAAGCACATTCCAGGCTGAAGAATGCTGTTTATTACTAGAAGGTTCCAATACCTCACCATCTCTTTACCACAGCTGATAGCCCATAAGTGGATCCTATTACAGGATCAGGATATTAGAGCATAAGCTTTTTATACACATACTATACTTCTCTATCAAAGGTATTAACTTGACCACTATTAACTTTAATCTCATTTGAACCCAGTGCATTTCTATTTTGCCACCCAAAACTGACTGACTTCTCTGTATCTTCTTCAGATGTGCTTTTACCTTTTTTCTTTTTTTTTTTTTTCCCTTCCTCTTTTTTCTGTTTTTTGAAATTTAATTTGGTTTGGTTCAGGAACTCTCTGTTTGGAACACTTCAGATAAAACCTCCCAACCTTTCTGGCACTGGCTGCACTCTACTCTCGCTGGAACCACTGAGCTTTATGATGGGCCTGCATTAACAGTGGTCAGAAAGAACAATTGCTTTTGCTGTCCTGATCTGTCACTGCTCAGAGATTTTTGTTTTGTGTTACTGCCACTTCTAACCCATTTCCTGGTGGAAAATTAATAAGTAAATGCATGTGCCTCCATCTGCTACTGAATGTCATTGCTAAGAATGACATTGCTTAGGTTACTTATCTCCAAAGTCACTTAACTCTGTAATGTTATTGTTTATCTCTGTGGAACACATCGGGATAAGCTGGTAGCCCAAGTATTAGAGAAAATACAAGTATATTGGATTCTGTGGCACCTGGAGGACACGCAGCTGTCAACCAGCTGTCAGGCCAGAATCTGAGCAGGGTTTTCCATTATAAATTCAGGTTATTATTTTCAAACTTTTGATTTTATAAGCCACACATAGCATCAAACTCTGCTGCATTTCCTGAGAATCTAAAATGCGATTCTCCTCTGATGCTTTAAGCCAACTTTAGGTGTATTAGGACAAACAACTGGTTTAGTCATTTTGCAAACTTTGAAAAGTTTGCATAAATTTGTTGTTTACGAAGTCCCACTCATTGCTGCAGCTTTACACTCTTACAACCCCAGGGAAGGTAGGAGTCAACAAAGCCCATACCTTTTTTCGGAAGGCCCCTCAGTCAGTGCAGAGATCTGTTAGCCTGGAGAGTGTCTCAAATTCAATGACTTGAAAAACACCAACCTGACTTCCAAAATGTCCTGTTTCCTATGTGGATCATATAATTGAAGAAAATAAAACTAAACTTGAGCTGGTAACCAGCAGAGAAGCCTGGTAAAGCCCAATGGCCTTTAAGTGCTTTAATGTCAGCAGAAAGGACAGAGCAGGAGGACCCAGGAGAGGGCACAGTGTGATCGGGCACAGCATCAGGGATGGGAAGAGGGTGAGCAGGTGACTGCACCAGCCCACAAGGACTGTAAGGGCTGGGTCAGTGCACTGGGGAGCCAAGAAAAGGCCAGAGCAGACCTGGGGCTGGGGGAGGATGCTGAAGCTTTCTAGGAAAAGTGTCAGGAGTTTGGAGAAAGCTGATGCAAGTTAAAAAGGACCACAAGGAAAGCAAAGTGCTTGCAAGCCCCAGAAGCCTGGCCTTCCACCACACAGCCACAACGCACCTGCATTTGCAGATCACAACTCCCTTAATGCTCTCTCCCCCTTCCAAACACACACACACACATCCCTCTTCAGCCTCCACACGGGAGAGATCTCGAGTTCACCCATGCAAACACCTCCTGCTGCCTGCTCTCAGAGAGAGAAGGTTTGTTGGACTTCGACAAAGTCAGCACGTAACTGAAATACTCTTAATTCACCCATAAAATAAGGCAGTGTCACAGTGCTTCCGTGGGGAAACGCTGCCTTAAAGTGCTGTAAATCCCAAACAACGGAGCAGAAATACAGCACTCGGCAGAGCCAGCCTGAACAGCAGCGCCTGAACCGCCTTCAGGTGCTCAGAAGCCTCGGAGCAATCTTTGATTTGTGCTGAAAACCAAAACAGCTAAAAGGGGACCATCAAACGTAAGGGAGTTTAGAATACCCCTGTTACAAACCAGGCTGGATTCTTGTCAGACACGGCTCAAGGCTGCTGACTCCGGGGTCAGAGCCCAGCCAGAAACACGTCATTAAACCCAGGTAGAGCTTGGCATGAAATGAAAAGACTCATTTAGCCACCATTGGCAAAGAAACCATCCAGGGCACCTCAACCCCATCTGAATCTAGACACAGCTAAAGTACAATAATTAAATACAGATTAAAACTATTTCTAACAGGGCAGCACTTGAGAGAGAAATTGGCCTTTTCGCTGATAAAAATTCGTATCTCCTACAGGTGCCCACTGACACACAGAGTTAGCAGGGCTTACAAGAGAACTGCCTGTGCCCTCAGGTGCTTGCACCGCTGCTCTCCCACCCACAGTTCATCAAACCAGCACGTAATTGCGTCCAATTAAAATCTCTTTGGAAATACGAACCCACAGACACCATGCATGAGAGTTTAGTGTGCTTTTCTTCTTTTTAAAGTGCTTCTAAAACTCCAGATAATATTGTTGTCAAAGCCACACTGCAGTTCTGCGTGTATTTAAGCCAATTAGCACAAATTCAGCTCAAAGGTAATTTTATTTTTTTTTTTAGTCCACTAAAGCTTAAACAATTGGATACTGCAAAAAAGCCTGTAGCCATCTATCTGCATAGCACTGCAAACAGTTTGAACACCACCAAAACAAAATTCATTGACTTGAATTTATCTTCGGTGTGACTTCAGTGACTTCAGAGGGCCTTTGCCAGGGATAAATTTGCCCGCTGGATTCTGGGACACGAAAGGACTATGAAATCACAGCTTGTAGAAATGTCAATGAGCAGGTTTGGATGTGGGCAAGCCTGTGCATCGAGGAACTCTTCTCATTACAAATCTGCAAACCTTTGGCAGTTTGCGAAATGCTGCTCTTAGAAACATTTTGAGGAGCTATAAATAGACTGCTCAGCTCATGATAAATTATAATCTGTGGAGGCTGCAAGGCCAGAAACGTCTGTAGCTCTGGGTTCTCCGAACAAGCTTTCAGGACTTCTCCGACCAAATTTTCAGACTTCAAGTTTTCATCTGTGTGTGTCCTTGTCTATAGATGAATGTCAGAGTCACTTCTGAGTTTCTCCCATTCCTGACAAAACACAGTCTTTTTAAAGAGTCACAAACTGACACCAGTCATACAAACTGAAATGCTCTTGTGACATCCCCAGTTTAAAAAAAAAATAGAGAAAGGCTCAAGTTCCTACAGTCTGACGTCCCTGAAACTCCTAATTCTCAGAAGCCACATGGTTTCAGATACCCCTTAACTGCCTCTCACAAGAAAATGCAGAAATTTTGATGCAACCTGCTGAACCCTTGAGCCAACCTGAAGTTACAGCCACACGCTCTGCTCCTGGGGATCAACTCCTGAAAGGGCTGAATCTCACCAGCTCTGAGCTGCATTCAGAGTAGAAATAGTTACATGTTCCTCCTAACTCATCTCCTCTTATCAAGGAAAGCTTTACTGCTCTGATTGCTCACTAAGCTGGAATGCTGACACGGGAGGACGGCACATGCTCATCACAAAAAATATAAAACAATACGCAGAGGAAGAAAAGTGTATGATTGTCTTGGGGTAACTTTATGCTGTGTATCCCCTATCGCCTGCTCTATGCCCTATGATTCCTGTGCTTTTCTGTGTCTTTAAAATTGGGTGCAAGAGAAAGAAAAAAAGCCAGACAAACTTTTCAAAAACAGTTTTGCTCCAAGGACATTCACTCCCCAGCGTTCCTGCTGCTGTGGAGCAGAGGAAAGCACCTTCCCTGCTTTCCCCCGGCTCTTGGCTCCTTTTTTCTCGGAGGAGAGAGATGGAGAGTTCAACTCCTTTGTTTCTCTGGGACTTTGGATTTTTTCTTCTTCTCTTCTGGACTGTTCAGAGCACCAGAACATCAGAACCTCACTGGGAGCCCTCACACCTCGGCCCAGAGGGGCCCGAGCCGACCCAGCTCCGAAGAGGAGAGAGAGAGAGAGCGAGAGAGCCCACACCCACGGAAAGGACTCCAGAATATTCCCAGGTTTTCTCTCCACAGCGAGAAGTTTTATTATTTAGAATTATTCTTTTCCCGTGTGTTTGTTAAATAAATAGTTTTTACTCCTTTCACTTTCCTTCGAGGAATTTTTTCCCGAACCTGGTGGGGGAGGGGTGGCTGTAACCTGCCCTCTATAGAGGAGACGTTCCTCCCACAGCGTTCCTCTGAAAATTTGTCTCAAACCAGGACAATGATCAAATTTTCAGTGTGTGTAACTCAGACTGGAGTTTTTTAAGTTAATGGCTACAGAGTAATCTTTGCCTTTTCAGATCCAACACTGTGCACTGTGGTTTTCCAATCAATCCGAAGAGATGTGACAGCCACTCTGCAGTGACAGCCATTGTACAGTGGCCATTACAATTATACACAGGCAATTAATGCTGTGCCAGAGACTCATGGGAAATGTGCTTTCCCCTTCCTATTTCACTGGGAAAGGACAACAAAAAGTAGTTAAAGTGTATATTAATGGTTTTTCAAATAATATACTTGATTACATCTACTGCGGAATATTTTTTCTTCATGTCTCTGTAATGAATCTGACCATGAAAAACAAATTTATGCCCACAGTTTGTATCATTATAAACTCAACTCATTTGATGTGAAAAACCTACAGTTTAATTGCTTGATTTAGACTTTGGCTGGTAAAATGCGTACTGAAACATTACTATTTTAATTATGTTAATTTATAACTGAAAAGCTAAATTTACAAAGGCAATAACATTAATTATTTACTTGCCCATTAAAGCTGAATATTTATTACCAGGATAATTGGCTTCATAAGTCTGCCAAAAAATTAAAAACGAGTTTATGTACTGACTTACAGAGGAGTGAGTGATACTGTAGTATCTCTCAGCAGGTTGTGTGTGTTTAATGGATTGCTCTGATATACAACTACATTTCTTTCATTTACGGTCTGTTATGTATAGTTTTTTCAAAATATTTTATTTTTTTTCCTTTATAAAGATGCCAGTTGTGACTCAGAGCAAGCTCCTTTACTGCTCTGCAGCCAAAATCCTTTGTGCAGCGTGAGGGACTTCCACTGGTCTTAATAATTTAGGAGGATTGCATCTCACCTGGCCATCTAAATGCTCACTGAATGTAGGACTACCCTTGGTTAAATCAACTGAAAAGGGAAACAGTGACTCAAAATAATCCAGCTCACAGCCAGAACAGGAGGGTTAAGAAACACCAGTAGTGAGGAGTCTCCACCTTTGCTGGTATTTTAGCTTCATTTCCATTTCCAAGACAGCAAATCTATTCAATGCTTATTTATGCATGCATCCTCAAAGTAATACAATTAACTTACTAATGCTTACAGAACAATTTGTATATTACCTTGATGTAGGATGAAAGGCTAATTTTGATTGCTGTCTAGACACAAATCCTAATTCCATTTGGCAACGTCTTTCACCAAGCAGACACCTGCCCTTCTTGCTTATGGTTCCTTAAATATGTGACTTTCCCAGCAGGTACGGGATCACCGAAGAGCTGCAGCACCATGGCCATCAGCAGGAGACAGGATGGACTTCTGACACCTTCCTTTTCCCTCGGGCCTGGGTAAAAACCCTCTTTGACTGAGGTCTGCAGAGTGCACAGGTAAAACTGAAGAGCCAGCCCTGAGGCAGTGCTCACGGAGACAGTAACTAGGATTTCAATCAATATTTATTTATTCAGGCGTCCTCAAAACAGGACGATTACGTCCAGATTACAGTCTGAACTTCCAGCCATGCTGTAATTGTTCTGCCAAGGAAGGACAGAAGCATCCATGAAAGAGAGGCAGTAGGTCAGCGGATTTGGCATCTACCTGAAGTGAGAAGGAATGGGTTGAGCCACAATTTAGAACTTTGCTGTCCTTATTTTTTTTACCTGCAACTCCTCTGCTGCTTTCTGCAGCCCAGAAACGTGGAATGTCTGAACCTCAGTCTTGGGGAAACAATAATCTGGCTTTAAATATCAGCATCTCACACTGCCATCTCACACGGCTGGATTCAGGACATCCAGTTATTTTTATTATTATTGTTGTTGCTAATATTATTATTATTATTATTATTATTATTATTATTATTATTATTATTATTATTAAACTGATAAAGGGGAAAGAAAAATCAAACCCCAAAACTTCTAATTGAAAACCTGAGGTTTCTTTGTCCATGTGGAGCTCTCACACTACAACAGACCTCTGTCTTTTCTCAAATTATGCAGGACATGGATCCTTTTGCCAACAGGGCAGACATGCCAGTATCTCTCAGTGCCAATCTGCTCTGACTACAAAAGCAGCACAGCTCAGTACAACCCAGCACTGCATGGGTATAAGACACCAAATGGCAAAAGCCAGAAGAATTCGCTAACACCCACACCCAATCTGTGATGCTGAAGGCACATTTTTTGACAGGATAATTCAGTGCCCCCAGAATGACAAGGGGTGATATTTCAAGCGAGAATGTTAAATCAGGTTGGAGCTGGAGCTGTTCCATGCCCACATCCAGGACATCCCAGGGGCTGCAGGGCAGGATGCTGCAGGCTGGACGTGATGCGGGTGAAGGCTCCTACCCTCAGGCTCCACGTGCCCGATTCCCACAGCCACCTGCACAGAGTGCAAGGCTCCCCATTAATCCTTGGATTTAAATCAGAACTGGAGCTTTCCCTGCTGCCTGCGCTGCTCAGGACTGCAATCAACTTACACACATAAACAGTCATGGAAGCAACCATGGCTCCTGTCGTAGATCTGGGAGTTTGGTGCAACACTTCCTTCACTGACAGCCTGAGCAGATCGGAAACGATCCATATGGTGACATTCACTCAGATACAACGATGCTACTTTCAAGGCTTTCCCTCAGAAATATCTGACTTGCCTAAATACATCTGCAGCTTCTTCCTCTCAGCAAAGCACAGCCCAATGAAGTCATAGCTAAGAATCACTAAGTAGGGCAGATTAAGAAATTTTTCTATCTTCAAAAATTTGTTACTCATACCAAAGGTCAAAGTTTCACAAATACTAATTATTCAGAAAGCTATTATGAGTTCAAGTCCATATAAAACTCATTTATTCGCAAAATGCTTCATTGAAATTTAATTTTTTTTAAGAACTTTGTTAACTCCAATGTAAAAATATTTCTTAGGGAAAATACCATATTTCAAACTAAAACCCAAGCATTTTTATTTATAGAACTAACTCAGAAGTTTTGTGCCGTTCCATTTTGTTTTCAGCCCAGTGTTTGCTGAACCTGGCCTCTCCCTTGCTGTTATCAAGGTATTAATGGTTTGGCACCAACCAGTGCCAACACATCAGACTCTGAATTCCAGATCAGCTCTGGCACGAAGCTGCAAACCTTGCAGATAAAGACCTGGTACGAGGCAGGGGTGGTAAACAAGGATAATACTGCATGACAGACAACTAGCAGGAGAGAGGATGGCAAACAGAAGATAATTGTCAAGCATGCGGTATTTTTAGCAACAATCAACCAAAATGCCTTAGACATCAATTTCAAGCCACTTAATCCTCTTAATGACATGCTATGGCATTTGTTTGTGATTAGGGTTTCACTTTGTTTTCTATAGAAGATTCCCCTCAGACTCCTGCATTCAATGTGCTTTGTAAATAGTTCTGCCAGTATGCTGAGTATTAGGTTAGAGTTTACTTATCACAGTGCTAAATTATTCCAGCTGGGTCATTATTAATTCTCCTAATTTTACTGTCATTTGCTATCATTACAACAACGCAGCACCCTATGGATACATTTATTACAGAGCATAAATCCAGGGCTCGTCTAAGCTGCTGGAATGCCTACTCTGCAATCTTTATGCAAAAGCCTGAGGAGTCTTTAAAAAGAATTATCTTTAGGAAAACTTTTTCAAGGCTTACCTCTAGCTCCCCCTCCTCCACCCACCCACCACATTTCTGCACAATGTTAGGTAAGTTTTCGGTATGTGATACTCCACTGCAATACAGGCTGTGGCCCACGGCAAAGCTCTTTCATAGTAAATACACTGGGGAAAGGGATGCTGGAGAGAGAGCAAAGAGGATGGTACTGCAGTCTGTGCAATTTCCATTGAGAGAAAGCATTTATAAAAATAGACATTTAAAAATATCCTAATGTATATTCCTCCCCCCCTTCCGAGAATGTATGCACTGCAGATATCCTTTGCCTTACACAAGCATATGCTTGATTGGGTCTCGATTCAGCAAAGCAATTCATTCAGGGAAGAGCTTTTAGCACCTGTTAAAACCTGTCAGACAAAAAGTTAAGCAGATGCTTCAGTGTTTTTCTAAATCAGGACTGTAACTGGATTTACCAGTGCATAAATTGCTCCATGTCACACAGATTGTGGAAGTTTGGTTCTGTTATCAAGGCAACTCTCCACCTGTTTTGAGCCTGGCAACAAGAGGCCATAATTTGGTTTTAAGCAGCTGCTCTGAAATAGTCCTGAATGTGCCAGTGCTGTCTGTCCACTTCCCCACATTACCTCCCCTCAGTAAAGTTGCAGCATTTTCTCAGTACAACAGACCCCAGACTAATTGTAGAGGAACTAGACCTGGTTTTGTTGCTTCCCTCCAAGGCTGTCCACGTCCTTAGGGAACACAATGTCACAGCAGCCACCCCTCACTTGTGGGTCCACAGCAACATCCCCTGAGCTCACCCGAAGCAGTGCTCCCTGCACAACGATTCTGTATGTGCAACTGGGTTTCATTTTTAATGACTGGGGCTCGCCCACGCTTGGGGAATCCAAGTTTCTGGCCCATCATTCAAGCAACTGATCAAAATTATTAAAGCAGATACTTCTCACACCCCATGGCTAAAATGTCCAATAACATCTGGGTTAAACATTAATAAACTGGTTTTAGGACTTTGTTAAAGCCAGGTGAATAGCAAGTGGTGGTAGTTGTGCAGTGAAACCCTTGCTACACGGGCATGATGGAGCTCTGCTAAAAGAAATCTAGTGATCCACTGATCAAAAACTTTGACAGTCACAAGTCTGAGCTTTCTCTCAGGTATGAGAGCACGGTGCTCACGTGAGCATCACACTCCTGGCTACAGACAAAGTGCTTTTGCTTTCCTCCTCTCTCGGGTATTAGTCACACAATCAGAAAAAGAAATCAGATTAGTTTGGGCTTAAAGCATGTCAGTTATTACGTGCTGCTCACAGATATGTGCTCGCAGGTAATTTGCTCTGTATCTTCTTGGGTATTTACAAATCTCTGTTTCCCTTGTAGTGTCCTCTGTGATGACAGGTACTGTGTTTGCCTTCCTCCAGAATTCTGACAATTGCCCTACTCTCCATAAGCTTCTGAGAGTTGTAAATAATTCAGTGGGTACATTTCATATGGCCACGCTGACCCAAATATATCACAGTTACCTAAATACTCCTTATCTTGTTCTTGCCTTTGCTCGTAACCCCTTTTACAGGGAACACTGTTACAGATCTGACACAGTTATTAACCTTTCTGTGAAGAGCAGCGCAAAATAATGGCATTTTTGTATTTCTGGCTTCTCTGTCTAGTCCATTTATTTGCTTCCCTTTCTTCCTGATGGACTTCTGCCTTCCTCCTACTTCTAGTGCGTTTGTAAGTCATTTTCTTCATAACCCTTTATAGCCGTAACTGATTTTGCCTCTACGTCCTTCTGATTTTCACCTATGTGGCTGCACAGCTGGTGGTGTTGGCCACACATCTTTGGTTTGTCAGGTTTGTACCACTACAAATTACTGAAAAGCTTTCTTTGCTATGCTATTCCCCCAAAATTATCTGTCTTAGTGCACAGAGCCCCCAAAAGCCTCTATTCTACAGCAGTGCTTTAGTTAACGAGTTTGCACAAAGCATTTTCCATATGAAAAGTGGGACTTTCTCTCTTCCAACATTTGGCACCCCAGCTCATTATTCCAAACAAGCTCAAAAGGTGAATCCCTTCGTTAATCCATTACTCTCTGCCCAAACCCAACCCACTCAGACATTCCAAAAAGAAGTTACATGATGTATCCTGTAATTCTGGCCAACAACATATCTGTGTCCTAAGTTGTCTGCCTACGGCCCCCTGATCAGCACAAGTTATTTTCCTCGCCAAGAGCAACACCCTTGAAAAAATGTCCCACAACCAATTCCAATCAAAATGCCACTTGCTCTCCACTTACCCCTGTCTTAAGAGCTTCTCTCTTAAATATTCCGGTGGCATCATTTTTTTTCTTCAATACTTTTTGGATTTTGTACACCTTGGTCACGACCTCTCTTAATCTCTTCTATTCTAATGAATATAAACATAATTTTCTTAACCTTGCCTCCTGTTTTATAACCCCTGAGGCCCCTTATCATCTTTGTCAAGACTGTATCCATAATTAGGGTATGTAAAAAGATCAAAAGGAACGAAGGAGAAAGTGCCTACTTGACACAAATTGTTACATGAATAACCAACACCTCCCGCCCAGACTCACCCTTCCCATCCCAACCCAGTGTCAGAGGGCAAGTGGCTGCTGATTCCTGCACATCAGGTGGTGTAGCCAGGGCAGGTTTTGTCACTGCAGGGTGCAAGGCTCCCACTGAGGGCATTGTGCAACGCTCACCTTTTCTGCTGTTGGTGCTAACTCATTACAGCTGCACACGCGGACACCTGCGTTTGTATTCCACACGGGTAACCGAAAGCTGGGTATCAGACAGGCTGCCCTCCATCCTCTGTGCACACACAGAGCCACGTCCAGTCTCATGGTTCCCTGCAGGGACTCACAGGTTACACATGCACACAGGTGCAGGGGCATTTTCAGTGTTGCTGTCACCACGGGAAGAGAACACTGACCATTTCTCACACAAGAATTGCAGATGAAGATAACACACCAAACGGCCTTCGGCGCTCACAGTGACCAGCATTCCTTAGCTGGACAGATCTTTGAATACTCCACTGATTAGCAGGGTAGAAGTCTCAAAGGGATGCACGTTAAAACCACAAAAATGCCCAGGGCCTGGAAGTTAAACACCTTACAGGAAATATCACTGTTTACTTATGGATTATTCTGTATGATATTCAGAATTTGGAATTTGCCATGGCAGATCAGACAAGTGCTCTGTTTAGACCATAAACCTGAATCAGACAGCAGCAAAAGCAGATGCTCCAGGGAAGGGTTTGAGAAACCTCTGCAAACAGTTACACAACAACTAAACCACCTGGGCTGTTTTCTTCCTCATCTTGATTCACCAGAGAGTTGGCGGATAACCCGAAAAGGAAGAATTTCTCTACCTCTCTCAAGCATCTCCCTTTCAGTCCTTACCATTGATGCTGAATGGTCTCACTGCTGTGAAATCAGGTCCAACCCTCAGGACTTCAGCCTCTTGAGCTTTTGTCCTTGGTGGCACCTTGTCGCTGTTTGTCCTCCAGCCTCGGCACCTCCACAGCTCGTCCGACGCCCACAAAATATGAAATCACAACCTCATGACCAATTGTGCTGCTCTTCCAAGAGGTTCCTTGCAAAAAATTTGCTCACACATTAGTGAATCACTCCCAGTCTGTTTTGCATAAGCAAATTTAAGGTGTTTTATTATGGAAATGTATGCCAAAACATCTTCCCACAGAGTGTGATACTCCGCGGTGTGACGCAGTTACGCGGGGCCGACACTGCAGCACGTTTTACAGAACACAAGGCTGCAACCTGTTTGCAGGGAGGTAGCAAGTGTAAAAGGTGAAAATGAATTTATTTGTCCTTGGCACGCTTTGTAACTACGTATCTGCTACTCAGTGGGTACAGCCAGTAGTAACAACCTGCAGAAGGAAATGGTACTAAAACTGCAGCCCACGCCAGACTTACGACTCTATTTTTCTTCGCCATTATTAGCTATCAGATGGTTACTATGAAACATTATCTGCGTATTTCATCATGCCTACATTTATGCTACATGAGCGAATCAGCGGCTGAAAATAGCTTTGCACTCCTCCAAGAAACCTCGCTGCCTTTACAAGATCTGAAGTTGGCAGTTCTTTATCAGCACCTTATTTACCGAGGCAATTCCCACGCTGCTGAGCTTCGTCCTTACGGAGGGTGGGAGACCTGCACTGCTGTTAACGCCACTGATCTCTGCAAAGAAAACGCAGCTCCAGCTTGGAAGAGCGCGGGCACTCCGCTGTTTGGCTGGGTTAGGGCTGAAGGATGTGACAAACACTCGGAACTCAGCTATTTAGTGCCAAAACATCACCTGACAGCTTTGATACGTTAAGAAAATGATTCCATGACATTTGCTTTGTGGGTTTCTTTGTTTCATTTGAGTTTCAAAAAGGTTTTTCAGTCCCCTCAGATAAAGCAACAACTTGCTCTTCCCCTCCCACCAACTGCCTGCAAATTTTGACTTTTAATCAACTCCTTGTGGACGACTGAGTAGCTGCCACATTACAACACTGTGGATCAGATTTTCATATTGGTATGAGCTTAACGTAACAATAAAGTTCCTGTTTCTTCCACCAGATACACGTTTGTAGAAGAATTCTGCTCGTAATTCTACTCTTGAAGATGCAAAGTAGACGAGCTCGTACCTACCCCACACCTATTACCCGGGCAGCAGTGAGAGAGCTCAGCCTAGACAGAACTATGATTAAGCTAGAGAAGGTCCACCGCTTTTTGGCCTCTAAACCAAGCAAATAATTCCATGAGCTCTCCTCTAGTTCTCGAGCCACAAATAATAGGTGGGGGAAAAGCAGTTCACAGAGTTCCTGGCTGAAACACGGCAAACATTGACTAAGATCAACACATGCTCTAATTCCTGCCTTTAGGATGTAATTGGTTGGGGAAAGTCTACATACAGGTGTAACTGGGCAATTAAATAGCCACAAAGGTCTATGAATGTTATTAAAAGTCTAGGTGATATGAGAAAATTGCAAAGTGCAGGCCTGGGAATACAAAACCACTGGAAAAAAAAAATAAAAAGGTAAGAGCTTCTTTTAGACTTGGCTGCTGGTTAAAAAATAGAAAAGGAAACAGGAAAAATATCTTATTGCTTGTTACTGGCAAAGGTGCTGGTTTGACAGCCCTGAAGAGAGATCTCTTTATTCAAAGTAATGCTGGCAGCAATGGCACATTTCTTCCAATATGCCCAACCCTGTATCTATTTTCAGTTCCATCAGTAAGCTAAAGGTTAAAGCTATTTATTTAAACCCACACCCACATGCCATTTAAATTGACCCAAATTATTGTCTGAGTTGTAACCTCTCTGTATTAAAGTCCCCCTTAGGGGCTGCTTCTTCATTTCAGGCTCAAAAAATTCCTCCCTCGCAGGATAAAAGCGGATAAGGAGCACTTCCAAATAGAAATGGAGAAGGAAATAGGGAGGAGTTCAAAGAATGCCTC
Source organism: Mohoua ochrocephala (assembly GCA_013398855.1). NCBI lineage: Eukaryota > Metazoa > Chordata > Aves > Passeriformes > Acanthizidae > Mohoua > Mohoua ochrocephala. Next base: position 1,294,066 of record VZTA01022718.1, on the reverse strand, counting down.
TTGGTGTTGTGGATACTGCAGAAAAATTCAGTTTCATTAGATAAATAACTACAGAGGTTAGCTCCAGTCACATTAAAAGATGTCACTGCCATTCCTGTCTTAAGGATTTCTTAAAAATATATATATGAGAGAAAAATAAAAGAAAAAAACACTATATATTTTCTGCTTGCCTTTGTGATGCAACTGGAGTGAAGCCCACCAAAATCTCCCACAATGAAAAAGGAAAGGTGGTCCCACACAATCAGCCCACAATGGGAATAATCCTCTGCCAAAGGTCCTCCCTGGGCCAGGGAACAAGGGGGACCAAGGAGGAACAGGAGCCTCTTGCAGTCAGGCACCAGTTACCAGGAGCCAAGTGCCATCCCAGGAGTGAAATTATTCTCTAGGCTGATAAAAGGCAAAGGGAAAGCAGCATCTGGCCTACAATATTTAGCCTTTTCTGCACAGTTTAATGCTGTGTGAAGCATGGTAAAAGCAAAGCTTCCTCAGCCCCGGGAAGACAGCTGGCGATGAAACGCAGCAGGGACACCATATGATGGAAGGCTCCTAATTACACAATCTCTGTCTTGCCTGTCAGAGCAACTGCACAGTGGTACAGGGGAGCTCACAGAGGAGCTGGGAAAAAAATCAAGCATAGATCAGACTTGAAATCCATCTCCAGATGCAAACTTTCCCTGCCTTTGAGTACAGCTGGCTCTTGGATCTAGCTCCAGCCAAAAAGATGCAGTTCAGAGAGGTGAAGATATTCCCAAAGCTCGGGGATTGTCCAACTTTAGCTTCTGATGGTGAGCCAGTCTTACAAAGAGATATTCAGTGGAGATTTCGGTGCTGATGGACCACAGACGCCTAATTCCATCAGCTACAGTGATAATCCCTGGATACCAGGATTCACAAACACCAAGAAAAAGCACAAGAGTGAGGGAAAAAAACAGTCACCCAAGAGGTTTGAATTTCATTTGATGTTCTCTAGACACATAAATGGAAAAGAGGGACTTTCTCTTTCAACGTATAGAGAGTATCTCATTATGTACTGATACTGTTAATTGCTATTCAAGTGCCCAGAGGCAAAGACACAGTGCAGTTCTAACAAGCTGAAAAGTATTGTTAAATACATCAGCATTATAGAATCAGAACTCCAGAATGGTTTGGGGTGGAAAGGATCTTAAGACCACCTCATTCCAACCTTCCTGCCATGGGCAGGGACACCTTCCACTATCCCAGGTTGCTTCAAGCCCTGTCCAGCCTGGCCTTGGACACGTCCAGGGATGGGGCAGCCACAGCCTCTCTGGGCAACCTGTGCCAGGGCCTCACCACCCTCAGAGTAAAGATCAAAATGAGTAAAATAATAAAGACCACGGTAAATGCCACCAATAGCATGAAAGCAAACCCACAGAGCCAAGAGAGGTGACTCCATGCTGATGGAGTCTGGGACTGGTATCCACTAAATCTAATTTAACGAGCTCCACTTCAGCCCCCACTGTGACCACACAAACCCAGTCCCCAAACAGCAGCACCTCACTGAGATAATTGCAGTGACACGAAGGGCCACATGTCAATGAACTCCTAAACACGGGCTTTCCCTCCTCCCCTCTTCCTTGGTGGCTGAAGCTCTCCTACATTAGTGCATCAGCACCGTCGGAATTATCAGGGCACCGCTGTCTGCTGGGAAGGAGCTGAGCAGGGATATTTTCAGCCGCGCTGCCAGCACGTTTCTGCAGTGCCATCAGGGGAAAAAACCCACTGGAAGAGCTGGCTGAACTCATCAGTAAATATAATTAAGCTCCTGCTAAACCATATGACTTTTGCTAAATTTGAAGCACAAACAACAAAACTGGTTTATCGGCTTTATGCTGAGTAAGAAAGGGATAAAGAATTAGATTTTTACAATTCAGTGCGAGCAAACTGCAGCCCTGCAGAATCTGCATCATCCCGACTGTGCGCGGGTGGCAGAGCTGGGTGCTTAATTTTTGAGACAACAGCAAATAGATATTTAAAGCTATTGCTCAAAGGGCTTAAATAATGAGTTGTAAATTAATTCATTACCATTTGCTGTATAGCTGACGGAAAACAAGTCAGATCTCATATGCTGTACGAGCTTCCCTGAAAACTGACAGGTGAAGCTTTTGGCCAAGAAACAGAAGCTCCCAATGCTTGAGGCTTAGTTTGCTTCAAATCCAAGCATTTGTTTCCCACCAGAGTCAAGTTTTCATGGATTGTGGGTAAATTTGACTACTCTTGGTTAAAGTTTTGAAGTTGACAAGTATGTGTGCGGAAGAGAGACTGACAAAACCTTTCAGTCAGCAGCTTTGATATATGCTTCTTAATTATGCTAAAGCATTTTAAGAACCAAACAGCTCAAGCTAAAACCAAGAAAAAACATTAGTGCTGCTGTTTCAAAAAGAACAAACAGTAACAAGGAGAATCTGTTAAAAAATAGTAACGCGGATTAGTAAACACAAAAGTCAGGCAGAGCAGTACGCAGACTTTCATTTCAAAGAAGAAAAAATGGTCCCAGAAAATGTCAACTAGTAAAACAAGTCTGATAAGCATTAACTCTCCACAAAATTAAATTACAGTTAAAAAAAAGAAGAAAAAAGCAGGAGCAATGAGCCCTGGTAGAAAAAATGACTGAATTAACATATCAAAGGAAGAAGATAGGAGAGTAATCCAGAGGGTAATACAAAAGAAAAGTTTAAGGGACACCTTGGGATAAGTTTTCTTTGAAGTACTGCACTTCCTAAAATAATAGGAGGGTTATCTAAACACGCCCATCATGCATCACAATTATTGTACTACACTTTTACTTACAGAAAATTCATTGCATAAGTGGGGAGTAAGTGCTCCTGTGGAACAGGCCTAATTAAGAAGTTCTCATTGTGTGTGGAATTAGTATCAGGGACACAGGAGCCGAGTCTGTATTTCAGACCCTGGGCATGCACCCCGGGCACACAGAATCCTCCAAGGCAGAGCAGCCTGGGGGTGAAACCTTTACAACCAGCGTGTTTTTATTAAGCTAAAAATGATGTCATTGTCCTGTATCTCACCTCTTCCCTCCCCATTTCCCATCTCCACAGACTCTGCCGGCCTCTGACATCAGATGCAGGTCACCAAGAACTGTTACATCACATGCAACTGGCAATGTTCCATTTTCCAGTCAGGCTGTACTAAAAAGCCTTGCAGGACATTAAAACAGCATAAACCAACCTAAAATGTGAAGAGAATTAATCAACCATCACTTTGCAATCACTGCAGCAGATGATGCAGGGGCATCTCCTTTATGAGGATACCCCATTTGTCTGCCACAGTGAAGAACCAGACTTCTTCAGAGATTCACATCACACTTAAGAGTTCAACAAATAATTTAATTTTGGGGAAGACTGGAAGTAGTGGCACCAGCTGGAGAAATGTCCAGTTTCTACTCTCTAGCAAGAGACTACTTGTGGCTGTAAAGGACCAAAGGGTTGATCACAGCAAAACCCTACCAAAGAGGTTCATATTTTGCGTTTTTGAATCATTAGGAACACGGGGATTGAAGTGTTTATAAGGAAATATGTACACAGTGTATTTCCTGAGGGACTCCATGAGTCTTTGAGAAGGATAATCCTGCTTCCTTTCCTAAGATCATCCATGTCTCATCACAATGAGGTACAAATTTGGAACGTGCTTTTATTTTTGGAGATTTAAGATCTGGAAATAATTTACCCTATGTAACTGTTTTTGACTTTAATGGAGCTAATTTTGCCTGAAGTTGCTCTCCTTTCCCAGCGCAGTTCCATGACCACGGAGCAGTGGTGCATGCAGAGTGGATTTACTTTCCTGAGCTGTACTGCACCCAAACGGGATAACTCCGAATCAGCAGCAAACATTAATTTCTGAATGTCATTTTCCAGCATTTGTGACAGATGACACAAATATCTCCATGTGATTGATCTACACCCAATAATCAAATACACAGCAGATATGATCTTTAGATGAAAATCATTCTGGAAGTTTAAATGGAAAAGCAAATCAGATAATTAAACCCCTGCCCTTAGTGGTACATTTTTTAAAGTGACAAAATCTATAAAAACCCAAGGCAGAAACATAAAGTGCAGCTGAAAGAGAATCATTGAAAACCAAATTAATATTTTAATTCAGTCAACATGGAAAAAAGTCTCTAAAGGAGATGAAGTTTAGAACGAGTACCAAGCACAGTGATTTATTACCTTTTCCCTGTAATTTAAATTACTGTTTCTTTAATATTCACTAAATTCTTCCCACAGAGTTTCAGCCACAGCTGATCACAAAAGGAAAAAAAAGAAAAAAAAAAGAAAAAAAGAAGAAAAAAAAAGGAAAAAAAAAAAGACGCTGAAGGAACAGTGAATTAAGAAAAAGCCAGTGGTTTTCCAGTAACCATGTCAAAAATCAATGAGACTGAAGGACCAGAGGTGGGATTAATAAAGCTTTCTTCAACTCTGTAGCTCTGCACTTACTCCCTAAGCAGTAGGAATGGGCTTGTTTGCCAGACAGTCTCTGTGAACAAGTTTCAAAGGATAAAACTAAAGATTCTTGTGTGCTTGCAATGCAGCACGACGCTTTCAAAGCCAGCTCAGTTGGTCAGGACAGTATTTTAGCTACACACACACTTCAAATGATTTACCCAGCCTTTGCCTTATAAGGTGCTTCCCTGAAACACATCCTCTCAAAAAGCAGTGAAGATAAATAAATAAATAAATAGATAGATAGATAAATAAATCACAAGCATTTGGTTTGACTGCTTGAAGGAGTCTACAACAATCACTAAATGATAGGCTGTCAAAACTGCAGTGTTAATTAAATGAAGATTAATTGTTAAATTTACTTAAATTTAATACAATTAAGGGACGCATCATGTTCATAGGAATTGATCAAAAGCAGTTAGCAGCTTGCACAGATCCATATTTAATAATACGATTTTAATGTTCAGTTGACATTTACCACACAGCCACTTTTATTAAACACACAGAAGCGATTAGCACGGCACTGTCAGGCCCTTCCAACATTCTGTCATTAAACAAATGAGAAATTACAGATGCTATTCCCCACCACCAAATATCTACACTTTGATATAATTGCACCAGCGCACGAAGCACCCTGAACAGCAGCATTCCATGCTAAGGGGATGGGAGAGAGTCATGCTTTTAAAATAACCTGGCTGTCAGCTGGGAGCTTTCCCTTGGGGGGTCATGGCTGGAATGAAAAGCTCCAGTGGGCCAAGCCTGGTCCCTGTGGAGCAGCAATGCCCACCCCGCTGTCCCACATCGGCCACCACGTGTCCCCCCTTTCCCAGCTACACAATCCTCCCTGTGGCACGTCACAAACGAGCACCAAGGACCCCTGCCCGAACCAGAAAGGGGTCCCATGAAGGAGACAGACACCAGCAGAAGGAAGAAGTCAGATGAAAACGCCCAAACTGTCCCAGAAGACAGCAGGTCCTATGTACAAAACAAAGACAAAAGGAGCTTGAAAACAGTTCTTGCCTCTGATCTGAAGAAAAATTTATTTTTCCACCTTAAGCCTTGCAAGGAAATGAATTCGTGTTAATCTCTGGCTGTTCTTACAGCAGCACCTCTGCCAGGCAGCCGAGGTTCCCAGTAGAACCAGGAGCAGTTCCAAACACCACACACCACCTTGCCAGGCAATCTCGTTAACAACCCGATGTGAGGATAAAGGATGGGCAGAGTGGAAATTGGGCATTAATGGGAGCAAATGAGCAACAGTCCCGAGGCACCACAGAATGTATGGCCAACAAAATGGCAATTCCAGTAGGCACTAAAAGGCATCCAGAGCCTTAATAGCCACTGACGAGTTTGATTTTGCTCATTAGAGGCAAATATCTTATGACAAAAACAGGTTGAAAGCCTCCGTTCCATGTATCCTCTGTAGCCTCTAACACATGCATTTTATAGAAGATTATTTATCCTCATCTTTAAAATATACTTATTCCCATCTTTTAAACAATATACAAAACTAAAAGTCTTTCATGGGCTTGCCTTTACAAATTAGAAAGCTTTTTTGAGCATCATGCTTGAGGTAAAATTTAGATTAGTTCTGGTGAAAAATCTCAGTGCAAGATAAAGAACCATTCCCATACAAATGAACACCAATTCTAGTGACTTCAGCAAGGGTTTTACGGAACAGAAGCGTTTAATAGAGTCTTGCTGTTGTTCTACACAAAAATACTTTCTATTCCATCCACAAACCTCAGGTTTTAGCCTCAGTGTAACAATTGCATCTACCGTCTCATTAATTATTATTCTGACAGGCAACATATTTAGAAATAATGCAGTACTTAATAACACAGTATTTTCTTAGTCAACGTGCAGCATCCCTTTCCAGAAACAATCAACATTGTGGGATTCATTCTGCTGTGCTTACTCATGTCCAAGTGGATTACAAGAATATGGGAGTAACATGAACAAAAATAACCACTCCTAAAGCAGGAATTTAACTTTATCTATCACTGCCTTTAAAGTTATGCTCAAATTAGCTTAAAATATTGAGACTTCCCTAAGGGCTAGACCTCAGCTCACATTAATTACAGCACCCCACTGAAGGTAACAAATCCATGTGGATTTCTACCACCTAGGAAGTGTAGAAGCAGGAGCTTCAGTGAGAAGCCACCCATGTGTATCTGAAGGCAGCACATAAATCTTGTAAGGAAATGAAGCAACTTTCACAGCAAAGCCCAGCAGAGCAGCACTGGAGCCGTTCACTTCCTTCAAGCTGCATGAGGAGAATCAGCCAAGCACATGTTCCTGCCCCTCAGAGATGGGGAATCGCTGACTGTGGGCTCCAAATAAATAAAAGTGAGCCCATAACTGGCCAGAAAGTGAGGTCTTTGAATATTACTGAAATATTTGGGTGTCATATCTTTCAGCTCCTCACCAAACTTTTGTCCCTTCCTTACGAACTTTCAGCAATGTTCCACTTGAGGCTCTTCATTTTGCTCATTTAAGTGCTCTCCAAATAGTTGCTTTGTTTGGAGATTCCTTCCGTACACCAAGCAGATGTACTGTGATGCTGGGCACCAGGATTTGAGAAGAAACACCACAGCAGTGCCCCGGGACTCTAACTAAACAATAATTCACTTAATTTACAACCAGCTGCTGGAGCCGTGTGTCCCTGTGCATGTCCTGCCGGCTCTGCCCCCCACCAGCCCTCACTGCTGGGCTTTGATCTCCCAACTCCAGCTCACACTTCATTTTCAGGATGTGAATTGTTTCAAAGCTCACGTTACAGACCTGATTTTCAGTGCTAACAGTTGTTCTTTAATACCGATAAAAATAAATGAATGGATTTAAGGAATCGTCTCGGTTTGGAGGAGGAGAAGCATCCCAGCAAGTGGATTTTGCCGTTGGGATATGCCCCACTGTGCCTCCCTCCAGCAGCACTCGGTGTTTGCCCAGCAGTCATCCCAACACCTCTGTTCCACAGCTGCAGCAAAAGCTGCTGGTATCCAAAGCAAACCCCAAGTTAAGGGACCCCTGCCCGAATGAGAAAATATCTCGTATTAGATCCCAGGACAGCTCTTTCACTACCACCTCATACGGCACAAGGTGAGAGCAAGAGGAAATTAAAGGTGGGAGAAGATTTAAAAAAACCCAAACAGCTCAGCTCCGACATCAATCACTTCTCTCATCCTGCTTGGGCACGGGGGAACTTCGTGCAGAAAGCTGGATCCTGCTCCCAAAAAGTGCCTCTGTCGCACAGATTTGCTCCTACAGGTGTTTAGGAAAAATGATTTAAGTCACCAACAATGGTTTTTCAGGACTGCCAGGGGAAATACGAAGCACCCGCCCACCTTGTAAGAATAATGCAGCAATCTGGAAATATTACAGCAATGTGTCATTTTCACTCATTCTAAATAAAAAGAGGGAAATAAAAATTAAGTATCATTAAACAGAAATGCTATTTCATTCTAGATATCTAAAGGGCATCCGTTTCAGAGTGCAGCGCATCTAGACATCTCATTATTTAAAAAAATGAATTTAGCTGTGAAACAATATTAATTTGCTTAGTGAAATTTGATCTCACTTTGCAGCTTTTCTAACTTCATTAGAAACCTCTTAGTGAAGCGTGAACTGCCACAAACTGTCCTCCTGAAAACTGGGCAATAATTTCAATCAGGGAATCCATTAGAAAGAGAAAGGGAAGACAGGGGAAGTGTCACTAGCAAAATACCTGTGAGTGTTGGAACTGCTGTTTTTGTGTCGTGAGCAGTGCTTGCAGCTCCCTCTGCCATTGTCCCCGGTACAATTCGGGCAAATAAAATTACAATCTGAATGCACTGCTAAACTGGTAGGTGAAAACCATTACATGCACAATCTTGGCACAAAGGGGAATCTACTCCCCTCAGAGTTATTTGTTTAAAAAGGGATTATTCTATTTATATACAAATATTTACAGAGCATTAAACAGCACTGTGTTGATCTCTTCTTGCATGGAATATGTTATATTTTAAAAACAGAACGATTCTACTGCTTTCAACAATCTTTAAGAGCATCTATCACAAAAATATCCCTTGCACTGCCAACATAAAGACTAAAAGACACTTGATTTGGTGTTTATACCCTACTTACACAATGAAATGGAGATCTAAAACAGTTCCACAAACCCTTGAAGCTACCTGGCCTAGAAAACGTTGATATTAAAAAGATATTTGTGATTATAAATATTTTCCTAAACCTAAGTCAAGCAGCCTTGAGCTACCTCGTATTTACCCACAGTCAGCTATTGGGGATTAAGTGGGATCCAGCAGCTCGTTATCCCAGAGCCCACACACACCTCCTGACCCCACAGCAGCTCAGACTTAAGAGGTGAATCAATAGGGTAGAGCTCTAAGACGTCATCCCCAAAGAATTGAAAAAGGTCTTCCCAGATGCAAGCAGAGCAGTTAATGATATTCTCATGGCACAGGCACTAATTTCTCACACATCTCGTGTCTGCCAGGGAAGAGACACCCTGATGCAGCATGGACAGCCACACTCCAGAAATCCCCCTGGAGATCAGGCAAGCAACAGTAATTTCAACTGAGACCTTATAAACTACTCTTTTTTTTTCTAAATTGAAAAATATCACAAAGAAATGCTGGAATTTTTAGCCCACCTTGCTTTTCTTTTCCCCAATGACTTTTAAATAAAACAGTACTGGAAACACAGTCAAAGCTTTTCCTTTATCATAAATCTTTTTTTTCTTTTTTTTTCAGTCAATCCAATTTCTAACATCCATTCGCAAAACAGCTAAAGATGTTGTGGAGAAAAACAATCGGTAGAAATACTGAGGGCAGGGGGGAAGGGAAGGTCTAATTTCAAATAAAACTAACAATAAAGTAACTAACCAGGCTTACACTTAGCAAATAAACATGTTGAATATGCCCAGTTAAATACAGCTGGCCCACAGTTCCCATTGACCAAGTGACATTAGGGAACCAGATACCCCATCACGAGGCAAGATGAAATCTGGATACCTTTACCACTTTCATTCACCTTAAAAAAGGCGGGAAAATTTTTTTAAAAATACTAAATCTCAAGCCAGGGGGTATTCTCACAGAAATAAGCAGCCACCACTGCATACTAGACCATCACCAGAGGCATTTCCAAGGGAAAACATCCGTGTGAAATGGATCTGCCCTGGCTCACACGGCTGCCCTGGGAGGCTGCGGAGAGGCGAGGAACTCAAACATGAATGAAGTGTTTTCCTTGCCCTGTCCAGTGTAACTCCTCAACATGCCTGGCTGGCGTTAGAGAATTGTCTGCTTCAGCACAACACTTGCCAGAAATTATTAACACTCAGATTTCTCACGGAGAAAGATTGGCTCCTCTGCAGGGCCGAGGTGGCGGCTGGAGGAACGAGCAGCGGCACGAGGCGAAATTCAGTGCTTGATTTCCCCGAGACACAGACACAGGGTAGTGCTGAAGGAGCTGTTCGCCTCTGCTTCCCTTGCCATATGCAGGAAGAATTTTGTCAGATGAGATAGGCGGTAATTTTAATCTCATCGTGTGGGTACAAACTTCCTACATGCAAATTTCAGCTGCTTACAAAAAAAAAATTAAAAGTCATTTTCCAGGCTCTGCTCCCAGCCCCTTCCCACCTCCCCGTCTGAAGAGCCTTGTTTGGCCCTGTTTCTGCTGTACCCTTAAGCACCTCATCATCATCAGCTTTATTCTCACCAATCCCCAGGAGGCAGAGAATCACAGTCGTGTCATTTCTGCAGATGGCTGTGAGGTGCCACTTTCCCGGGCATTTGGTCCAAGCGATGCCAGGCAGGGCCAGGGAAGGACTGGTACCCACCCCACTGGGACGCAGCTGCATCCCCTCACCAATCACTCTGGCCTCGACAGGAACAGCCCATCCTTTCCCCTCAATTCCTCTTGAAGCTTTTCAGCATCTTGAGTATTATCTAAATTGCCAGACAATATGATCTGCCTCCATCTCATTAAATATTTTGGGACTTTAATTGCAGTGAGCTTCTGACTGTGGCAGGCTCAGAACAGCCCCTACACAACAGCTACCTGCAGGTTGAGGGCCAGGCTGCTGTTGCCTTACACTGAGCCAATAGGACACACAAAGTACTCACTATTATTTGAATTGCTGGAAGCACAAACTTTTCTTCAAGTTCAAGATTTTTTGGCACGTTTTCACACACTGAATGTGTTCAAATCACACCCCTAACAAGATCCAATGTTAGCTCAGGGACCAATCCTAACATAATTTACAAGTCGTGCAGGTGAAAGGATTTTAAAGTCTCCATTTTTCAGCGTGCAGGAAAAGAAGATGCAGTAAAACTCAGGCAGGTATCTCAAGCAACTCAAAGTCAGGACAGTCCCTGCACTGCATGGGAAGGAACGAGCTCGTGGACTGACCAAACACATCTCAGCAGGTTTGTTGTGTTAAAACACACCAAAAAAGATCTTTTTGTTGGGTTTTTTTGAGGGGAAACTGGAGAAACAGAAAGCTCACGTTCATTACAGAGGGAAGCACATGCTTTGCTACACTGCACCTGCCCATTATCCGGTCACGCTGAGGAAAAAGGTCGGCATTATTTCTAGACAGCTCCAAATATGCAAAATATGACATGTGCAAAACACCCCACTGCTGCTGGACCACACCAGGCTGCTCTGGGCAAATGCTGGGCAATGAGGAAGGGAAACAAAGCCTAAATGCAGTGTTTTCCCCCAAAGCAAAGGATAAACTTCAGCTAATTACAGACTTTGGAATGAAGAGAAATGTAAAGCACGCTTGCTCCCTCACAGCTAATATTTATGCTAATAAAGAAAACAGCTACTAGAACACACCTAGAACCACAAAGCAGCCCATTTTATACTTTATAACGGATTACAACAGTATTAAACATAATAAACAAAACAAGTGTGGATGCCATCAGTTGAGACACGCTTTAAACAGGACCTCACCCCAGAGTTTTTTTCATTATATAATGTTTTAACCAATTAATCATCCCACTCTCAGGAGGTTTTCTTCCCTTTTGACCCCTGCAGAGGTCACTGGATAGTGATGCTAATTTGTGAAAGTTCTCATGCACTTCCCTGCTTATTAAAAAGCGAAGAATCACACTGCAAATTTCAAAATCTATATTACACAAGGCAGCTTCAGTGCCAGAATCTCACTGTGACCTCTCTCTCCTGACAGAAGAAAAAATAAGTCTGTGTCCCTTGCTGCATCAGACACTACAGCTTCCTCTCCAGGCATATTCTGTTAGTGGTCTTGCTTTGTTTTTTAAGTACATACACAAAAGGAAGAAATAACACACCGGGTTTGTTATTCCAACACAATTTTCTTCTGACTACACAATTTAATTACATAAAGATGGAAAATCAATTTTATTTTAAAATAGCATTCAAGTGTCTCCTGAAATGAAAATTCTTTATTTATCAGGAAAGGGTGGAAATTATCACTCAAAGGTATATGTGAAATGAGGAGAATTAAGAGACAAAGTGCAATTCTTTGCTGTGAAAAATTCAGCCACAAGGGAGAAAAGAAAATTAAGCAGTCTCTTCCTTCTAATTTTAAATTTAAAAAATGAGAGAAAGAAAATGTAAATGCTCTTAATTTCATATAACCTTTTCAGTATATGGTATTTTTGGATGCTTAAAAAACAACAAAACCCTCCAACAACCAAACAAAAAACAACCCAACATTTGGACCCACTTCAGGCTCCCCAAGGAATATATCTCAGTTACTAAAAAAGATCTTAAGCTCAGATGCTTCCACGTGCAGTGCAGTGAGCTGGCCCAACACACAGCAGCGTGCTCAGCACTTGCTGGAGCTGCCCATAAATCTTCACATGCTCCAAAAAAGAGGCTTCAGACAGAGGCTGCTGGCCACCAGCCCTGCATGTTTTCCCCCAAACAAAATCATTTTCTACTACTCAAACAGAGCCAGTGGCCAGCCTGGTCTTTGAAACAAATGGGACAAATCCAGTAGGAGGCACAAGGCACAGGTTTTTTGTGGGTGTTTGGTTTTTGAGGGGGGGGTTTTGCTACAACAGAGGAGGTCTGAGACTGGCAGAGGCCAGGACTGGGTTTGGAGGAAGAGTGGAAGACTGAGAAACAACAGAGCTTCCCATCCATGGCCAGGTCCAGGTTTTATATTCCCAGGAGAAGAGAAACTGTAGATGCAAGAGCCTAAAGTTATCAAAAAATTACATTTTGATGGGAGCGAGGGGCCTGCTCACGGCGTGCCCTGCAGAGAAATTGGAAGGCAGAAAGACAAATCTGCTCAAGGCAGACCTGGTTAAATGGAGCTTGGCAAGAACAGATAAGAGAGTCCTGTCAAGAAGATTAAAATAAAGTAGATGGTTGCAAAGGAAGGACAGAGGGAAGATCGGAAACCAAGCAGTGTGAAATGGGAGGAAACCACAGAACACGACAGAGTGAAAGGTGAGTCCACCTGAAAGACACTGATGGGAAACTGCTGCCCCGATTTATGACTTTTCCATCAGGTCAAAATGAAGCCCTTACACAAAGAGAAAAGGTGAAAACCTTGGGATCTGATCTAGGCTTAATATTTAAATTCATGGGGTTAGGAGGAGCTGGACCTGCCCAGCTGAGAGAAGAAACACAGAAACACAACATTTTTCAGTCCTAACACCCAAGTTCATTTGCAGTCGTGGTGTGCTAAATATTAGAAATGTTCAAACTGTGAGTAGCAGATTATATGGATACTGGAGTATATTTCCATCTCTTTACGAGTTATTAGTAAAAAAAAGTTACTAATAACTCAAAACTTATTAGTTTGAGCAGGTTTGAATCTAAAGCTCAGATTCAAGCCACACCAAACTTAGAACCAGCTCAGCAATGTATTTTATGCATAATTCTTGTCCTTAACACCAGTGAAATCCAAATCCTAACATGATCTGAGAGGGTGAATCACAGCTTCAAGAGTCTTTGTACTACTCAGTGTTCTGCCCTGCCTCTTACAAGACAGGAATTCCAAGTGATCCCCCAAATCAGCAGCAATTGCATCTTCAAAGGCAAAAGAAACTAAACTGGAAAGAAACTTAGAAGCAAAATGAGCTCTTCATCACAGCTGTGATTAAATTAATCAACTGTCTCACACGAGGACAAACATTGTATTTTATTACATTTTATCCAGGCAAAGCTAATTATAAAAGCATGAGATAATTTGCAATTACGCGCCAGAACCATCCTGTTTTTCAAATGGCATTCAAATGCAATATTGTCCACACACCCACACGTGACGTGTGCCATCGTGATTTCTGGTTTTACCCCAGTGAGAGTGCCAGGCTAACTGAAAAAATAAACTACATCCCCTACATTCAGAACATCAAAGGTTTTTCCAGGTATTCCTTCTCCCTCCACAAACTCACAAAGGGAATCTCGAGGCTGAAAGCTTCAAGCTTGGCAATGAAACACGAGGCTCTGCACACCGTGTTTGTGGGATGGTGCTCACACGCCATTTTCCATAAAACACTCAGAAGTGGGAGTCCTTCAGTAGTCTCCAAAAATCCCATCACGCTCCAGTTCCAGGAAATTGAGAAGTACCATTACATTCACCCATACATTTCCAAGCTACGTGGGAGAGAGTAGCACCAGCCTCCTCTTGCACTTCTGATAAATTAATTCCCCAATATGATAGAACAGTACAGCAAAATAACCCTCTCGTTGAGGTTTATGATGTACTTAAGCTTAACTCTGAACTCCTTGGATTTGCAACGTTTCTTTTGGTAAAATTATTATATGCCTGTAAAACTGTGGGAAGGCTGGGAAAAGCCGCACATAAAAGGCACTCTCAGATTGATCCTGGATGTGCAGAGGGTTATTTCTGGAGAGATATATAATAACAGCTAGAGCTTCTCCAAAGGCTGAGCCTGCCTTGCACCATGTCACCACAGAAAACACAAAGTTAGCAACCACAAGTGCCCAGACAGAGCAGGGTGATCCGTTGTGTCCAGGGGGATGCAGGTCCAGCAGGTGCACCTTGCTGCTCCCCACATCACACGAGCCCTTATCCACAATCCCACAACCACTCAGGGATGGTGAAGGGAGTCTGGAAGAAGCTGCAGGTGCTTTGCCTCTCTTCTAGATTTGCATCTCCAACTCTACTCCTCTCTCTCTCTCTCAAATTTCCCCTTTTCCGGTTATTTTCCATCACTGAAGACGTCACCAAGTTTTCTCATCAGCGCGAAATGTTCACTCGAAAGAGTCGGGTTTATTTTGCTCAATGTGTTTGTGCTAGATAAGCATTTGGGAATTGTTATTTGTCTTGCAGAAGTCCTGTTTCCTCTCGATACAGGCCGGTACCCTGCAAGCCCATTTCTGTAGCGTTCTACTGAATTTTGAGTTCACTTCAGTCTTCGTGGTTATAGTCAAGTACTGCCCTGTCCTGATATGCATGCAGCTGCAACTCCTGTCAGATGTATTTATATTCAAATATTACAGGCCTTTGTCAGGAGCAATTTTATTTTTCCTCTGCACAACCAGGGATGTATTGTGCTGGTGGTTGGCGCGCAGCGACTCCCCCAGAGTGCTGAAATAGTCCCCGAGAGCTTTTCCTGCAGGAACAGAAAGCAGGCTGAGAATCCACAGCGGATCTTGAGCCAAGGGCAGGAGCATCACCTATTTTCAGGCTTCTCATCCCGGCGTTACTGACCAGCGGTGGTGAGAAAGTCAGTTCCTCTTGCCAAGAGGCCACGAGGGACGGTCTGTCCGTCTCCTCACAGAAATCACACCCCGCCAGCGATGGGCACCGCTCCAGACAGACAGACAGACTTCAGCACAGCACACATCAGCTCATCAACCTGTGTCAAAACCCATTTGTTAAGCATCTCCCAACAGCTTCTGTGCTTTGAAACACATTGCAATAGGATAAAAAAGGAGGGTCACTCGCTAAATGGCCTGGCCATCCCCCTCGTTAGAAGGACCTCGTGGTAGTCAAGAAAACTCCCATAAATTTAAATTAGTCTTCTGATAAAAGTATGCCAGAAGAAAGGACAGAGTTTTTAATGCTGGAGAACCACCCTCCTGATGGAACTATTTGCTCTGGACCACAGAGCTGGAAGGAGAAAGCCCAAAGCCACTGCAGCCAAGAGCAGAGCAGCATCACCCAGCACAACCCTCCTGGCACCACGGCACCTCAGTGCCTCTGGGAAACACGAACACGGGGCAGCTGCCTTTGCTGCAAAGCTTGCAAGACAGCAGTGAAAGAGAAAGAAAAATGCATGAACAGGCTCAAGGCAGCCCTTCCCCTGAGCTCTGCAGTTTCTGTTGAGTCAGAGCTGTCATCTGCCCTGCAAACTTATCTTCACTGGCCATTTTGCAAGTAAGATTCAATCAGGGCTCCCTGGCTCCTGAGGGAACCAGCACTTTAGCATGAACTGCTTCCACTCAAACGTAATGGAGTGAGATTGCTCATGCCATTATTTTAAATGGTTGGAGGCCACACGGTCCCCAATTTCATTAGCTGCATTTATAAACAGAGCCTACACTTAATACTGTGGAATACAGAGATGTACACATGATGGATCATCTTCCCACCACACACACCAAAAAAAGAGGGAAAAAGGAAAAAGTGAAAACCAGAACACCAGTTAAAGTGCCTCCATTTGATACACCATCTGTGTGGAGAGGGTATTTTTGCAGATATTTATAAGCAATAGCTGATTGAACTGTTCAATCAACTGTCTGCGAGTGGAAGACACAGAATGGATCTCCTGTTCTGCTTCACAAATTAGAAAAATTACAGTCAGTCAGACCAGGCACACACCGATGTCAGCAGAGCAAAAAAACCTGGGAGGCCCAGATTTTACCTGTGCTCACGAGTTCATCTAAGTTCAGGTGGTATATTTGAGCTAATTAGTGAAATTACTGCCAGAGGCAAGAGATGTCAGACCTGTGAGCCTGCAACCACGTCCTTCCACAGCAGGGCAAGGGGGCTGGGAACGCGCGGGAGGAGCTGCCTCCATCGTTCATTTAAACCAACCTTAGGCCACTTTACACTGATTTGAAGCAGCTTTAAACCTAAACACAGGGGCTGATATGGTATTGAACCGTAATAACTCAAAGGACACATGTCTGTAGCCGTGTGCAAGTGAGAAATAAGAAAATAATAATACAGAGATCCCAAATGGAACAGCATGACAGGAGTGAGATATGGAGCCCTCAAACACAACATCACGAGCAATTAAGCTTTAGTGGCTGAACAGGTGTGAGTCTGATCATTGCTCATATAACTTTTTCCTGTGTTATGATTTTGTATCAATTTGTTTAAGAAAAATTATACATCGACAGACTTTGCACAAAATTATAATAAGCTTATATATTTGTCTAGTCATTTATTAAGTACTGTTAGTATCTTTTGTACTTCTGCAGAACCCACTTGAAAGCATATTAAAGTAATATAAAAAAAAGAAATAAAATTAATGGAGCTGAATGCTGATATGTTATTACAGTTTGTTGTTAATTGCAACATGAATACAGTTAAACAACAGATGCTGCAAGTACATTTTAGCTATTGGTAATTTTTGAGTTGTTCTGTTTTTCTTACAAAACAGATTTTTCATTTAAACAGCTGCTGGCTGATTTTCAGCATAGAAAATTTAAACTTTCTCCATCACCTCACAAAGAAACAGTGATTTGCTGTTAATCCAAAGAAGGAAAAAAAAATAAAGAAAAAAGCATATTTTTATCCACACACTGGCTATGCCCAAAAGTGAGAAGAGAGATGGTGTTTGACAGACACAGCATCTGCAGCCCCCTCTGCCCAAAAGATGAATGCAACACCCAGACCCAGACAAGCAGTTTGGGCTGGACTATTAAATTCTACACATTCAAGCCCAGAGAACACGAATCCCAATAAAAGCCAGCAGCAGGATCCACACTGCATCCCCACTTTGCTCCCGAAACTCCGAGCTGTGCCTAAGATGGCAGGACCCAAAGTCTCCAGACATCTCAAGGACAAAGGCTGCAGGTGTTTCTGCAAGAGCACTGGGAATCATGAAGGGCCTTGTAGAGGCAAGTAGAGACCAGCAGAGTACTGGGAATGGGTAACACCATCACAGGGGGAAAAAAAAAAAAGTAACTTTGGAGGACTTTAAAATGTGTCCCACAACCCCGACAGTACCATCCTGGCATGCAAGTGTTACAAACAATGAAAAAGGTCAGCACACAACCACCCAGGCAGGCCCAAAACAGTGATGTGAGATGGAAAGTGCAGGCACTGAGGCCATAAATTTAGGGGATGAGAAGAGAAGCTTCCTAAGCACAATATTTACTGCCTGCTCAGGATTCCTTCTTATTTTCCTATGTTTGCTCGTCCTTGGGCACTCCCTGCTTGGTATTCTCTGAGCAGTGCAGGGCTCCCTTTCAGCACCCACAAGCCTTGGCCCTTCCAGGCTCACAGGGTGAGGAGTTTTACCCTGCCCAGCATCACAGGAGCTGCCTCCTCTCCCTAATGCCTAAGATAAGGCTGCAGTGACACACTATAAAGCCCTCCACACGCACACACAACTGATGAATATTCATTAAAAGTCAACACACGGCATTCGTATCACTCCAGCCACACAGGGAGGATGAAGAGCCTCCCCCAGGTAGCAACACCTCCCTCGATTCACGATGGGCCACTTTGTACCGTGTTAGATAAAACCCACAGCCACTCACAGCCTTTGCATTTCAAGCCAGTTTTTCTCCTTCATAAACAGCGTTCAGAAAGGAGACTGAGGCACGCAGGGTGACCCTGCCAGCACTGCAGAACACATCACCTTTTTCACACACATACCCCAAGGTATTTTTCTGTGAGATGATAGTTTTCCAGGCTCTTTTGGACTTGGAGAAAAAGGGCTTCAGTGAAATAAAAACGTCTCTTATCTTAAAACAACTGTCAGTTTAGGAAACAACTGAGCAGCACATCCTGGGTACGTACATTGTTTTATATGAAGGCACTCCTTAAAACAGAATCCCAGAAGTCCAATTAGCTTGTGAGCATCTACCTCCTGCTGACCTCTCCTAGCAGCATGAGCATACATCCCAAAGCTGTTTTCATGCTTTCCAGGATTGCATCTGCACTAGAAACACCACATAATTATCTTTAACACCGCAGCCATGAGCATTCCAGGCCTTTTTGGACTTCTGTACATTCATCATATCCAGCATGGAGAGCCTCCCAGATTAATACAGAGATACTGGAATGGTGATGGGGAGATAAATAGCAGGAATTGAACAAACTGGAGATTAGGAGGCTTCCAAGGCACATTCCTGCTTCATCCTTACACACAGCCCACATCACCTCAGCATGCATTTGTACTTAATCATCTGTTGTGCATGGCACAGATAAAGTCCCACGGACAGATCCTCAGCCTCAGTTATCCTGAACTGTGCCGGTTTACAACAGCTGAGAATTGAGCCCCGGAGCTTTAGAGAGACTCCCTCAGGTTTATTTCACCTCCTGGATGAAGACCAAATTCCGTGCTCATCCTCCCTCTCCGCTTCACTCCTGAATTGATGCCTCTGACCACTCGCACTGGATGAGAACCAGCCACCGGGGCCGAGCCTGCGGGTCCCAAGAGACAAACACACGTTCACCCTCTGAGCTCCCTCATCAGAACATCGAAACAGATTACAATTAAAATCTCAACACTTGTCAATTTTCAGAGGTGATCAGACATCCCAATCCGAGTCGCTGAAGCCCAGTTTTTACAATCCCAGCTGCTGAGCAGCTTCACGAGGGTGTTTATCTGTCACATGTCTCCTCATCCCACGATTCTTGAATTGCTAAATGTTATAGAGTAGTAATTCAGCATTGTTCCATTGCTCATGAAAGCTGTGCAGGAAAAAAACCATCACAAATAATCTAGGCCAGTTCATTTGAAGTGTAAATGACTTTTGCATGCAATACAAAACGCAACAAGTGCCTTTCAAGCTGTCTCATTTATGATAACGTAGAAGTTGCCGATGGAATGAGAATTCCCAGGTAGTTATCAGGGAATTTTGCATATCATTTGTACTTCATACTGCATTAGCAACTCTCACATCATGTCAGCAGCTTGAAAAAAATAAAACAATGAATTACATCCCTCCCATTTTTTATTCTGCTTTGACTGAGTAATCTCATCACTTATCTCAAATGATTTTGCATTCAATGCAAAATGCTTTGTTCTATTCTAAAGGAAAAAGAAACCTAAGACTTCCCCTGAATTATTCCAGTTTACTCAGATGAGCAATCAGCCATCAGCACAAGAAATATCTGGTTATCACATCTCCAAGGTACACAGGCTGCACAAGACTATCAGGTATCTCACTATTTGCAAAATTATAGAACTGAAATGAAGGTTGTGTTTCTTCCTTGACCTGTACAAACTAAAGGAGAAGGAATAACCAGCATCCCAAAGGTAAGACAGACATGATTATACAGATGGATTTTAGGAGTAGAAAGTGACACTGGTGAGAAAAATACATTTTTACACTTTTGCTTGAATTCTTGGCAAAAGCCAAGGGAAAAAAACCCCAAACATTCCTCAGTTTTTTGGTTATAGTTCATTGCTCTGGCTAGAGCTGCGTGAACATTTTATCAGCTTGACACCACAGTTGGCAGCTTTTATGGGTCAGGAAGAGCAGGCAGAGAGAAAGTAAACACGCCTCTGTAAAAAACTGCATTTTTACCTTTCTGTTATCTGCAACCCTGGGCTCTGGTTTTGCTGTCCCATGAAAACCCTTTTGCCCTTTTAGGACACTCACTCTGCAGCGCAGCAGCTGCTCCAAATGCTTCCCTGGCTGCCAGGAGGAGCCCGGGCAGCATCTCCCTCACGTGCTGGGCAAGTTGAAGCTGTACCATCACTGAGGCACCAGTTTGCCTCCAACAGCAAAAAACCAAAGGTGTGCTGGGCAAGGGAACCTGCACCTCTGGTCTTGCACCAAACCACTCCTCTCCTGCCATCCCACAAGTTCATTCCCTACCTTGCCCACTGCAACTTCCTCCAGCAGCGCAGTTCAGAGCCTGGAAAGGTTTCTGTCAGCACCCAGCACAGGCTGGAGCCACACGGAGGCTTTGTGGCTGCTGGGGCTGGCACCAGGCACGTCACACTGCCAGCACATCTGAATCCTGAGCCGCCGCCGCAGCTCTGGAGAGCCCTAAAAGCAGAGCTGAATGCAAGGGACAGCGCTTTGTAATTTGGGCAATTTGCAATTTTCCATCATTAGGCTTATGTCCCCTCATTAGGCTGTGCAGTCTATGCCCCTCGTTTCTCCTCTCTTAATTCTTTTAGTACCAGCAGCACTTAGTTGAATTTCTGAAACAGTCCTCACTAGGTGTTTGGTTTCCCTTAAATTAAAATCTGCAGAAAACAAAAACATAACATTTAAATGCCCTCCAGTGATCCGTCTTCTAAATTACAGCACACATTAATTTTTCACACAACTTTGCGAGGCAGTTTTATTTTCTCATATCACATTTCAAGAGACAAGAGAAAAGGATTTACTAAAAGCACCGAGATAAGGTTTACCTTATTTAAAAACAAGCATTCAAAAGAACTCGCTCCAAAAATTGCCCCGCTCCCTTTTTAATTCTTAAAGATTGCCATGAAATTGAAATTTCTGAAGTATTAGGGAACTTGCATACTACCTTCAGTCAAGTGAGCAGAGCATCAGAGGCCTGACACAAACTGGCTTTAAAAGCAGATGTTGAAAAATCACATTTCAAATCAGGAGAGGAGCAGGAAAGGGGAAAACAAAACAAAAACACATGTGCAAAAAACATGCATATAAAAAAAACCTGAAACAAGCAAGAAAACTGATCCTAATTGCTAATGGAACACGGGCAAAATAAGACCACTGAAGCAGATTTAATTGGCTTTCCACAAGTGACACCTCGAAGCAAGTAAGCAAATCTCGATGGCAGAGGAATTTTAAGGACATGTCAGACAGCCATCTGTCAAGGATAAAGCAGGACCTGGAAGAACAGGTCCTGCCTTCAGGCAAGGGATGGACAAACTGACCTCTCCCCATCCTTCCTAACCTCATTTTCTGTGTGAAATCTGTGAAATCGGAGGAATACACATATGTAACACTTTACCAGATCTCTAGACTAGTAACAGGTTGGAACAGAGGGAACTGCTAAAGCTTGTTCTGAGCCACATGATACAGCAGGTTTTGCTTCTGAATTTCAGTATGGAGTCTCTTTTGTAGATTAATATAGACCTGGATAGGAAGTAGGGGAAGCAAGGTTAATTTTCAAGCCCGAGATCTCTGCAAGCATCTCTTTTCTGTTGGAGTTCCCCTGTTTCCAAGCCAAATGCAGCAATTCACATACATTAAGCTCCATCCAAGAAAAGGCAACTGGGCATGAGTGGGCTGGGGAGAAAGCAGCACACAGAGCAGTAATTAGCAATCTAAACCCAGACAAACCTAGAATGGTTTTAAATTCTGGCCTAAACCAATAATTGCTTTCAGCACGGAGAGTTATTTTTAAAAATTTCCTGAAGGGTCTTTTAAAACATTATTCCATGGAAACCCGGGAAGTTTTAGGTTGAGCAACCATGTACTTAATTCCAGCAAATTGAAAGTGAATGAAGTGAAATATCTGACTACAGCCAGTGCCACCATTTGATGTATCAGAGCTGTGTCAAAGTTACATATGAATGACCATATTGCTCTGACTAATCTGTAAACCTACAGGGGTTTGCTTCACACATTGAAAAATACAAAAACAAACTTAGGAAAAAGATGCCAGGAGGGAATGGTTTTCCTTTTCCATTCGCTGCACATGCCTTTTTACAAAGACGACACACGGTAAATAGATAAGAACAATTTTCCATCATTAAGGAAGCCTTAAACAACCCCTGACTGCTAATACCATCATCTCTTAGGCTCCTACTAAATTGCAGTTATTTGTTCAAAGCAAAACGATGAGGCCTGTGATATAATAGAGCAATTTAAGCAATGAAGAATACAACACCTATAATTCAATTTCATGGCAACTGCTTTCACAACATGTTTCTATAACACAGTTAGGATATAGGAAACTTCTCTCAGTGTAGCAATTCTTTTTTAAGTAAGCCAAGCTCTCAAGAGAGAAATGGGCTTTAAGCAGACAAATACTATAAACAATAAGCAATTTGTATCTCCATGCCAGTTCTTTCAGGTCTATCTCCAGTTAGTTGTCACTCTGCTATTTCAGTTTCTATTTCATATTGAGAGGCTGTTGTCAGAAAAGGCAACAATAAAAGTCACCCGAGATCTCTAACCTTGAGGAAGTTTTCAGGCAGAGGAACATACAAGAGCTTCCCCTCCCATTCATCTTTGCTGTAACAGTCACCATATGCCAAAAAGAGCTGTAAATCCCAGGCGTATGACCTTCCCAAGGAGTCAAGGAGGGAGCAGGGGGAAGATGGGGTTATCAATAATGACCAGTCAATGCAGCAAGTACAGCAAGCACATTGTCCCAAAAGGAGAAATCTAGGATTAGCTCAAAACCCCACGGCTGAACTGCATCCAACAGCAAATCTTTCTCATCCTTCACAGCACATGATGAGGCCACTTGCCACCCTGGTGGAAAGTTCTTTAGAGTACAAATTCCTGCAGCCATCAAAATCAATGTTTGTAAGGAGAAACACTGATGTTCTCCTTCGTTCAGTATTGCTGCGTGCCCCCATGTTCACTTTATAGCCTGAAATTAGAAAGAAATCATATACTCACTTAGGGATTTCCTTCTGGGCTTGAGGGCTGGAACAAAGACCAGAGAAATAGTTTCAGGAAGTCTTTGCAATGGCATAGAAAAGCCCTAAAGATGAAAACCTTTCCCTCTTTTCTCCCCAGCTTTCTGTTCCTTATAAGCCTCCTTCCCCTGCACAGGGACAAGCATTTGGGCAGAGACCTGGATGGAGGAGCTGTGCCAGGCTGAAATGCCTGCAGCAACGAAAGCTGCCCACGCAGAACAGAATGGGATTCCCCACGAAGAAAAGGCAAGACACTTGTCACGGACTAGATCTGGTGGAAAAGATCAGGAGCACCCACCTCTAACCTTCATGAGATGGATGTGCAACAAGGACGTGTTGTGTCTCAGTGACTGCAGGCTGCAGAAATGTTCCTCTACTCAAGAAGAAATATTCCTACTGATGAAATGAGTACCTGGTCATAAATCATCCCTTGTCAATCAGCTCTGCTTGAACCCCAGATAAGCAGGACAAGAAATCCACCTCAGGTCCCATCCTATGGTACCCTCTCTACTCTCAAGGCAGAAAACCAGTATAATCCAAATGGTTTAGTAGCTCCTGCTACATTTCCTGTCTGTTCATACTTCTATTTTATGTCATTTTAAACAGAGAAGGTACTGCTTTGAGACTCAACCATTCAATTCTGAAATTCTTCAACAACTATTCCACCTACATTGATGTTCCCAACATGAAAGGAAAACAGCCAAAACCATTTGAACTCTGAATGTATCACTGTTAGGAACTCCACATAACGATGGCTCTTCAGTTCTCCCTGCTTAATTTCTGCATTGCAAGGCATCAAAACAGGTTGCTGTGCTGAAACTACAACAAGATCCCAATCTCTCCATCCACTTCAAGACAACATTGAATGAGATAATGAAAGTTGCTGTACTGACCTCTATAATTAGGGAGCAAAAAATTAAGCACCTGTGTATTTAGATTAGCTACCTGCAAGGTAATAATAATTTCTGGAAGTGTATACATAGAAAAGAAGAGTCAACTGAACTAATTTCATCCCCTCTAACCCTTGATTTGGTTGTTTCTACATGCTGCATCTGGTTGCATATCAGAAGTTCAGTAGGGCTGTTCTTTAAACTCAACAGGAGACCAGTAGCTCTTTTTATCTGAAGATATTCAATCTGTGCTCATCAGTGACTCCTTCCCGTACCCCATTAATTAGCTCTGCATGCTGCCTGCCATTAGAAACACAAAGAAAACTCCAAATGAACATGTGCACTGCTCCTGACAAAATGAGACTGACACAAGTGGCACCTTCCTGCACCGTGGATGCAAATTACCAAGAAGAACCGAAACCGGGTGTTTTGGGGAGGAAAATGTGCCTTCAGAGAGGTAAGACTTTGCAAGTTCCAACAGCACACCTGGTGTTTAAATCGTTTTGGCAATAAAATGTGCACGTTGTTAAGAGCGTCAGAGTGCAGGACAGGAGGGTGATGTATGCTGGGAACTCACAAGGAAACTGGAGTCCCTCCTCTGTTCTGCTTAAGATGGGGCTCATCACGCTCACATTTACCCACCTACAAGGGTCACAGAATCACAGAATGTCCTGGGTTGGAAGGGACCTTAAAGATATTTAGTTCTGACTCCCTTGCCGTGCACAGGGACGCCTTCCCCCAGACCAGGTTTCTCAGAGCTCCATCCAAAGTGATTATTGAGGCTCCTTCTGGATCCAGTGGAGAGAAACCACTGTGTCTAATGTGCATTTCATTATATCCTCAGACAGAAGTCGAAGATAAAGGGATTCAGCTGCATGGAGGTGCCTTTCTTTTCAACATTTACAGTGGGAATACAAAAAAAAAAGACTAGGCAGCTTTTGTTGGCTAAAGCTAAGCTAAGTTTGGTTTTACTGCAAACACCTCAGTGACCACAAGCTGGCCACAGACCCCTCTGCATCTCAAACCTGCAGGCAGAAGGCAGGGATGCCACATCTTCCTTCATGATTCACAATGACCATGGTCACCTTGGATTGAAATATGGAAAAGGACAGCCTTCAACAGTGTACGGCATAATAAAGATTTAATTTCAAGTAGAGCTTCACATTACTGATGCAGTAACAACAAAAAAAATATTCTGGAAGTCCTGATGTTTTTAGCAACCAATCCTCTCACATAAGCACAGTGATTTAAAGAAAGTCACCAAGCAGCCCCATCATTTCTGAGCACTATGACAAAAGCATATCAAAAAGCCAAAATAGAACAAGGCATTTCTGATCTTGGTTGCAAAAAAAAGAGCAAAGCCACAGCTTCAGCAACTGCTACAGCATTACACAAAATATAGCATTTACTGAACATTTCACCATTTCAGGACTCTCAATCATTCAGCTGGTTGTGGTCTTAGTTGATTGTCAGGCCTGACGCTGATTAAAAATCTCTGTCCCAATCCAATTCCCCTCACCACGCTCCTATGGCATATTTGTCTTTCATAGGGGACCTTGATGTCAACAGAGTTTATCCTTCTTCCAGCAGCGTGAAGGACCTGACCTGACTGAGGCAGGACGATGGAGTTACCTTCTATTTCCTCACCAGCTTCTTCAGCTGAAAGAGGGTTTTTGCTGGGAGCAAAAAAAATCTCAGGCACCCCAAATTCTGAATGTTTTAGAAGCACCTCTCAGGGTTCGGTCCTTCTGTTGTCACATTTCTTCTCTTTGCCCAGAGAAGTTGTGGCTGCCCCACCCCTGGAGGTGTTCAAAGCCAGGATGGAGCTTTGAGTGACCTGGTCTAGTGGAAGGTGTCCCTGCCCATGGCAAGGGGTTGGCACTGGATAACCTTTAAGACACCTTTCAGCCCAAACCATTCTAGGATTTTACGATTCTCTTTAAGGAGAGGTGTGAGACAAAACTCCCTCCACCCCCCAGCAAAGCTCTGCCAGCTCTGCACTCTCCAGAAGGAGGTGGGCAGAGAGCAGGACCTCTCACAATTAGAAACTGAAAAATATTTACAACTGCTGCCTTTGCTGAAGAAAGCACAGGCAGAATTTTTCTCCACTGGAAACACAAAGGGATGGGTCAGGCTCCTACTACACAAGCATGGATTTCAAATGATGACCTTACACAGTCACTTTTTGTTCACTTAAAGCACCCCTAATTTATAAAGTACCAAAGAGATTACTTGTCACACAAACTCTCATCTTAATGCTGCCCCTTTCCTTGACTTATATTAAAAGCGGGGGCTGGGGAGGGGGCATCTATGTTTTTTTGGGCTTGAGGGTAAGATGAAGGTGGAAGATTGGTACTACGAAGGCAGGAATTGCTGTAGCACACATTTCACAGCATCTACCTCAGCTGGCCTTTCTTTATAAAGTCAACACTTCTCTAGCTACAACACATGAAATAGACAAAACAGAGTAGGAAAGGTTGAGCACATGAATTTTACAGATGGAGAACCAAAGGTCAGGGCAGTTAAAACACGCGCCAGGGCTCTCCAGTAAGGACATGCTGCATGTCTGCACCAAGAGCAGCCACCCAGGACCTGAGCAGGACACAGCTCACAGGGGTATTTTTTCTTCAAGGTAATTTCCCAATTCTCTTTTCTTACATATTACAAAAAAAAATATTGAAAATTAACTCTTGAATTCACATACTGAAAGAAATCTCCTGCGATGTCTACTTTGAGTTTCAATTCAGGCGATTTTCTCTCCCCACTGCTGAAGTTCCTCACGCAAAGCACTTTATACCTATTGATTGATTGATAACTTTTGCAAACACTTTAGTATTATAAACAAACCATGGCCAGAGAAAATGTTCAGACAGGGTCTGTATCACCTATTCAAATTCATTAGCTCTATCAGCCTGCTCAACCTCTTATGTTTGATTAAGTCTCATCTCCCACAAACTGATTAAATCTAGTCAGCCTCTTTAAATTATTATTCCTCATTGGTCCAGTAGTGCTAAATGTTTCTAAATGTGACAGTCATCTGGTTTTAAACAAACCAGCTGCAGAGCCTATAAAATCATCCTTAGCAAGCTGGTCATTGCCTTGATAGATTCACCAGCAGCAGTGAGTGGATGTGAGTCCTGTCCAGCACAGATGGGCCACATAAGGCCGGAGGAGCCCAGGGCACACGCACCGGTATTTCAACAAATTTTGCCCTGCACACACAAAAGCCCAAAATAAAAGGCCTAAAGGCCAAATGTTAAAAGGAAAGCAGCACATCAGAAATACAAAAATTGATGCGAAGCTCCCGAGCCTGCCATTCAGGGGCTGCTGACCCAAACACGCTGGACGCGAGCCTCAGCTTCAGCTGCTCTACTTGCACATGTGCACTTCTAAAAATCTCTGATTTTAAAATTATTAACTTTTTTCTTTAAATAGTAAGCAAGATCCTAGCTGTCCTTTTAACACACAAAAAATAAAATAATTCCCTGCATAATCGCCTGCCTGGCAGTGGGAGGAAGTGAACACGCCACTGCCTGAAATGGAGTTTAGGGATAAAAGACCATCAAGTCCGATGTTATCTAAGGACCTTGGACCCCAAATTCATTTTTAGAAACGAGATCATTCTTAGGCAGGTGAGTTTGCATCCACTTGCACAAATGAAGAGCCCCTGCCACTCTCTTCCCTACATGCAGCACAGTCTCTCTTACGAAATGTTCTGATCATTTCAGCAAATTAATGAGGACCAGACGGCTTTTTTTCCTTTTTGAACCATTGCTCTCCAACTCGTACAGGGCCACTCACGGTTCTAAGTAGTACCACAACAAATATTAGAAATGCAGAGAAATATTTCAGTGCTGTGTCAAGCTGGGATGATAAATGTGAGAGAAATCTCTCGAAAAGGAAAAGTCTTCCACCGGCCAAATTAAGGATGACTTTGCAGCACAGAAAACTCCCGACACAAAGCGTTCTTTTGCAAACACCATTTTTCTGGATTGACCTCTTGTAACAGATATACAAACAAGCATATGCGCAAAGAGAAGTTTTTTCTCCAGGGGTTTGTGCTCCTCAGCAATTGGGGAATCTTTGGGGGAAAAAAAATTATTAGCAGGTCACAGGAGATTGCTCTTTGTGTTGCTCAGCTGAGCTTTCTGTCTTCCAAAGGTAAACAGCCTTTTCAGCCACGGCAGTAACACGATGCAGGCAATCACCAGTCATGTTGAATTGCCATCAAACCACTGACGTTTAGTAAATTAAAGTCCCCAAGCCATCAGCTGTGCTCAGGGCCCATTTCAACCCGAGGATGTTCCATTACATTTTTTTTCAAAGGAACTTCTCTTTTTTCAGCCTGGGAAATTGCAAGTGATTGCATTCAGCAAGCAAATAATAGAAAATTCATACATGCTGGAGAATAGGAATGAGAAGCCTAGAAAACATCAAGTGAGGACAAGGATCTGGTGATGACAGTAGGAGAAAAAAAAACTCGATAGAGATGTACAAGGGCAAACTGCTGCACTTGGAACCACTGGAACCCAGAACAGCAGCAGACTGACTTTGTGAAAACAGTTTAAATCGCTGACTGTGTATCAGTCTAGGGGCTACAGCATCAACAGAAACTTCTTTTTTTGCCTTGAAATACCCATTTCCGTTGTAAAAGCCTGACTGCCCATATAAGCCTCTTACACCTACAGGCTCCTCAGCCTGACACGCTCAAGATCTGGAGTCCTCAAGGCTTAAGGATGCAGAAGTATCCATGCCCATGGACCTGAAAAATCACTTGAAACGACTTGCTCACCCCTTTTTGGTATGCCTGTCATACGTGGAGATTTTTCGGGTGTGCAGCAGCAATCGAACCTCAGCTAAGTGCTCAGAGCCTTAGCTGGTAGGGATGGAGCCACACTCTCCACCTCTGCACGTTGAAACTCTGTTATTAGAATTTATATCATTAAGTATATAAGTATATAAAAACAATTAGGTGATTTATTAAAATTCTAATTCAATTCTAGTGAGCATCTTTATAATATATTTTGTCACAAAACTGAGTCTTTCTCTCCACGTCCCCTTTGGCGCACCCAACAGACATCAGCAGAAGTGACATAAATTCTCAGTGGGTTGGTGGATCCACGAACCACAGAGAGGTTACAAATGAGGTTCACTGAGAGGTTACGAATTTTGATCAAACCAAGCAGGACAAGTCAACTGCACCCTCAGGAACATCTCCTGCTGTCACAGGCCCTTACGGTGGCGTCTCACGACTGGGGAGTGCAAAGCCCTAGGCTTGGATTTCTTGTTTATAGGTGTGCTGCTTTGTCCATTAGCCTGTAATTTGTTTATTCTCCTTTTTCCAAACTGAAACTCAAAAGCAACTGTCAGGACAGACAATTCAATCTAAACAGGTTGCCTAAATACACTCATCCCGGGGCAGGCCCAGTGGTTATTTGAGGCTGGCAGCTGGCACCTGTGGCCTTCGGTGCGGCACTTTCGGACACTGATGGAAGAGGACAGCTGGCTGGGCTGGCACGAGGTGCCAGGTTTGACTGATGGAGTGATCCGAGTGTCACAGGCTCGTGGGCTGTCATTAACAGCCTGTGCTTCCTCCGAGCAGGAGGCTCGCACCACGCGGCAGCTCGGGTCGCTCCAAGAGCGGGGCCTGTCTGTGTGCTATCCTACCTCCCACAGACACACAGCCTCACTAAACTTCTTCTTTTTACACATAAACATCTGTATTTTCGCAGATAAAGGGGTACAGAGCACCGCAGCACACGGCTGCTGAAAAGTCGCTCCCTTTTGCGCGGAAAATTCAGCGGTTTTTATGGGTAAACGAGTCGTGAAACGTTTTGTTCGGGCTATTTAATTCATCAACTAGCTGGACAGCAAATATGCTAGGATGTTAATTTAACAGAATTATTCCCCTCTCAATAAGGTAAATGTTAGATGAAGATCATTAGGCAGGCTGGCAGCCCTGTCATCCTCCTCCTGCCAAACCCACAACGCGAAGAAGCTGCTAAAGAGGCTCTGGCAATGTGAAGCTTTATGATCTTCCCTGAGTGGACCCTCCTGCTGCCGTGTTTCCTATATTTTTGGAGCCGGTTTAGCTTTGTTCCTTTACCCTACAGTTTCATTTGTCTTTCAGAATACCAAAGCTATGATTTCAAAAGTCAAACATCCAAATGAAAATCCATCAATACATTCATAGGAAAAACAAAGCCTTCTGCCTAAATGCTGCTCTGTGTGTCACATCACAGCCAGGAACCGTATTCCTGATGTGCTATTGAGTTTATTTGACCATCAAATAAAATAACTTTCATAAATTGGGTTAGTGTTTTTCCCCACGGGAAGTGCCATTACTTATAAGTAGATCTTGACCTTACAAATGAACTCCATCCTGCCTCAGATAGTTTAAAAATGGGCCAGAGTTTCTGACGGTTGTGTGATTGAGGGCTGCATTCCCGTTTGGGGGAAAAAAAAGAAAAAGAAAAAAGTAACTTTATTATTGCTTCAGATCTTTAAACTGAAAAATCTTTATGATAAAAATATTTCATTTTTTTTCCCCCATTCTCAACTCACTACAATGCCTTAAGGAAAACAAAAGTCTAAACAGAGGAGAATAAATACCGCAAATTGCAACAAGGAGCAGTAAGGGAATTCTTGCATGAAACCCTCCTCAAATGATTTGGCCTGCGCCTGGCTACAGGAAAATACAGACCAAGTCCTAAAAAGAGACCCACCTGAATTTTGATTTTTTTTTTTTCCCCCAGAAACTATAAAACAAATCAGAACTGTTAATGATTCTATGACAACGTAACAGTGCACTACTTTTTCTTGTCCTAGTAGCAGATGATAGGTATGGAAAGGCAGCCCAGACTTCCAGGTTGGAAACACTGTAATTCAGCTGAATCGGATCTCATTTCTCATGGCTCAGTCCCTTATTTCTAGACGTTTTCCTTTGTCTTAACTTTCTAAAGTTTAATAAATTCTTACAGCAGGGGTTTTATTTTCCTGGGCATTCGTACAGCACCAGCCCAGCCTCCAGCACCAACACACCCCCAAGTTAGTGTGTGGGAAGAGGGTGAAAGGACACAGGATAAGCTACATTTATTGCCTTTTCCTGACATTTTTACCCATTCAGATCTATGTGGGTTCTCAAGTCGCACTCATCACTGTCAGATTCATTTCTAAACGCGCATAAAGCAACGGGACGAACATCTGGGTTGTTACTCATCTACGTTCTTCCCCAACACTAGGAATTCTTCTATCTAATGTGGCAGAGCCAAAGCCAATAGAGCTCCCTTGTGTTTACTTATCTTCATGAAAAAGCCACTGAAGCATCTCAAAACTCTCCCCCTCTGGGTCCTGAACAGGCTGACACGTCTCTCCCTCGTTTCCATCCCATTTTTGTTCAATCGGGGCTGCATTACGTGGTTATTATCTCACGTCGGAGCCCACGACTGTTCAAAGCCTGCCTCTTCCATGTGGATAGTGCTTTTGTAGAAAAGATAATAAAATTTATTCAGCAGCTCTTAAAAGTCTCCTCACATAGGAAGGCATGTGGGGAAAACAGCCTTTCAAAGCTTTGAAGCTTTTTTATACCAAAACATCTGTTCGGGCTTCAAGGAGTTTGCAGCCCAGTTCCCAGAGCTCAGAGCTGTAGGTTGAAGAATCCTTCAGAGCTCTGGTACAGCTTTTTTCAAACATCTCCCTGCGATCAAACACAGAGGCTTGAGCTTAAATGCAAACTGTAATACCTCTTCCCCTCTCCACGTTTGCTCTTTATCTAATTCTTCCAGCAGTTTTTCCTATAAAATCTATTCTGATGACTCAGCAAGGAAGGTTTGGATTTCTTGGGTATCTTCAGGTGGAAAGACAAGGGCCAACTTGCACGTTAGACAACAAATCACACGGCAGCATTTGAATGGACCTATTAATCAACATAATCATCCCAATATTTACCCCTTGCAAAGATGAGGAGTTCACAAGACACACAAGAGCATACAATAGGCACAAAACCACTTTAAGAACAGCTGGAGCTGACAAGCTCAAAGGTTCACTGAACTGAAATCAATTGACCTAAATCATTGAACTAAAACAGCTACTGTTTCACCTGGGAAAAACAGAACAGGATACAAACACCACGGTCTTCCCAAATAATCCCAACCTGTGGCCCCAGGGCTTCCTGAGCCAGCAGAGGTTGTTCTCCCTGCACATGAGAAGCACCAGTGCATTTCTCACAGCCACATCTTGAACCTGCAGAAAGTTTCAGCTACCAGATCATCCTGCACAGACTTTCCGGAAGCAGGTTCTGTGTGAGGAATAATCTTGCTCTGTATATTTCTGAAGTAATTAAAAGTTTTTATACGATGCTTTCTGATTCTTCAATTATGAGAAAGAATGAACAGTATCCCCTATTAGCTTTTATCATGATTAGCAGACTTTCACCACCATTCCCTCACTCTGTCACCTCTTTTCCAGCTGTTTTTCAATGTACTAAATTGTTCAGTCATTCCATCCTTTTCTTTAAATGTAAAGCTATTTGTTCAGTCATTTCCTCCTTTTCTTTAAATTCAAAGCCATTATCACCTGCCTGGCAAAGAATGGTTTGAAATTTGACTTCTCATTGACCAAAAGAAAGAAATATGCAGCTACAGCATATCTACAGGACAGCTTCCTTCTTTAAAGAGAGAAAATCTCGAGCAGAGGTGGTAAAGAGAGAGCACAGATTCTTTTGGATCACACCGAAATACCAAAAACCCTTTTCACGAGGAACATCTCTGCCACAAGGTCTACCATGACACCTCACACCACCATGTCCAGCAGTATTTTCTACAATTCCCCCCAAAATAACTTGTGCTACATGAGAAATCCTTTCCCAGTTCTCTCCTCTTTGACTTTTTCCTCACGGAACCTCTAGGATGAAAACCCCTATGGCCCTCACATTGCTGAGCTTGGAAGTTATCAGCAGCCACGGCTTCGATGAAACAAAAAAACTGATGACATTCTTTACAAAGACCACAAAACAGAAGTTTCAAAGATTCTCAGCTTAGCTGTCCTTTAAAGTTTCCTCTGCCTTTTTCTCCTTAGAGTATTAGCAATGGCTGAGAAGAATTTCTCATGTGGGTAATTTGATTTTTATCCCTGGAGTGGGTGGGAAGGACTAAGAGGATGATTGTTGGCCTGACCAAAAGGAAGGCTGGGAAGAATTGAACTTCTGCTCCTGGATACACCAGACAAGCAAACACTCGGGGGGAAAAAGCCTATTTACACTGAAGGACAGTGCTGGCATAGAACCAAGGGGGTGCAAACCAGCTGTGAATAAATACCTGCTGGACATCAGACAATGAGGTTCTATTCCAGTTTTCCAGAGGAAGTAGTGGGGGCAAAAAGTGTTCACACTTCTAAAATGGAGTTTGATCAGTTAATGAAAGGGCTCATGTGATGTGATTGCTTATGATGGCAGGAAAATGGACCTAATGACCCAGGAGGTCCCTTCCCAGACATATATTCTCCTGGTGAGGGGTCAGCCTGCACGACGAGTAGAAAGAACAGGTAATAGTAGACTTTGTGTGAAATTCTGGTGAATTTTCTGAGTTTTGTCCAGAACTGCAGGAAAGGTGCATTTTCAGTCCAGGTACACAAGTGAGGCTACTACAGTTTGATATAAAACCCTACCAAGATACTCTTTTTTACACCATTTGAAAAAGATCAATGTAGCACTGCTAAAAAGCACACAAATACTAAAAAAAATATAAAATTTTTTTAAAAGCTGATGACTTCAGAGCCAGGAAATATAGATTCCTGCAAAATTTAGTTTCCTACTGAAGTGGGAGAAAGAGACAGCAGTCCTCAGAATTAATCTTCAATAAATACAATTTTGCCCCTTTAAGCTTCTCTAACCCTCCTGGCTCCAGGTGCTCAGCAGCCAAGCAGGGAACTTTGTTACTGAGTTACTCTGGAGGAAAATTTAGAATTCGTCAGAAACAAACCAAGATCAGTTATTGAAAATGATCTCTCCAAGCCAACAGTGCGTGGAGCTCACACCCAGCAGTGCCTCCAGTCTCCTGCACAGGCAGAGCAGCTGCCCTGGGCACTTCTGGCCATCCTAAACAAACATCAGCTACGGGCAGGAACCTCAACTCATCCATGCCAGAGAAGGCAGATGTCTGCCTCACCTTCCCAGGACTCCAGCAGTCTTCATTCAGGGATGGAACAGGAAGGACACTGGGACACAGACTGCGATCACATCCCTTCTCGCTCTTGTTTTTTTAACCTGGATTGTTTCTCAGTCATACATTCCCCTTAAACTGTGCTGTGGTGAGTTTACAAGACCTCACCTGTTCAAATCTGCTCAGCAATCACTCAGAACCACCCCCCTTTTGCAGCCAGGCAATGCTCTCCTTTTGTATTTTCCATCCATCACACACCAAAAAAAATATAAAAGCTTTAATTAATAAACCTCTATTTAGCTTTAATACAAACACAGCGTCTTTTTCACAAAACCAAGATTTCCCCTTACAGTGTGGAATTACATTTTGAAAGGACTGCATAAACCATCTCAGAAAGACACTCACCAGCTTGTCAAAGGGTTTGGAATATTCCACCAGCAGCAGCAAGGCAGCTTCCACTGGATATCGGGGATTTTTAAGACCACGACACACCATTAGCTCATTTAATTTGATCAGTCACACAAGGCAGTCTCCCACAGCCCCCCCTGTAGTAAGGCCATACCTTCAGTCCAACCAAAAGTCTCCCAGAAAGTCATTCTGTCATTATCTGAGCACATCAAAAGCAAGAAAATGTGCAATCAACACACAGTTTGGCCTTCTCTATCCTGAAGTGTCTAACTTTTAATTTTCCTGTCCTTAATTTGGAGCTGTTGGTTATTCGCATGCCTTTCTCCACTAAATTAAAGGCCTGTTATCTGTCCCAGTGAAATGCAAAACGGAGCAAAGCCCAGCTCTGCAATTCAGTCTGACAAAGAGAGATAACTTTCCCTTGTCCAACTGGAGCAGTTTCCAAGACTAGCAGAAAAATCACACTTCTAATTCAGCTGCACCAATTTATACCAGTAAGAAATATGCCCGCCATAGCCTCAGCAGCAGTTTTCAATAAGGTGCTAAAGGATAATGATTTCCAAGAATACTTATTAATAAAATGCAAATTATAACAAAGCTGATGTCTAGAACTTATCTCACATTCCTTTTTCTCACCTATCCTGGCTATGTTCACAGTAATGAAACAAATGCTCATTCTCCTATTTATGTTCTGTTCAAAATTTCTGTGCTTCTCTACACCTCTAGTCAG
This sequence comes from Mohoua ochrocephala, assembly GCA_013398855.1. Classification (NCBI taxonomy): domain Eukaryota; kingdom Metazoa; phylum Chordata; class Aves; order Passeriformes; family Acanthizidae; genus Mohoua; species Mohoua ochrocephala. Next base: position 1,258,678 of record VZTA01022718.1, on the reverse strand, counting down.
CTGTATCTGAATGATGGCAACCAGATAAAGATAACATGATTATAAAATAAATCAGAACAGTGCAGAAATGTTCTTTTGGGGTTTTTTTTTTTTCAGTCTACAAAATTAGTCCCTTCCCTTTGCTTCTTCTCCAGTCACCACAGTTAATAAACTGTGCTCTCTCATAAGCAAAGTGATTTTTCTCAGTAGAGAAAGCAGACTATTTCTGCTTTAAAGAGCAAACATTTACACAATCCTCATGGCTCCTAGGATTCCTCACATCACAAGTTTCCTATTTAGAAACCTCCTCCCACATACACACCCCACCAGGCTGTGTTGGTGGAAGAAGGGCTTAAAATACAGATTGCCTCCTTCTTTCCACAGCCCTGCCCTAACCCCTGCACTCTTCTTAAAGACAAAAGAAATCAGGATTGCTATTTAAATTGCACAGCATGCAACACACTGGAGAAAAGCTAGGAATTTTAGCCTTTAAGAAGTGATGGGGACTTCCCGTAAAGGCGTGAGGTTTAACTGTGGATGCATCCCACAAGGAGAAGGGAGAGCACAAATAAATCTCTGTTTGGGCACTTCAGAGAAAATTACAACTGTGACACAACTTGGAAATGAAAGAGCGGTCTGAGGAAAGCCACCCTCACATCAGGACACCAGAAGCATTAGGACAATTCAACACAGGCTCTCTCCAGACCCTTCTGGCCAGCGAGGTCCATTTTCACTGCTGCAAGAACACCTAACCCTCAGCCAGCAGCTGAAGCCAGTATTTGCAACAACAATTAAAACATCCCTAATTGCAAAGGAACTCCCAGTAGCTGCAGGCTTTCTAGGCTGTCCAGCAGCATCTCAGGGCAGATGCCCGAGCCATCCTTCTCTCTCTGCCTGCGGGATGAGAACATTAAACGCGAGAGCGCTGCAAACATCAGTGTATTAAAACTGCCCGCTGCAACAGAAATGAACAATTGCAAAGAGCCTTTGTCAAGCCATGTGGAGCACTTTCCATTACTCTAACTGCATCAGAGGAGCTGACCTGCTTGCGTTCCAGCAGGAGTTTTGAGCTGACTTCAAGTCGCACGCAGGAGTTAAGAGAATGAAGAGCCGTGCTGGAGTTGTTTTACAAAAGCAGCCAACAGCGAGGTCTGCTTTTGTTAATATAATCATTATATGAAAAAGATGTCAAATGCTAGCTTTTATGCCAGCTGAAACTTCGTCTTGGGAAAAATGCTCTTTGAAAGTTGCAATCACTCCGGCTGCCTTCAAACCAAGCATTTTAGACCAAAAGAATCATTTTAGTTTCTTTTTATTTTCCCCTTCACACAAAGCCCAATTATTTCCTTGCTACAATATGACGGTTCCACCTCTCCATTTGCTGGAGGATGTCCAGCCCACCCAGCACCCACAGTTCTCACCACACACCCAACCAGTACTTCAACTTCCATCCAAACCCATTCTTGAAATACCTTCCCAGACTCCCAGCAGGAATTTCCCCATCCAATATCCAGTTCCTACTGCCTTCTGAAATCCTCTCACTCTACAGCCTCAATCCCTCCTCCTGCTCCCAGTAAGGTTCCTGCCTCACAAATTACTCCCCCAGACCAATCTTCCCTAGAAAGCCTTTAAGTCCAAACTCACCTAAAGCATTTTGGTAATAGAAAAGCATCTAGGTGTGGATTATTTTACACCTAAGTGAAATGCACAGGGAGATACGGCCAGACGACCCCAAGCATAACTTATCTTTAAGCCAGTGTGACAATCAGAAGGAACAGCACAATCAGAATCCCCCGCGGCTCCTCCATTAATACGAGACTTTGCCTACAGCAGCCGCGGAAAATTGCATCGAGGTTTGTGTGGTATTTCATATCGGCTGTGGGAGTGATACCGAAGGTCACAGCAAAAGCACTGCACCTGCCATGAGTTTTATTCAGAGCAGCAGAGGAAGAAGCGGCCAAGAAGTTTGTCCAGAAAAGTTTAAAGCAAGCTGCAAGGGATGGAAGAGATCTCCAGAGGAGACTTTAAGCAAGGTGAGGTGTATACGGCAATAAACCTACAGCTCAAAAATCACTCACAGGCACAAGCACTCAGCTTCTCTCCCCTCCCAGTTAAATCACACTTCCCTCCCACGGATGAGAGTTGTTGGGAGAGCTCTGCGCCAGCCAGAGGAACAGACTGGGATGAGTGGGGAAAGATTAATTGAAAACTGAGAAAGAGGAGGATGCTCAAGATAGCAAGCAGCAGCTCTGCAGGGCAAACAGGGAAGAGAAACTGTGCTCAAAAAGCAGATTTAGAGAACTGGGTGGCAAATGTCTAGAGTCACTGGGGCTCGGGACTGCAAACAGATTTCCTAATGACAGAAGCAATGAGACATTCATTTTTTACCCACACAAGCCTTGCTTCTGGGGTGACGAGTCCTCTTCCCCAGAGCCTCTGGCTTCCACAACCCTGAAAACTAGAATTTTCTCTGAGCTTCATTTCTCATCCATAAATCAGAGTAACAATACCATGTCTAGCTCCTGGGGTCTTCCTGGAAGCAATACTTTAACTGTTGTGAAAACTATGCAAAAATAACACTCACGTTACCACAGAGGATACCAAGACAGTCACAACAAGAGGTGGTCCTGGTCTCAGCATCTTCAGAAGAAATTAAGTTATTTGACACTAAGAATGAAGCACCTCTTTCTTTTTCTGCTTCAAACTAAGAAACTCAAGTAACTTAAAATCTTTGCCAACAGAACAGCTCCTATAGGTTAGGAAAAAATATGTCAATAACTGACAAAATTCACTGGTGCCAGCCCAGATAGAACCAGACCTGCCCCTGCTTGCTCTGCCCTGAGAGGTGGGACCTACAGGGACTCCTCATGGACACCACATTATCTTAGAAACGGGAACAGGCAACGCCCATTGCCTCTCTCGACTGCTTTAGAACAGTTCGTCCAGTTCAACCCAGAAGGGTCCTCACACCCCATTTAAAACAACTCATACGTGTCTTTACAGTAGATCATTCTTCTCTTTTAAAGAGGGAAGTAAATTAAACTCTGAACCCTAATCACATTAATAGCCCCGCCTGACACTGTAAATCACCGATGTAGCGTTTTGTTCATGCCTATAAATTACTGACACCGTGTCCTCCTGCAGAAGAGTCCTTCTCCTTAAAAGCACATTAGTATGTTTGCACCCACTGTCCTTTTCAAACACGCTGACTCACACTGTCAGCTTTCCTACTGCTCTAGGCACCAATTTCAAATTTCATAATCAATGATATCATTTTCCTTCGCGGCAGTAATTTCATTACTGCTCTTGGGTGTGACAGGCATTTGTGACCATTTCTGCCTGTCTTCATCTGAAATTCCTAATCTTCCTTCCTTCCCTCCTCCCTGCAAAACCTGTGCAAAATTGATAAAATAACATCAATAAATCAAGGCTCTTGCATTCTCCCTGAAGTGACTGTATTTCAGATTTCTTCTCTGAAACACAAACAAGGACATAGTTCATCTAGTTCAACAGCATGACCAAAAGGGGTATCAAATGATGATGATGTTTTGTGGCAGTTATTGCCAGTTTAGTTAATATGACTGACTGCTTTTCCTGTGCAAGCTGTCTCTTCTAGATTACCCTATCTTTGAAATAATCACCACTACCACCTAACATTTAGTAATAATTTACTCCGTAGCAATTGATATGACAGAGCCCACATGAGCTGAAACAAAATTGCAACATTCGAGGAAAAAAAAAAAATTAATTCCCATTTGTTTCTGACAAGTTCAGAGTCCCTGTTGACCAACCTGTACACTGCACTGTTGAAGTACAGTGCATTCAGAACTTTTCATATGTGGCATCAAAGGAACAGAGTTCCAACTGAAGTTGCCACTTTCTTCCCACTAATTTCAGAAGTTTTAATGAGAGCGAGAACAGGAGGCAAAAAATCTGTGTATTAATCAAGTTCTAAAACAAGCTGCAGAAAGACGCCTGCCCATCCCTGAATTTGGCTGATTTCATCAAGCACACAATTTTTAAGGACACTTAAATCCACTTCCATTTCCACAAACATCTGGAGAGACTGAAAGTGGAATGCAGCTGATAGCATCTGCTGAGTTTTCTTTCAGGGAAAGTGGGGGTTTTTCCAAGGTTAAGCAACAGATTTCTCTCTACCCCCTATTAATAGAAAGCCTTCCAGAGGCAGGCTGGGGATCGTACACACATTTTCTTAGCCAGGGTTGAGTAAAACACGCCTTCTTTGAACTTCTTTGATTTTTTCCCCTCACCTGTAATTTTTGGGTGAGATAAAATACTGCATGTGTGATATACAGATTTAGACTATGGAAGCTTAGAACAGGTGACCTAATTCAAAAGACAGATTTCCACGAAACAGATTAATTCAATTTTTTTTCTCCCGGCTGCTTTTTAAAAATATCTAATTCAAGATATTTAGAAGTCACTTGTGACCTCGGATTCCATGAATTATTCTGTTCTCCCTAGAGCTATCTCAAAGCAATCCAATTTTTTTCTGTTGGGCAACCACACTGACATAAGAATTTCCATTAAACTTTTATCCACAAAGATGTTGCAATGGTGCCAACTTACAACTGCACAAGAGAAAGTCCATAACTAAGACAGAAGTAAATGGACCACACCAGCAAAAGAATCTTCAACTTTAAGTCAGCTGTTGAATTAGGGCAGAAACAATTGATCAAACTGTCATATTTAATCATTATTAACTGCTTATCCCATGGGAGAAAAATATGTCAGGAGCTTGTCAGGTAGAAGGAACCATTAACATGAGGAACCCGCATCAGTCAGATGCAGTTTTTTACTCAGAAGAGTTAAAGCCCAAATGCTCACACACAAATTTTGAAAAGGCTGAAGCAGCAGAACATAACTGAACCAAAACTTTTCTTTGAAAAGAGCAGTGCACATTCCTGGAATGAAGAATTCCTTCTTGTCTGTTTTATTAATTTCTTCTTCTTCACATTCATATTTCTATCATAAATTAGCTGCAATTTTCTCTTCCCACAAGATGAAACCTGTGCTAGTAGACAAGTTCATATTCACTGTGAATTACTGAAACATCCACGTAACTTTTCTTTCTTGCAGATTATTTTTACAGAAATTCCTTCTAAGCAAGGTAGAAGCAAGTTCTTTTACAATGCCACGGCAGCAGCAATTTGTTTTGCTCTTGTAGGTTCTATTTACTGAGCTAATAAAGACACTCATCAATTAAACACAAAAAGTGATTTTTTAAATTTTAAATTATCATTCTGACTTCAAGCTACATATATGAAGCTTACATGTTGCTTTCGCTCCCAGATGGAGCTGAAAAGAAATATCAGATCTGACCTACAAAGCTGCTTTGAGGAACTACAGCAGAAAAGCGGCTTCACATTTTGCTGCTCTTCAATACCATCTATTTGTTCACGGTCCCTTTCAGACTGAAAAGATTTTACCCTTTTTCTTAAGGCTAACGTGTGAGGAATTAAAAAATGAAATAAGAAAATCATATCTCAAACCGTGGTTGGATAGATACCATTGCAAAAATCTATATCCCCACATCCCCATTTGCCAGCGTCACAGTTTGTGGAACAGAGAACAATTCGGTATTTCAAAGGAAGCCAATAACCATCATGAGAGCTCCCATGGGTGACGTTACTTAATCTGCAGTTTCATCTTCCAGAGGAAAAAGGAGACTACAAGGAAAAACTATTTCCATAAACAAGGGTCTTAAAAAGCCAAAGAGGAAAAAGGTTTTGGGTGAGTTTCAAAATTCGGGCACTTCTGTCTAACAATCCTGGTCATGCCCTTCCTCCCCTCAAAGCTGGGGAATAATTTGAAAGCAACGAAAGCATAAGACTTTGGGAAATGCAGATCTTGGGGGGCGTGATATCAAAAAGGGGCCAACAGGAAGAAGGAAATTCTTTATTTCTGCATCAGACTCCCTGTGGCTCTATCAAAGCAGCAGCAGCAACACTTTACACCTTCCAGAGCACGTGCCCCACAACACACCTCACGTGAGCGACTCCATCCCTGCCAGAACAAACGTTAAAGCAGTTTGTTACTCCTCATCCTCCTCTTTGATCATTTCAAAGCTTTGAACAGTAACAGACTGCTGAGGAGAGAGCTACCAGCACTGACAGGGAGAGAGGATCTGCTACAGCTGATATGAGGTGCACAGAGACAGCGTGCGAGGGATCTCCAAGGGAGGAAAAGCAGAAGGAATCGCAGGCGCTTCATCCTACAAGGATCAACAAATCCCACAGACAGGCTGCGACGACGTGAAATTGTTTTGCAAAAGGAAATATGAGGGGAACAGAAGTTACCTGCAATTTCATCGTTCTCACTGAAATGCAACCTACATTTTTAGGAGACTGAGGAAAAAGGGCATTATTTATGTCTATTTGGAAGACACGGAGAAAGCAAGAAGGGAAGGGAGGAAGATTCTCTTCTGCCAGCTTTGAGACCAGGCAAGTGGCTTAGCTAAATAAACAAGGTCTTCAAAAGTATACTGATAATAATTTAAAACTATAAGCAAAATCTGCATTCCGCTGGCAAAGCTGTAAAACTTGCCTGGAGACTACACGACGGTGCTCTAATCACACGGGCTCCTCAGAGCTGACCCATAAAAGCAAGAGCAATGACTGACAGATGCGCTAAAAGTTTCTGACTTGCTTTTTGGGGGAACGAGCCACTGATTCGTATGTGGAAGCTATTCCAAACTGTTCAGAGTCATGTAGAATAAACAGCCTTTTGCTCAGCTGCCAACATACCAGCCCGAAAGCTCGACGAGATGACTTCAGACAGAAACAAAAAGCCTCTGTGTTTCTACCTACTACAGCTCGCACTAAATTCCCCTCTCTGACACAGAGGAGCTCAGTGCCCGGGAACAACAATGAATTCACAGGCCGAAGGCTCACATCTGCTGCTTGGCTTTCAAATCCTTCCTTGCTTTTACAGACTTAAACTGCAAAGGAAGCCAGAGCCCAGTGTCACTCGGAGGACCCCACTGACCACTCTGTGGCCACACAGACCAGCCTGGAGACCTTCATCACTCAACAGCTTCAGGTTTTGAAGCGCTTCTTCTCACACATGGTTACATCACTGATTCAAGACCTGAGTCTCCAGAAACGTCTTGCTGGTGCACATCTGCTGGGATTAGAAGGTTCAAGGTGCCTCCAAATGCTAACCAGGAAAACAGGAAGATGGGTCCTTCCACAATCCACAAACATAGAATCACAAGGACCACAGAATGGTCCAGGTTGGAAGGGACCATAAAGATCATCATCCCCTAGCGTGGCAAGGAAACCTTCTGCCAGACCAGGTTGCTCAAAGCCCCGTCCAGCTTGGCCTTGAACACTTCCTGGGTTGGGATAACATGCTGCTTTTCTTATTAAAAACAAGATTAAATACAAAAGTATCTCCTCTGTAAGACTACAAAACTATCTCCTATGTTAGTCTGCCCAGCAGCTTCTGGCAGAAACGTGTTTCAGTCTCGGCCATTACTTCACCAAACCAAGCACCAGCCTCTACAGCTGAGACCTCCTCCTTCTCCACAGACTGCTCAGGAGCTTCCTCTGAAATGGAACCATCAGTTGTAAGGTGTCCCCTCTGCACTCAGATTTCAGGACCAGGAAAACTTAGTTACCAAATGGAACGCTATCTCTGAGCGAGCATGAGCAGCCTTTCGGCTGTGACAGGAAACGAGACACAGGGTAATTCTTGTCTTTATTCACACATCATAGGCTGACTGCAGTGATTTCAAACACTCGCCTTTTTTTCTCTGCAATGCATACCATATCATTACCCCCCGAGAGGCCACTTTACACTTGGCTCTCCTGCCTCCTTTCTCCTGCTTTGTTGTATAAAGTTATATGGAAAATAATACCTAAGTGGCTCCGCATCCTGCAGGGAAGCAGCTTAAAACATCACTCAGTTTTTCTGAAAATTTTCATGCCACTGCAAACAGAAAAAAAAAAGTCAGTCATTATAGCTCAAACTTGACAGTTTCTTTCGGATTGAAAACCATAAATTAAGTAAAAAATATTTATTTATTCAAATGCATGGGTTTGCTTTCCACCAAAACACTTCTGACAGTTGCAAAGATGACAGTAACCTGTGATACCTGCTCTGCATCACCCTTGTGGCTGTCTTGTTATTTCTGGAAACCCAAAAGGTACCTCCTGAAAAATCAAATCATTCTGTCCTAATTAGAAGCTTCTGAAGATAAACTTCAATTGGGATGTACACTTCCCACACATTAAACACTAATTCAGAAAGCAGGAAGCCCTTCTCAGCATGTCCTTCAGATGAGAGGTTGCAGGCTTAAAAACACCAGGTTTAAAACCCAGGCTGAAAACTCTGCTGTTTAATAATGAAACACAGCAGTTGCATTTCAGCTTCTAGAGCTCTTCTAGTAATAAATAAAACCCTGACTGCAGCAAGGCGGGTTTTGGGAAGCTTCCTCACAGTCACCAAGTTTTACAGGACAGGAATTTGCCCTCTCGATGCAAACGTGGGGGTGATGAACTCTTTTCCCTTGCTATGACAGGAAAGGGGTATGACTGCATTAAAGCCATCACAGTCCCTTTCCAGGGATGACACAGTCTTCAACTCTGGTGATCATAGAGTTTGTGAACAATCAGGTCAAAATACCTCAGGTGCCACAGGTTCCCCGTGTTCATTCTTGTTGGTAGAAAACTGGAATATTAATTGGGCTGATTTAGCCTTTCTGCAGCAAACTCTCGCCACTTACAAGCACCTCACAGTCAAGGTCATTCCAAACAATGCCAGTGCATGACTGCTGGACAAGCAGAAGTGCATGGCGGGGAAGTGAGCACTTCAGATCCTGTCACTCTTCTCTGATCACGTAATGCTGCTCATCAACGCTAATCTGAACGTTTGTTAGGGATGTGAGACAGTCTAATGGCCATTCTTGCTAGGCAAGGCAAGGACTACCAGCAGCCAAAACACAAATTTAAGGACTATTAATAACTTAATTTCCAAAGGCAGCTAGTATTTTCATTTGTGGCAAAGTTTAGTTGCTTTGCACACTTTTCTGCAAAACCAGAACTTGTCTGTAATAGGCTAGGAACTAGATATGACCCCATTTAGGCTCTGAATTACTGATGCAAACTTTTCAGGGCAGATATCCAGGGATTCAAGATGGACAATCTGACATTATTTTTGCCTGTGTGCTACCAAAAGCCAAAACACGCTTTGGGACTTTTTGACAGCGTGTGTGGTTTAAGCAGCAAAAGCACCGTGCCCTGAAACCACCAACACAAAGAGTTACACCACATAAGCACACGGTTTCTTAGAAACACTTGCACTCTCAATTTTCACCTGCTTACAGGGAAGTGGCAAGGCTGTAAAGTCTCACAATCAAAGTACCGGCTCATCTCATGAGGACAATTTACTTTTTACTTTCTGTACAAGTGCATAATAAGGCAAGTCCAACATGTACTTTTATTTAATTAAACATAATCTACTGGTAACAAAATGTAAGACCTCTTTAAAACATTCTGCGTTGCTTCTAGCAGCGTGCAGCCGGAGTTACACAAATGACTGCATCCCCCCCGTGCTACTTTCTGATGTGGTGTAAATGGGCATAATTCTGCTGAGTCCTGTTGATTTACACCAAAGGGTGGCTGATCCACCGAGTTTCAAGCTTCGTAAATGAGACACAAAAATAAATTCGGTACGTCCCACCTGAGTAACGTCTGAAGGCCAAATACTGTCATTTGGGCAGCACGTCCCCTCACAGTCCCCTCTCCCTGCCTGCCAGTCAACTCCAGCACCAGAGGAGTCCCTCTGAGCACCTAAACCCTGCTTCACAGGAAGCAGTAACTACTTCATTAAGGGCTTTAATCGCTTAAAAATTGCTAGAAGTAGCAAAGGGAAAAAGCATGTAAGTTCCTCCCTTAAATGTAATTAACATGTGATGTTCTCCTCTTGACTAGAATAATTGCACAGGTAGGACTTGAAGTTTCAAGGCCCTCCTTGTCCTGACGCCTCAGAGCATTCCAGCTGAATACTCTGTTGTTTACTCTTTAACTTTTAACTGAGAGGCCCTGAAATATAATCAATGCTCACTTTTGAAACCCTACAATTTTAATTACCATTTTCAGAAACCCTCTATCACATGTTTTATGTACAATCAATGCTGACCCATAAAGGGAAAGCACTCTCACATTTTGGTATACAAGGAGTTTGCTCTTTAAGAAGAAAACAATCAATTACTGATCATCTAACTGCCTCTGTGTGCATATCCATTGCTCTTCTGTTATTGCAGATTAGATATGATTATGTCCCAAGAAAGCAAAAATGCTATAAAACTCCACTTCTGACTTGTTCAGTATAAGAATTTAATTATGTTGTTACTTATAATGATGGATTTGGGGTTTTTTTTAACCTACACAAAGCATTGTTCCCTGCATAGCAGCTAAGGGGGCAAAAAAAAAAAATTAAATCTTGAAACGCCACAATTTGATCAATGTGTTTTGACACTGCTTCATTCTAAATCATTCTTAATATGCTGAGATCTGAATGCATGTTGACACATCAAGATACCATCGTGTGAGAGTTGTCATGCATTGCAAGAAAACCCTTCATATATGTAACTCTGGGTTTAATATGTTGTAGCAGATCATGCCATAAGAAGCTTGTCACGCCCAGATTTTGTGTCTGAGTGTTTCTTTTTGTTTCATCTGAGGTGGGGGGTCAACCTGCAATCTTTTCAAAGAGGCAATACAAAGTATCAGTGAGAAAATTACTGGCTTTAAACACACAAGAACAATGCCTTCCTAATGAGCAAACATAAATAAGAGGCATAAAAAGCCCAGTGACAGACATTGAGAGAAAAGATGTGCCACAACATCCACATTCTCTACTTTTAGTTCATCGGGGATAGATAAAATGCTAAAGAAAAAGCCTACCTTAAATTTCTGTTCAAAATCATTAATTGAATTAGGAAAGGCAGACGTATCTTTACATAAATTGGTGTATCAGGGACATCTCAGCCAACCTGCTAAAATCAATAGCATTTACACTGGCCGCTCAGAGAAGACGAACTAATAGGTTTCTATTTGGAACTAAAGACTTGAACATAACAAGAATAAGCCCAACTTTTTCTTACTCCCTCTTCAAAGGGCCTAAAACTGTCCATCACACGCAGGCACGTGTCTGGCAGCAGGCTGAAGAACAGCCATCCTGTGGTAAGGTGCAAACCAGAGATTTGCACAAATATGGCCAGCTAAACTTAGAAACAGAAAGGATGTGTGAGTACATAAGTGCTACGGAACACTAAACTGAGCACAGAAGTTGCACAAATCTTACTACTTAAAAAAATCAGGTCACAAAAGCCAGAGTATTCTCAGAAACAAGGCACAGTTCATAGTAAATACCTCAATATTTTTTGCTGCCCAAACGATACCCAGCTGTGTTTGAAGTCCCATTACTCCCTAACCCTAAAAGTCAAGTACAGCTCAACCAAAGCAGGAAAAAAAGTCATTTCTCTTCAGAGGAGAAAAGAAAGAAGAAAAAGGAAAAGAGAGCTTTGAAGGAAGTTTAAGAGTGAAGAGAAGGCAGCAGTGGGGTCTTGGGCTGCCTGATCAGCAGGCAGGCACCAGCTCCTACCAGGAAAGGAGCAGAGCACTCCTGGAGCCACAGCAGCCTGGCTTGGCTCTGCAGTAATATTCCACTCTTCACCTTCTCCTCTTGCTCCAGCACTGAACCTTGCATGTTAATCTCTAGAATCCTCCTTATTTAATAAATGCATTAAAGTCTATTGATTTTTCAGTGACTATGAAAGGTCAAGTCAAAACAAAGCAGGAACATTTTGCAATGCACAGGGCTGTAAAGAGAAAGAAATTCCTAATGAGAGTAAGTGGTTACTGTGCAGACTGAAGAGAAACTTCAGCCAGCCAAATTCATGTTTAGTTACGTGGATATAAGCAGAGAGTAATTCCACTTGGGCCAAAACTTCAAACAATACTCTCTGTGCTCTCATCCTGAGTTTATATTTGCATGCTCAGGAGACAAATTCTAATCTCAAAACCTCAGACATTATTAGTATTTGTTTAAAGGCCAGGAAAGGCTGCTCTAATCTTTCATTGTGACCTCCCATTCAATACGCACTAGAAGACAGAAGCCCAAAGCTTCACCACCCATCTCACAGGGGAAGGGGGATGAAAACTGATTCCCTTCCATACTCGGGGTATCCCAGGTTAAAACAGGCAACGGCAGGGAAAGGAGAAGCAAGCATGTGCCTAATTTTTAATATCTGTGATACGAGATCTTTCATACAAGGTAATTTATGGAACAGTCACATTTTCTTTTTCCAAACTTTCTCATTCCGCCCAAACCTACCCACAATGAAAAATGATGCTGTGATTAGAGGCATGCTTAATTACTTTCCAGCAATAAAATTTTATGAACCAAATTTTTATCCTAGCCTGTGTATTTTCTTATTTATTTTTACATATTCATAAATATGCAAAGCCATTAAGATGATTATTAATTGCAGCAGAATGCAATTAGGTGGCCTTCCACAATAGCAGTCTTTGAAACTGCAATGTGTATTCACTGTTTTTCCAGCACCTGGCTTCAATTATTTAGCTCTTTGAGGATCTCTGTTATCACGATATAATGAATGTTCTACTTAAATAGCATCGCTACCTGAAAGAAAGAACAGTGATCTATTACTACATTAAGCTCGGCCGTGTGGTGAGTTGTGTCATATAACGAAACCTTCCCAAAACTGATCACCTGCAGAGCCTCACACTGTTCACAATGCTAGCCAGTCGCATACTCCTTTTGGCCACAAAGCTGTCACCTTTTCCTTCCCCCAAATAATTCCTCTTTAATCTTTTCATAGACTTTTAACGCCGCTGCCACCTAATTTCCAAACTAGTATTTGAAAAGGTGCTGATCCAACTCTCCCATGCGCACTGGATGACAAAGGGTGTGCCTGCAGCGGGGAGAGACCATTTATAAAATTATGGACACTGCACACTATAAAACACCAAAAATCTCGTTAGCAGGCTGCCTTTTCAGGAGTTACTCCTCCAGAAGGGAAAACTCTGTTTGAAGGTCAGCAGCCTGACCTCGCTGGTGTTTACAGCACTGACTTCCCCAGCAGCCACTTACAGGATGCTTTCAGCATCTCGCTTCAGTAAGTGGTGGCAGCCTTCATAAAGGGCAGGATATTGTTACAGCTCGCAAGAACTGACATTAACTTTTAGCCTAAGTGGGAGATTTTACCTCCAAAATGATCATTTGCTTAAATCATTTTAGCTTCACCTGCCCTTACTCCCATTCCGCGCTCCTCCCTGCCGCGCGCTCCCGCAGGTGCCAGCGCCCACCGCTCCCTTACAGGCCTATTACAAGAACTGAAATACTAATTTGGGAACGTTTTGCCCAATTATATTGTTATCCTCTTTATTCAGCTTGCTAATGGAGAGGCAAAACTCAAGGTGATGAGGAAAGCAAAGCACAGTTATAGGGCAACGCGGAGGCTGCTGAAGTGAACGCTGAGCAAGGCGGCACACGGAGAGGGGCGGCTCCCAGGAGGGGATGCAAGGAAGGCAACTGCCAGCCCTGCATCAAGCCAGCAGCAGCAGCAAGGCACAGGCACTTAGCCTGCACCATTCCCACAACGTGACTGCGTGGGAGACATGAAATGTGGCAACTGCTCCTGGAAATCTCCTCAAGTCTCTCTCGGGATTCGGCAGAGTTTTATTGGTTTCTGCTCTGGTAACAGCAAAGCCAACCGAAGGCACACCCGGGCGGTGGGGAGCATCGGACTTCAAAAATCTACAGCGTCGGGGGTGGTGCTGCTCCCCGCATGCAAAACACAGCTCTTATTTCTTACAGAAATTCTCAGACAGTTTTCAGCCTCAGCTGCGTAAAAAGCCCTTCTAAGCAGCTCACCTACCACTGGTATTCCCTCTGTGAAAAACTGAGATGTTCCCAAAATAGTATCGTGTTACGCTGCAGTGCTATCCAACTTTGATCCTATAATCCCCTCCGAGAGGGGACCCTGGCACCGGTGCTCGCAGCCCACTGACAGCGCAGGAGCCACCCACAGAGCTGCAATTTCAGGATCAAGGATTTAAGGAGGTGGTCTGGGGAGCCCTGTACATGGTACAGCAGGAGAAGGGACTTGTAGTGGTTCACTCTGACTTGAGATGTAAATGTGCTTTTTCCCTTGTTGTTCAAATTACACTGATGCAGACCCACTACCTCACCTGAGACTACATTTTAATTTTAGGGTTGCATAACATTATTAAAAAAACATCATATCCCAGTCAACTTTGTTCTTACTAATGCTCCTTGCATTATTAAAGAAGAAAAGAAATAAGAAATTAAACAAGAATAAAATTTTAAAGAAATTTTAAAAAAGGAATAGAAAGAAACTCAGAGTCTTATCTTCTTGCCCTAAAGGCTCATTCACTTATCTGCCTCTTGTTTGGGACAAATACCTGTTCCACAGAAACCAGCCTTCAGAAGGGGGAAAAAGCATTCCAGTCACTATTGTATCAAGCTGGAGTTCTTCCAGCCAAAATGCATGACATGAATAAATGCAGTGATTAGCTAAAAGGAGACAAGTGAATTAGCAGACAGCATCCCCACTGCAACAACTATTTTTCGCTGCGTAATACCAAGACACCAAGTTTATTTCCCAATTTGATTTATAACTTCAGAACTAATGCAGCCAAGATTTTAACTTTAAAAAAAAAAAGTAAACTTAGCATAAAGCTCTCAAAGTACTCTGAGAAATAAGGCTCTAGTAAGAGGTTAATACTGTTAAAACTTTTCGCATTGGCATATGAAAATTTAACACATTAGAAAAGAACTAAGCTGAAACTGAATGCTTTAATCAAATCCTGGTGACATCATTTTTGCTGAAACAATTTGGAAAATCAGAGAGATTAAAGCTGAGATCCATTAGTAAGATAGCAAGTGAATATCAACATAATTTCTGCAATTTCTGCTGATTCAATTTTGAAAACCTACAAGATTAAAACTAAGACCTACTTATAAGATGGCAAGTGAGCACAAAGTTATTACTTTTCAAATCACAGAACTTTTATATGAAAATAATCAATGAGAAATCACATTAAAGCTGCTTTTCACATTCATCAAATTATTTGGTAAAGATGCTAACAAAATTAAATCCCTCCTGGTACGATAATACGAAACAAATACAACATTATCCAGATCACAAAAAACTACATTCCAAGGTACCAGTCGAAACCCAGAATCAAACTTGTAATGCAATTCAACAAAGTATTATTAAATTAGGCCCAAGTGTGGAACAGGAGACTCGGTCCTGTGTGCTGGTTGTTCCATACCCTGGCAGGTCGGGATGCTGCTGGGAAATCAGCCAGGCTGATTACAGTTATAAGAAATCTTTTATTTGGCTCCTCAAACCGCTGATGTCAGCTCCTTCCAATCCTAAAAGAACTCACGTTAGATTACAAATAAAGAGCACAAACTGAAGGATTGCAAGCAGGGACGAAGGAGGAATAAACCTGGTAGTCTAGCAGGAGCCCACACAAATTTTTCAGTAGGGCAATTAAGTATATCAGATGATACAGAGCAAGAGAAAGATGGGGAACTTCCTCTGGGATCATCAGCAGAGGGTGGGAATGGGCCACTGAGGCCTCAAATTCAGCTTCTCCCCCTGCCCACCAGGCACAGCCACCAGTGCAATAATCCCTAATCCAGACCCCAAACCCCCACACAACTCCTGCTTCCCCCCTTTACCTTGCTGCAGAGCAAAAACCCAAATATACAGCAGCGGGGAGCCTAAACAGCCAGGTACAAATCACCTGGAAAGATACACCACCTAATAGCCAAGGTAAAACGTGATCCTGACTTCTCAGCAAGCAAAGGAAAGCAGCTGCTTTGGGCCTCAGAGCAGCAATCAGATCCCCACTGGTGAAGCCCAAACCTTACAGCAGTGGCTGAGCAGCCTTCCTGCTGCCCAAGGATCCTTCTGCTCACCTCAGACCACAGCAGCAATTTGCAACGAGAGCATATTCTGCAGTTTATAAAGTGTCTGATAATTCCACCACTCCCTGCCCTCCAGCCTGAGATTGCCGATTCTATTTTTCTGTGATTCTAACAGCACTGAATTAAGACACAGGTTCTGGCTGGCAGCCTTGAGTGACCTTTTTAAAGGCCTGAAATAGATTTAAACTCAAAGTCCCTGGCAAAGGAAGCCTGGCAGGCTGCTTTTACGTGGCCAAACAGGGCTCAGTCGCAGCAACACCCCCACAGACCAGATAGGATGAAAAGGGCAAGTCTCTTAAAATATGCCTCTGACTTTGAAATTCAGATGACAGGGCTTCTGTGCACACAGTATTTGACGGTTCTGTAACACAGCAGCTCTGGTCACCCCTTGAAAAAAATTAATCAAAGTTTCCATAAAGATCAGCTTTTCCAATTCTGCCTTCCTAACTTTGTTGAAGGGTCCATGGGTTCCAGAGCCTTTACAGGGAGCAGGCAGACTGAAGCAAACGTGCCAACTCCTGCAGCCCAGACCTAACAAAGTGAGTTTTCTCCTCCTTTTTCACTTTTAAAGTGCATAATTAAATAGAATGCATCAAATCCAGCCACAAAGCAAACAGAACTCAGAACATACAGCTGAGCACAGAATAATTAGTTATAAAAAAGTCAGCTCCTCGGAAAAATAACATAACTGGATTTAGGTGACTTTTAATAAAGTCCAGAGGAGGGAGGGTTGATACGATGATTTAAATATTACTTAAATATTACCAAGTTAAACTTGAAAACCCTGCAGCACGTAGCAGAGACGAGCAGTGACCAGCACAGGTGTCACAAGGCCCCCGCAGGGCATTGCACCTCTGCTCCATCACTGCTCCACCTCTGCTCCATCACTGCTCCACCTCTCCTCCATCACTGCTGCAAATGCACAGTCATTTAAGGACATAAAATATTCAGGGGGACGTAAAACATCCAAGTGAATCACTACACTGTGCAGCCCTGTGCAGAACGCCCCCGGGGATTTCTCATCTTCTGGCTGTCAGTTTAAGCCGCGGAGGAAGATGAAGAAGGCCAACAAAAAGGGCAAGAAAGTCATGGGCAGCTGTGAAAAGGAGCACAATGTCCTGAGCATGGTGCTTCTCTCCAACACAGAGTAGGGAGTGGGGCAGGCACCACAGCACCTTCCTCCCCCAGTTTGGCTGGAGCAATGGCACCCAGACACAGGCAGAGTTAGCACAGCTGCTTCACCCATCGAGGCACCCTGGAGCTGAACTGGGAAACCACAATGAAATAAAACAGGACGTTTGATGACCTCGAGCCTGACACCTCGCTGGTACTGCGCAATCTTCCACTTTACCAACTCCAGTTGAGACTGGGGAAGCCCTAAAACAAACCTACAAGGAAACCACTTAAAAACCATCACACACCAATAATAGAAGGAATTTAATTCCACGTCAGGAAGAGATGAGAAAGGGCAAATATAATGGGAACCTGCTGTTTCACACCAGCTTGTGAAATGCCCAGCTGTGTCAGGGAGAGGGGACTGTGCAGCTGTATGGGGTATTTACTGCCACTATGACACCTGAATAAAAACCCATCGCTTACAGGATCACACTGCTCTGGGTATCTTTTAATTTACTGTGTTTTTAAATCACCCCTAAATCGCCACGTTATCACTTCAAAGCACAAACCTTAGTTCTTTTATACCTTACAGCAGCAGCACGTGTGCACTGTACACATGTACCTGGTCCCTTGTGTGCTTCCCATCATAAATAAGGTTATTAGAGCAGCTCTTCACTCACAGCTCAGGGCCACATTGTACCAAGCCCTGGACAAACAGGCAGAACAGCCTCTGTCCTGGGCAGCTCCCCACCTCATTGTCTGCTCCTGTCCACATTCATCTCACTTTAACAAGGCAAAACCAGTTCCTCTTCCTGTGCCTGTTGCAGCACTGAACGTGACACTGGTACTTAACAGCAACTTTAACTCATTTTGTCTAATTTGAAATCTCAGATTAAGAAAAATGGTTTAAAAAAAAAAATCTAAGTTTTCAGCAACTTTTGCTTTCAGAAAGTTTCGAAGTGGATGAAATCCATTTAAAAAACAGAGAGAAAAGGCCTAGAGGGCAAGGACTGAAAAAAAATTAATAAATAGAGGCTGTAAGAG
Organism: Mohoua ochrocephala; assembly: GCA_013398855.1. Taxonomy (NCBI): domain Eukaryota; kingdom Metazoa; phylum Chordata; class Aves; order Passeriformes; family Acanthizidae; genus Mohoua; species Mohoua ochrocephala. The sequence continues at coordinate 1,240,525 of VZTA01022718.1, read as the reverse complement.
AATCATATGACAAATGTAACTGAAGCCAGCACCACTGAATGAGTAAAAACTATCCAGCAAAAAAGATTGTGTAAGGGTAAAAATGAAGTGTGATAGTCCTGTCACCTTTGGGGCTTCAAGGGATGAGTAATGAAAAGTCCTGGATTAGAACTCATAGAAAACAGGGCTGAAAGGGACCTCCAGAGGTCATCTAGTCCATCTCCATACCCCAAGGCAGGAGCAGCTCTACAGATATCATTCCTGACAGATGTTTTTCTAACGTATTCTTAAAGACCTGCAATGATGGAGTTGCCACAACCCCCATAAGCAATCTAATGGAGTATTTCATCCTAGGAAGTTTTTGTCATGAAAGTAAATCTCACTTGCTGCAATTGAAGCCTATCATTTCTCACCTCACCCCCCCATGGACAAGGAGCGTGTTCCCTTCCCTGTGCAGCAGGAGAACAAGGCAGGAATGTCCTGAGGGACCCAACCACAGGGTTCTAATTTATGCCACTGCTGTTCCCTCTACTCTTATTTGGTTTGTAATCCTGATTTTTTTGGACAGCATATTGGAAGTAACATTGTGGTAACAGGACAGAAATTTTAACTGCTCTTTTCTGTCTACAAATGGTTACTTGTGAACATAGGAAGACATGGACTTGTTGGAGTCAGTCCAGAGGAGGCCATGAAGATGATCACGGGGCTGGAGCACCTCTGCTGTGAAAACAGGCTGACAGAGCTGAGGTTGTTCAGGCTGGAGAAGAGAAGGCTCTGAGGACACCTTCGAGCCCCTTCCAGTGCCTAAAGAGACTCAGAGAGCTGGAGAGGGACTTTGTAAAAGGGCAAATAGTGATGGGACTGTGCAAGGGCTTTCGGTTGAAAGAGGGTAGGTTTAGCTGAGAGAGGAAGAAATCCTTCCCTGTGAGGGTGAGGAGGCCCTGGCACAGGGTGCCCAGAGAAGCTGTGGCTGCCCCATCCCTGGAAGTGTCCAAGGCCGGGTTGGACAGGACTTGGAGCAACCTGGGATAGTGGAAGGTGTCCCTGCCCATGGTATGGGAGTTGGAATAAGATGAGCTATAAGATCTCTTTCAGCCCAAATCATTTTCCGGCTCTATGTGGATCCTCTCTTCTCTGTAAAGATGATGAAGGGAGAATCATGATTCTTCCTCCCATGACCATGGTGCTGGTAATTCTGTGAGGATATTGAGCCCAGCAATTCTCATCTCTCTGGCCCTTGCCCTTTCAAGCCACAGGCTCTTGCCAGTAGACAACATTAAAAAATGGGAGGAAGAAGGAAACAATAAACAAAAGAGAGAGGCAGCTGCTGACCATGTTTTCAAGGGACAAGTCTCCAGGTAAACACAGGAAAAAATCCAAGTTCTCCAGTCAACTGAAAGCTGTTGGCTTGAAGCAGATACTGCCTAGGAAACTACAATGGATTGTGTTATATAGGATCTCTTGTTTGACCTGCAATATCATGGCATTAAGGATGAGTTTAGCAGGCTTTTGAGAGCGAGGAAGCAGGAGCTGGTGAAAGATATATTCTCTTAATAAACACAAAATTATAAGCCACTAGTTTCTGGGTATTTATACAAGACAGCAACACCACGGGAATGAAAGCTGTGGGGGTCTTTTCATTTGTTCGGTGAGATTTCTTTGTGCATTCAAATCCGAAGCTTCGCTTCTTCAGGCTGTTCTCCCCAAACACGTGGGGCAAGCATCTTTTCTATGTCGAGAGCTCAGATTTTTGCTTTATCACATCACTCTGCTAAGGTATTTCTAAAAACCATTAAATATCTCACAATTCATAACATCAGTACAAGCACTACCAACAGGAGACTTCCTAAGGGTATCTCTGACTCAAACAGTACTTTATTTTTGTTTATTAATCCAATGACCTGCTCTGTTTCCTAATGCCAATTAAACACCCAAGAAAAGAGAAGAAGGAGGGATGTAAAAGTTGTTACACTTCCCTTATGCCTTCCAGCCAAAAGCTTGTCCCCTTTTCTGAGCCTTTTATAGTCTAGGCAGGTCCCACCACCATCACCAGCCAAGGAACTTAGGCTCTTGCCTAAGGAACTGTCTGCCTAAACTCCTCAATTTATTAGAGCTCACAGACATCAGGGAGCAAAGAGGTGCAGTCAGCAAAGATAAGTTGAAGAAAGAAAATAAAAACCATCCATTATACACACAAGCCTTGACTGCAGAATTGAAAGTTATGCAAAATGAAGGGCCCTGATTAATCATTAATTATACCACGTATCTCTTAAAAGCCACACATTCACTTTACCAATCTGAAAGTCACAGCCAAGATGACGTGGTCACTCAATCCCACAGCTTCAAAGCACACAGTAACAAGTTTCCCCCCCTCTGGATCAGTTCCTTCCTCTGATCTCCTTAGGTACATTGACTTAGTGCAATTAGGAATACACATTTAGCAGAATCAAAATTAATGGACCTCCATAAAAGAAGTGCCTGGCTCTCTAAGCAATCCCAATGCCAAACTCCTTAGTAAGGAAAAATTTCCATTCCAAGTAATGGGAATACAAAATACTTTAGTCTTGGCCCTTTGGGATGGATTTTTAGAAGAAAGCTGCTTCTATTTCAGTACCAAAGCAAGTAGCCAGACTTTGCTAAGTAGTAACTCTACTTCCATGCTCACCAGGTGCTAAGCCCTCACAAAAGGTGTAAAAGGAAGTGGGTTTAAATGTGCTGCCAGACCTGTGGTGTTTAACGACTGATCTTGAGTCTTCTGGGGAAAAAAAGGGAGGAAGGAAACAAAAACCTAACTGCACTTGTAGTCTGCTTTCCTTGCTTCAAAGTGCACTTCGTTCACTCATCCAAAAATTAGACCTGCCCTACTGTTCCACTGTTCCAGCTACGAAAAAGAGATAAAATGCCGTTGCCATGAAGACATATATAGGAGCTTGCATGCCACTCATCAAAATTTTAACTGGATATTGACACGCTCAAAATTAGATGTTGTTTTTAAAATAATTAAAAAAACCCAAAACACAAGACTCCTGTCATGTTCTCTGAGCTCTTTTCAGTCAAGACTTGCCTTTGAGTCAATTATGTCTCTTAATTAACAACTAGTCCTTCGAAAATTAACAAAGGAAAGCAGTACTAAAGGCTATGGATGTTACAAAGAGAAACAAGAATAATGTTGTTAGGTTTTTGCTATGCTAGATGAGACATTACTGTGCCAGAGGCACAAGTAATGGAAATGTACTTTTATATAAATCTCCTTTCTTTGCTTGGATTATTTTAAATGACTCCACTACAGTGTATATTAACCTAGCCACCAACCTTCCTGCAGTCAGCTTTCTTTTTACAGTTTATTAGGAACACAGCCACCGTGGAATCGCCAAAGGATGGTGAATATCACCACACTCTCCCTTTGTTTGTTACACACGCAGAATGGCTGTGCAAGAAATTGAACAAAAACAAGTTCTGGGAGGCAAATCTTCTGTCCCTGTCACCGTAAATTCAACCCTTTGCGTCAGATGTGACACACGAGCAGCGTTCACTCGCTTTGAGCACGGCAACGGCTCCCTTGGCCTTGGCCAGAGGTTACAATGGACAAGCACCTGAGAACTGCAGCTGTTTTCTTCCCTTCTCTCCTCGCTGAATCGACTTCTAAATGCCTTTTTTCAGAAGCTGGAGTTCACACTGTGACTGGTCAAGCTAAAACAGATCAGGGGTCAAGTCAGAAACACGCTCCGTATTTCTCAAAAACACCTCTTACTGCTCCTTCCCGATCTTACCCATTTGTTCCTGCTCTGTCCCAAAGCTGTGCCCAACACTGACCAACCACGCAGTTACACTGCTACAGGGGGAAATATTGCCCTTCATTTTCCCATATTAAAGTTACACCTTGCAAGGCTTCACTCTCCCAGAAAAGCATGACCGTGTGAACATATGACAACGTTCAAAACCAAGAGCTAAATATCTTATCGCTTTCTCTTCCAGCGTGTTGCATTCAACACTCTTCTTAATTTCCCTACCCTAGAGCACAGACAGCAGCATCCTACTTACTCTGTGAGGGTACGGGGGAAGTTCAGCATTTAGCAATGGTGAGAAAATTGCTTTAGATCCCTGAGGGAAGGTGCTATAGAAGTGCATTCAATTGAGTTGTAATTCAATCCAGTTTGCTGGAGCTGAAAGAAAACAAAACACTTTCAAAGTCAAAGGGAAAGCCAGCATTTATTTTATTTTATTTTTATGTGTGTGTGTACATATATGTACACACATGTACGTAAAACCAGTTTTATATGAACACATGTGTATGTTTGTATAATGTATTTTACGTGTTGGCACATACATACACACACACACACACATTTATATGTACAAAGACACATAAAGCCTCAAAATTTTAGGAAGTGAAATTTCTAAGCAGAGCACCAGAAGGAAAAGGTTAGCATAAAGCAAGTTCTGCCAGGCATACAGAAGCATACGCTATATGGAAAAGAATAGTTGAAGGGCTTTTCTTCTACTGTCATCTTTTTTTTTTTGCAGGATATGAACAAAACAAAACCAAAGCAATTAAATCATTACCTTGAGGGAAAAAAAAACACCAATAATTGTGCTTAATCCTCTGAGTCGCTATAATGAATACACTTAATTTACTTTGACTAAGAGAAAATGTCTTTTTTTCCTCCAAAGCTGACAAAGGTCGAACTCAAAAAAACCAAAATGACTCCCACAGTACTTTCCTTAAAAGAGAGGAAAAAAATAGCCCCTGCTGTGTAATTATCTAAAGGTAAACAACCAGGAAGGCCCATTGCAAGGTGTACCTGTGATTTGTAACGCTGAAGAGCTTCCAAAGGGGAGAGCCTGCAACAAGTGCTCCCCACCCTTTACCTCAGACTTCTGCATAAGGCAAACCGCAGGGTGGGGAGCTCCGTTCTCCCATTTAAATTCTGCAGCATCGATGTTCTGTCCCTGGAAGTTCGGCTCGCAGTGTGAAAACTCGCCAGCTACGCTAAACAAGGCAGAAGAACCGGTTCAGACAAGCAAATTACATATCCTCTCCTCTCTGACCTGCAGCGCCTCGGAAAAATTGGGTGGATGAAACAGCCGCTGGTGCCAGCAGATCTCCCTGAGCTCCTCAGCCTTGGCAAAATTATAGGGGCAACTTTACGCACGGATGAACTGTTCTGGAACAATCTTTCTAATGCAGCTGACACAAATAGGCTTTCCTCCAGCGCCAGGGAAGCGTGTCCCACATGTTTGTTTCTTCTGAATACGATTCCTGCCAACAGCCCAGCAACATTTCTGGAGGGGAGTTTCTGTCTAAGAGTGGCGCAGGGGTCACTTAAGTCTTGTGAAAACACGAGTGGGTGGGGAGCATCCAGAACCAATTTCCAAGCCAGACTCTCTCAAGGGCACTCCTGTAGAAATGTGGGCACGTTTCTGTGGGATAACAAAGAGCTGAGGAAGCAAAAGGCTCGTTTGTCTCTGGGAGAGATTGCTGAGCTAGGACCCTTCCAGACTTCTTAGTTTAACATTTCAACGCTTAGCGATGCACGTTTCCTCAGCGATAAAAATAAAGACAAGCATTTTCACCATTTTTTACATGCACCAACTAAACACGTCTCTTCCCTGGTTTCAGAGCAAAATGGCATCAGTGTTTGTACCCAGGAATTCAGCAAAGGACAGGACAGACGTAAAGTAAGGGCAAAAGGCTGCCAAAGGTTAATCTCTGAGATCAAAGGGAACAGTGCCATAGGGAACATCTCTGCTCAATCCCTGAAATCTCAGCACTTTGCGCTGAGATTTAGTGCCATATGTACTCAGCAGTACATACAGTGTTGACAAAGCTTTTATTTTTAAACAAATAAAGGCCAGAAAGTACAGATTTCCTTAACTCTCATGGGGCTTCAATTATGCAGTGCTGCATCTACCATGTAAGCATATTTCCAGAGCTTTAGCACTTGGCATTTTGAGATAAAATGTCATGAACAGTATTTGTGAACCTCTCTCCACGTTTGCCTCTCCGCCCCTCCACTTTGACTTGAAATCTTTCAAGGCATCAGACCACTGCTTCGAACCATCCCTCTCCTTTTCTTTCCTCAAATTCAGGATCAAAGCCCAGACAGACTTTAATGGTGTCTTGCAAACAGCTTCCTCTAAGTCTTATTTCAAGAGCTTTTCTTCTCTGGTCTGCCCATCACTAAGCTAATCAATGATTTTTCTGCTCATTAAGTACTGCTGGTGGAATCGCTCTTGCCTATCAGGAAGATTCTCTCTGCTGGCTGTTTGCTTCTCCTGCCTTTCCTCTTTCCAGCCCAGGATCACAACAGTCTCTGAAAGAAATCAATGGTTCCTGCTCAGGTCAGAGCATTTTGGCCTTTACATTGTGCCAAACCTCGGAATCTCTCAACTGGAGACTCCAACTTTCAGCTTCCCATGCTTTCACTCTGATCTCCATATGCTCATCCTCCTCAAATCTATCTTTATTTGCTATGCCCTGAGCAAGAAATGTGAGGCAAATAGGAGGCACAAAACTACATAACAATTTTCAGTGAACTTCTGTGAACTTCTAAATTGCCTTGGATGTGAAGCAGGGACATGGGAAACTGTTTTGTCAAGTTAAGCCAGCAAGAAGAGGGAGTTTAATTATGTCATTTGTGTGTGACTGGTTTCTCCACTGGCACGTGGATTTATCATCAAACTGAAGGAAGGCACTCATTAATTTTATCGCACTCTTCTGAGCATACAGTTGTGGTGAACCCACCTCCTGAAAAGGAGATTTCAGATGCATTTTCTCTGCCTGAAGACGGAGAGAACCGAAGTCCCAGCATCCTCTTGTTCTTATCTGATGCAAATATGCTGCTTTCCAATTTCACTCTACCTTGTCTGTACTTTTATCGAGTTTTCCTCTAATTGTACAGCTCTTCCTGAAAGGTCAATTGTTCCTCATCCAGCTGATGGCCTCCCAATGGAGTCTGAACTGATTAGCCCCTGCACACTTACAAGAGCTACGGTGACAATGATGTTTGGCATTATTAAGATGTGATGTGCTGTCAAGGATGCCTTCACAACTGGAAGAGCCAATGTGACAGCTCTGAGCTGGGAGGTAATAATAAGTTTAAAAAAAATAATAACAATAAAAAAGATGCTTTTCTTCTTCTCTAGTATTTGCCCTGGGCTGTCAGGCTGCACGAGAGGGCCATGCTGGCATCTGCTATCCAGGCCCCTGAAGGAGTCCTTCACAAGAGTGACTCTGCCTGCAAAGCAAACAGGAGGATTTTGAAGAGGGCATTTGAAAAGTTGCCGTAGGTCTTCCAGAAATCTTGGCTGTAAATCTCCCGAGAGCTGACCTGGGGCATACGAAACCACAGCACCTGTGAACCACAAAGCAATCGCACCGAACTCTCTGTCAGCCATTTGCATTTTCAACAATTTCTCTTCAGAGAGATGCCCTGTGCCTACGGGAATATTTGCCTCTACTCGCAGCTGACTTTTAATCTAAGTCAGAATCTGTTGGCTCTTCTTTTATAGTTGACAGTGAAGTTGTGGCTCTGTTAGATAAGTGTTCTTTTCTGTTGCTTCTTGTATAAAATTCCTGGAAGATGTGGCCTCAAACACCAAGATGTGGTCCCAGAACACCAAGGCAGAAATAAAATAGTGTCGCTATTACTGAAAGTGCTCAGCAAATCCCACTCTGACAGCAATTGTTGAATAAAGAGGCTCAGTCTGGCCAGAAAAAAAAGTACCAAATAACCTACAAACGTTGAATTATAAAGCTTGAAATTCAGAAATATGTATCAACCCTTCAGATTTGTTACCCTGACGTCTAGGATTAGTTCTTTGGGTTTTGTTTTGGTTTGGGGTTTTTTTATCACATGGGGACTTTACTAAAGTGATCAATTTTAAATATAAAAATAGCTTAGGACGTGTAGAAGTATAGCAAAAGAAACATTTTCTAGAAGGCAAAGGCAAGGCTTTGTAGTTTTGATGATGGTGGGGCTTTTTTTCCATTGTGGAGGTTCATGGGATTTGTACTTGAGCTCCTTCTAGGTATTTAGGCTCATAAATACAACTGAATATATTAACAACCTCAAAGTTGCTGCCCCCCAGAACTGATGTAATTAACCACTGAAAGTCTTTGCTATTACAAATTAAATCAGATCCTGTCAAACAGAGTTCACAGGAGGAGGCAAACCTCAAAAAAGCTGATCTGTCCTCTCTAACTGAGGTGTAACTGAGCATTTGCTTCCATGTAGGGATGTTATTAATAGATGTACAGCCCACTGCTTTATCGAGAGAAACAATTTCAAAAGTAAAAATGGGGCAGTCGAAAATGCATTTGCTTTCTTAATGACCCTTGGCCCTCACATCCAGCAAGGCTCTGTGAAAGGTGAAAAACCACTTGGAACTTCACCTAAAAGCCTCCTGCCTTATCACCGCTCCAGTCACTACAGCAAAATACTTTTCAAACATCTCAGCAGATGAAAGTTAAATACAGATGAAGGGATTACACAATACAGGAGGAGGGTCGCTAATAAAGTTGTTTCTCATAATAGGGCAGTCTTTATCAAAATGAGAATTAAGGGGCAAATAGCTACCCTGGAAAGTATTGGGATTTGTAAGAGTTTGTGTCCCAACATCACCTGTTCTGAGAGAAGCAGCTCATTTTGGTGCATACTAAAAACCCGCATTATCAAGCACAAATGTAACCCTTTCAGTTCCTCTTCACACTCGCGTGCTGCAGGGTCAGTAGATCTGAATGTGCATAAACAACACTTAAGCCCAGAGACCCTGAGGCAGCACCTTCTCCCAGCACGGTGAGAGCTGACAGGGCTCTCTGCTAAGTGACCTCACCCAGCAGAAAACATCCCATACTTCAGGGATGATCTTAGGGAGCAAAAGAGAAGTTCAAAGTCCAAAGAAACAAAAGGAGAATTGGGGCAGCCTGAAAAGGAATAGTAACCCAGCTAAAGGAAATCATACCAAGTCGCAGCAACAAAATCAACATAAATGCTGCTTTCAAGGAGAAAAAAATCTCATTGCTATTTAGTGGGACTGGGCTGTCCCATCACAAACGCTGAGGATGAGTGAAAGGAGTCTGCACTCCCCCACTTGATTCTGCCATTCCTGCAGACGGGAGCTTGAGAAAATTCAACATCTACATCTAGAAGATATGTTGAATTATTCAAAAAGTAAAGTGCTAGATTTGGGTCAAGAAAACAGGACCAGAGGCCAGGTGTCAGTGCTGTGGTCAGCAGAGCACAGAATGGTGACAGCCACGGCAGAGCCTGCAGTGTAGGCATCGAGCAAGGCTTCAGAAATCAAAGTGTGTTTCCAAATGGGGTTAGGAGCCTAATTCCCCTCGAATGAATTGCATTTCTAAATGCAGCAATGGCTTTTTTGCTCACCCCAAATATTTCAAGTCGCTCACAAACCCCCGCCCTCTGTGCCAAAGCAGTTATCTATCATATTTCTTTCTCCAGAAATACAATAATACATCAAAATGAGAAAATAAGAGAAAAAAAAAACAGTGGATACAATTTGTTCAGTTAGTTGGACAGTTTCTTACTAATGTGGTATTTTAAGCTCTGTGCAAGAGGAGTTCTTCAAACTACAGCACTTTGAGCGTGCAGGTATTAGCAGGAATGTGTCTTCTGTGAGTCTCCCAGTCAAGAAAGTCTGCTCGACACAAATGATGACTTAACGTCATGAGAATCAAATTTCTTTTTTGCCATTTTATAGCCACTCGTCTCGAGCTGACACCGTACAGGCTCTTCACTGCTGTCATCAGATGGAGTCTCAGCATCCAGAGCAGCCCCAGCAGCTGCTGGATGAAGAGTTTCTGTGACTAACTTTAAAAATGTCAATCGTTCCCCACGTTCAGTATTCAGGTTTGTTCATCAGTTAGTAATAACATCCCTAGCTGAGCTGAAAACATGTTCTGAGTGAGGGCTGGGGAAAGGAAGGCTTAAACATTTGACAGCAGTTAGAGATGAAGCAGACTATGCTGTTCTTTTCTGAAATGAGGATGCAGTGATTCCAGCAGGCTTCCGAAACAGAAGAAGCCACAAGATTATAAAAACAGACCTTTTCTTCTAGTTTTTCTGACAGCTACAATTCTCCATTCCTCAGCTCTGTCCTGCAATTAAAAGGGGAAGATACCAGAAATAGCTGAAGAAGCAAGGAAACAAGAAAAGAAAAATAAGCTGATTCCAGCTACTCCTCCACGTGCGCTACACACATTTCATTATTAGATTAGAAGCATCTTCCAGCATCATCTCCACAGGCTTTGAAATTGCCACCATAAAAGTACATCACAGAAGTTATTTTTAAACTGTGGATTTTGCTACAGAGAGAATCTCATTTTTAAAAATTTAATGGAGGAAAAGCATTTATTAGAAGACTACGACAGCTGAGGGGGAAAAATATTCATCATATTCACAGAATACAGAAGAGAAAACCAACTTGGAATGTGTTCTTGCTCTCTCAGCCTGAATACCTCTCTCTTCCCTGACTGGTGTCAAACACGATCAATCAAACTAATTCTGCGCATACCAAAAAAGAGCATCTCCAACTCATTTGGCTCTGAAGTCACAGCCTCCCCTCATCCACACTGAAGCTAAGACTGCCACCTCAATGAAAAGGTGCTGGTTCCATATGCTGGAATGCAGGTGCATCTCCAAGAAGTCAAACAATCTGATGTTCAGGGCTGTACCAGTGCCTGCAATGTGCACTGGTCACGAGGCCAAAAAGAAAATAAAAGATCTCTTGTGAAGGCAGGGCCTGCATCCACAGCCCTTTCCCACTTTCACTGCTTAGATGCTCTTCAATCACCCCCGTTCCTTTGTGGGGGAGCATCTGCCCCCCTTGTGCTGCTCAACACCATCACAGTGGTTCACTGCCCTCAACAACAGGTCAAGATGAAAAAATGTGCATCGAGCCAAATTCAGGAATGAGTGAAACACTGAGCTTGGAAAGTCCCCCTGACTGGCAAAGGAAAGTGAATGCATGTCCTGCTCAGGTGCACAAAAAAGAGGAGAGGAAAAAGGGCCACATGCAAGAGAAAGGATAAGACCAAGGCTGAATGGGAAGTGAAGATCCCTCCCACACACAAGCAAATAAACTACCATGCATTATTCACGGGCTGTGCAGTCAGGGATGGGTACACCTCTCCCAGAAAGGAAAAAACATTTAATGTTCTCTTAGCTTCAAACCTGCAGCATTGCCCCAGGGTAAAGATCCAGGGAAGCAGCTGAGGGACGAGGTCGGTTTACATGTCAAACAGCACAAGAGGGGTTTGAGATTTTTTTTTATTTTAGAGGCCAGATACTTATCCAAGGAATTGTTACACTGAATGGAGTCTAGGTTCGAAAACTGTGCTCAGTACCTATAATAAGTTTAAAAAAAAAAAAAGGAGGGGCAGGGAGGAATTCTTAGCTTAACGAGTTACCACAGCCACATTTAAAATAAAGCAATCCACAATTCAAGAATTACTCCATTTCTCAATACTGTCCCATTAAAGCAAACCTTTGCTGGACTCTCTATTACTACAGTTTATTAATCCCACCCCCCTGAAAGAGCACTCTGCAGTTTCCTCATGCACCCAGCAACACTAACAAGAACCTGTAAAGGGTCAGGAGAAAGCCCTAAGCCAGAGCTCTGGCAGAAATCCAAGCTGGAAAAGACACTGACTATGCACAACAGCAAGCAAAGAGAGACAGCTTTTCCCCAAAGTGATGTTTTAATTCAGAAAAGAACCTTCACTAATCTCAGGGTTTATTATTATCTGTGTAGCAAATGGGACTGCAGTTGGTCTACATAAAGCATTAGTTTCCTACGGGGCATTTTAGACTGTAAATGATGAAGGACCAGACCTAAACCAGAAGTCTGCTGGAACTCTGCTCCTGCCTTTAATTTGATTTAAGCGTGCCAAAAGGCAGGGAATGAAAGTGCAGCACTAACAAAAAGACCTCGGTGGAACACAGGGCACAGAAGGGATCCCCTTGGGCTGGGATCTACATGGGAACCTACATCTGCACCAGACCTCCCTCCTTCCCTCCCTGGGACTGATCCCTGAGCAGCGACTGGGACTCTGGGAGATGCAGCAGTTGCACCTTCGCCGAGCTGAAAACACGGTACATTGTCAGCGGAGCTGCCAGGCTGAAGGACAGCTGTGCATGCGACACATCTCATGGGGAATCCGTGACTCACTCAATAAAGGGGCTTTGCTCTCTGGCCATGATGTTTTTGTGTGTTCCCACAGTCACCAGCACCAGTGAATTCCCTAATGGAAGGGGTTTGGCTTTGCTATAACCAGCTTTGGGCAAGGCCTCTTCTCCACATCTCCTCCCACGGACATTGTAAAGGGAGCAAGCATCTCTCAGTGTGCACCAGGACAAGACTTGGCACAGGGAAATAAAAATCTTGGTCACGGATGCCAGCGGGACAGAAAGAGCAGAAACTGCATTGGGAAAAGTGCTCCACCGTACAATCATAAATAAGTATAATCAGCAATGACCTTCCAGTACAGAACTTCCAACCTCTCAACAGGCTGAGACATTAAATACAAGCATGACGTCCACATGCACCGAGTCGTGAAACCCAGTAGCTCACAGGGTTAAAAAGGACTGCAAGCTTGGTATAAACCCAGAGCTGATCTTCCACTATGGCACATACCCCACACCACTTCCCTCCAGCCCTCAAAGATCTACATTACAAAAGAGATTTCCTCCAAAGCTCTTCCTGTGATGAACTTTACTGAAGAAAAGAGGAGAATCTAAAAGAAAGATAAAAGCACAGGGAGGTGGGTCAGAAGAGGTCAAAACCAGACACCACGTACTGTCACTGGGTTCACAGGAATATTTCATTATTAGGTATTCTTCTCTTCCCCATCTGCACTATAAAGAAAGTCTTTTTCCAGAATGCTCAAAGGTACCAATAATCAATTTAAAACATATGAAATACAGTTAAAATGCCTTTTTTGAGCCGTGCGCATTTTGGAACTGAAAGCAGAGTGCCATGGAGTAGCCATCACTAGGAAAATGGTCTGCTTAAAGAAATTTTCTCACATATGAAGAGCACTGTGAAGTCTTTAAGAGTCTAAAAATATTTTTGTAGAACTTGCCAGGTAGGAACAGCTAGGTGGGAATTTTACAAAACCTGCTCTTTCAACCTGAAATGTGTGAGCTGTACCTACAGGCTCTTCAGTTATCTAATGTTCTCATCAACCGAACTACAATTAAATCCATACACTGATACCTACTGGTTGAAGTGGAGGTGAACTGCAAAAACTGTTCCCCTCTGGGCTCATGATGTCTAACACAAAAGCTGATTATCCTTCCTAAAGATTACCACTCTGCCTTCAGGGTCTGCAATTCTCCTTTCTATAGGACAGTGCAGCTGTTCTGCTTGGGATTCCAGTGCCTGAGCAGATTCCCTCTATTTCTGACTATCCTTTTTAATGATGGGACAGAACTGCAGCAAACTCCCTGAGCATTCAACACTCTTCCCCAGTGAAGACGTGGGAAACTTTGCCAGGATTCAGCCCTCTTGCTCTGGAGGAGATCCAGCCAGGTGTCTCATCCTCGTGCAATCTGCTCAGCTCCACTGACTCAGGGAGCAAGCTCGCTCAGAATTTTGCAGAGGAACGCACCCAGGGAAATCGGTGGGATTTAGAGCTTTGCAGAACCACTGTGAATTTGGAAATAGATTTAAGCAGCAGCTTGGAGCCAAGTTTTCAGCTTGTGACATGTGCGTCACGACTGGAGCTGCCTTCCCTTCCAGTTAATCCCAGAGCAGCATCCCTAAACCAGCCTGCGAGTGCCCTGCACAGAAACACCCTCCAACACCAGAGATGGAAAATTCCCCATCGGCAGCGGGTCGTGCCGTGCCCGCTCATCTGGATGGCACAGAGCACTGCAAGCCTGTCACCATCCAGTCTTTACTTGTCACTGTGCAGACCTGCATTAACCACAGTCAAGACCAAATTATTGGCAAAACATAGGAATAAAAACTCACAATGTGACTCAATTTTTTGATAAACAAGCTATTGCACAAATTCTGCCCATCTAACATATCCAGACATTTCACCAAGAGCTCAAAAACTAATCCATGTTTTTATCTGAGGAGAATCTAATACAGGAAGAAAATATCATAACATATAATTTATGCCAGAGAAATTCTATGACAGATCAAAACCTGATGGCTAAGCAACAGTTAACATTCGATTACACAAACGATGAGGAGGAGCACAACGTACTTACTGAAACTAAATGTACCTGTGCTCTGGGTATAAATCCAGCTTGGCTATTCCAAGCTCCCTGTATTAAATTTTATTCATGAAGCTGAAACTAAGATTATGCTGATAAAATGCCAGACTGCATCTGTACTCCCCGGCAACAATACCAGCAATAATTCCTGTTGCTCCTTTGCTAAATTCAGTATCCTTGTGTTTTATTGCAGCCGCACCAGACCCTTCACCTAGCCAAGTTTGCTCTGCCAGTTGGCGTTATGATCCCTCTGAAAATAAACATACTTGCAGTTCTGCTCTCTTGGCTCAAAAATGTCCATTTCTCTTCAGTTTATGATTGGTGTAGTTGCTAACACACTGCCAGTTGTCCTGAGCCACCCCACAGGGTACAGACAGGCACTGAATAATTGCAAGGATGGGATGTCTTCCCCTCCCCCCTTTTTTTTTTAAATGCTCCTTTTGGAAATGTTTCCTCATGGCATTGGTTTAAGCAGAGGGTGGATGTGTTTTAGAACACCATGTTCTGGCTCGAGCAGAAATTATAAACCCAACAGCAGAACTGCCCGGTGAGTTTTTCTGTGTAAAATATATAGGTACTTGGATTTAAAAGACATACCCAACCTCCCACCTGAGATTTAAGTTTCTGGAGACCCTCTCCTGCCTAGAGAACGTGCAATATTGTGCCTTTGGACTACTACAGCTCAAAACCGTCGCAGTGCTCAGGATTGCACCTTTTTTTGAAGTGCTATTACCACAACCACTACATAGGAGTCATCTAAGCCATGTTTCATGTCAAAACATCTCCTAAGCACTGAGGCTACTTTGGATGGTGCACAGTGTTCAGTTTCATGTACTGCTCATTAAACAGATAGGGTCAAACCTGGGAAAGCACGGCAGAAGGCACCCCAAACACACCAACATGCTAGTTCACGTTAAATGAAACAAATAACCAAACAAGCAGTGTAGAAAAGAGAAGACCAGGAAAGCATGAAAGAACCACCAGCAAATGTGTAAAGTGGCTAAGATGAGGAGGAAGAACAGCTGGTCCCTGTGTGCACCAATGATTAGACAAGGATGACTCGTTTAATTTATAGCAACACTGATAAAGAGAAGAAGGAATAGTTTGGTCTGTTTGATTTGGCATTAAGTACAGACACACTAAGGCTTTTGCTAGACTGACTCTTAGTCTTCAACACATTCAAGGAGAGGGCTTTTCTAACCAAACGTTAGTTCCCAGAAATGCTGACCACTCAGCCCCAATGCAGTGATGATGGCAATAAATAACCATTTATTTTGAACCAACCGTAGGTGCAGTTTTACTTCACGTTTCAGCTGAAGATTACGAAATACACTTCCATACAGGAAATAAGTATGGCTTGGAGACGAAACAGATAACCTGCTGCACTCTTCTCTCAGACTTCTCCACGCAGGAAATCCACCTGAGCCATCCATATTGCTGAGACTTTCAATATTGGTCCTATGCTGGTGGCTTGCTCTCGATGGCACAGTAAGACCTGCCCAGACACCCACACAGTGCTCACTCTGCCAGATGCCTCTCCAAAGAGGCACAGCCTGAGGAGCGAGCACACAGCACCAGAAGGAATGTATTTCTTCAGGTTTGATGGCACTGCCATAAGCTCCAAAATGACTTTCCACTATGTTTGCTTTCTCCCAATACACCTAATGCCTCTTCCATCATCTCACGTTCCAAGGCTTCACCAAGATGAGACACACCTTTATTTCTTCTCCTTTCCACCCAAGTCTCATTGACCAGAGATAGCTGCATAAACGTCTTCAAATGTAAAAAGGTACAAGATGCTGATGCTTTCCTTGCACGTAATAAGGACTTTTTTCAGAAAAACTGCACATGAGAGAGCGGGCCAGATGCTTCTCCAGACCTACTGCTGTCTGCCTTCAATCTTACAGAAAAACCATTTAAAGGGGGACTCATTTGAAAGATATACAGAATCCTTTACGTGGCAAAAGGCTCTTAAGATGATCTAGTCCACCCATTAACCCAGCACTGTCAAGTTAGTCCATGATTTGTTCATCAGAGATTCCAAGGTAAAAATAATTTTGTCTTCATATGATAGGTAACAACTAGTGTTAACAAAATCCAGGGAACCCAAGTGTGCCAAAACACTTGTCTGGGTTGTTGGATTACTTTCTGGGCTTTTTAATGACCCATATTTCCAAACACAGCTTCTTCAAAAGAGATTAGGGAACAACAACATCACTTTAATTTGTAGAGGTAGGTAGGTAATATGCGATAATATCATAATACCTCAACTAACATTTGACTTCTCTCATTTAATAAGAAAGAAAAGCAGCTTATTAAGGATGCAAATACCATATTCATTTGTGCTTCCTTTCCTTCCTCTGTATCCAGTTCCTCACAGCAGCATCGAGCCCTGAAGAGAAGATCCAGCAGCACATTTTGCTGCCATTGTTCTTCCCAGAAACAGATAATATGTTTTTTATATGATTACAGAATTCAGTCTTAGCACGACCGTTAAGTAATAAAACAGATATTTAAGAGAAATGATTTATTGGTGACTTCAAGGGACTCACAACCTAGCACTGAATAGAGGTTTTATCACTGAAGTGCAGGCAGTAAAGGGAATTACTCAGAAAAAACTTCATCTTCACCATCACATGATTTTTTTTTAAAAAAAACCAAAACAAAAACCAAACAACTCCACAAACACAGAATGTTTTTTCCTGGGCTGGGGAGGGGCACAGAGGTTTAATGCAGAAGCTTTCAAGCATAGATCTCAAAATGGAGTAACTTTTTCCTTAAGTTCTGACTTTATACCATGCCTCGTGTGTACTTCCTGTACCCGTTTACCTAAGCCACAAATCAACTATTAACCAAGCTACACAAACTATTCACGTTTCATTGGAATACATTATTTAATGCAGAAATATCTCAAAGGACAAAAACCTGCCAAAACCTACAGTGTTACAGAGAATGAAAGACCAAAACTAATTTGTTTGAAACAAGTGCAGCTCACGACAAATCACATTAGCGGTTGGCTTTTCAGCCAGAGAACACCTGAGCCATTGGTATTTTTAGTCTTAATCCTCTTAAATTTTTAAAATAATATAATAGTTATGCTTGATCTAAGTTAATTAAGCCTTTAACTAAGCAAGAATCCCTGACAAATCACTGCTATATGTAAAGGAACGACCATGCTAGACAGTTTGACACTGACATTTTTCAGAACCATCGCTTCCCAAGTCTTTCCTCAAGCAACACAACCGCTTCAAGAAGCCACAAAATACTTTAAGAGGGGATGGCTTCAGGGCAGCAGGAGAAGCTATTCGGGGTGCAGTCCCACACATCAGCACTGTGGAGTTCCAATCAGTCCCTCACTCACAAGTCAGAAGCTCCTTTGATGTAGCACAGGATAAGTAATGTGGTATCTCCTCATATGGCCCAGCTGACACAGGACACCCCAAATGCATTTAATTCAACTCTTCAGCCCAAACAGGAGCCACAATCAGAGCAGCAACACAACCGAGTAGCATCAAAAAGTATTCCCAAACACAGAAGTGCTCATATGCTTGCTCAGGAAAGCTGAAAATAGCCATTTGCATTGCTGAGCAGCAGTTTCAATTAATAGCTCCATTTTCCCCATCCATGAGCAGAGGATTTGCTTACTTAACGCCTGTTAAAGTTAACAGGGTTGGACCTACAAATCCCTACCTGAGGTGGAATACTGGCATTCCTAAAGCTGCACGTTTTCCCCAAAGTTAAAGCAGAGCAATTCACTTTATTTAACCTCTGCCCATTTTGTTCACTCTCAGGAGCTTTAAATGTAAACTTTAAAAAACGATAAGCATTACTTTGAGAAGAAAATAAATTATTTTGCTTTTTTTTGGTTTTTAATCAACAAGCGCGGCCATCCCAATAGACCAATTATAAACCAATTCAAATAAGAAAACAAATCTTAATACTAAAGTATACAGATAAGTCAAATACAGCTTATAGATCAAATTTTGAGATGAGGCCCTTCGCATTCCAAATAGAACAAATATTCTACTAGTTTCTGTGCTAACTCCCTACAAGCTCTTATGCAAAAAATTAAGCTGATGCTTCTGCAAGGTAGATTAAGCAACAAGAGGTATCAGCAAAACCTGGGTAAAAATAGAGAAAAAAATTAAATTCTAAAGGATTCTGGTCCCAGTGAAACAAGTCAGCGCAGGCAACTCTCAGACTGCAGTTTCAGTTGTGGTCCAGCTCACCCCGAAGTTCACTATGGGCTGGGTAATTCTCTGGTACAGACCACAGGCACCAACAAACATATCAACAGTAGAGACAAAATCCCAAAGACCAGTTTATTATCACCAAAAACTTCCATCAGAACACGTCTAACGAAAGGCTGTAGGTTCCTATCACTCAAACAAAAAGCCAAGAACTGTGGACACTGGGATGGGCAAAAATTGGTGTCGATGTCATCACACGGGGAAAAACTTACCTGAGCATCGGTTCAATGAGCTGTGAATTCGGCTGCTGGGCAAATTAGGAGGCCAAGATGGATCAGATGCAGTGTGAACCGAGACCCAGCCTGGAGTTCCTCGGGGCTCTGCCTGCAGCAGCCGCGGTGCAGGGGCGCGAGAGGCAGCTGCCTTCCCTCCGGCATCAGGAGAGACGCGCTGCTCGCTGACAGCTTGTCAGAACACTGTCTGGAACATTTGGGACTTCCGTTTGCAGAAGTCTTTTCTATGCTAATGACTTCCTACAGATGTTTTGAAATGTTTTAACTGTTCTGGTTTGATTCAGCAAGACACTCATGGTGTGATTTGAGGGAACTGCAGCAGCAGCTGCAGCAGTGAACCCACCCAGGACCTTCCTGGACATCCAGCAGCAACAGGATTTGGAGAAACAAATTCCCATCTTCCCCAGGAAAACAAGGCATGCTGAAAGATGAGACCCGTGGCGGGACAAGAGCACCTGTTTTGGCTGTACCTGCCTCACACAGAAAAGGGAATTTCCATTCTGTACAAAACCTTGCCATTTTGAACTGACTTTTCAAACCAAGCAAGAAGAAAAGGTCAACATTTCTATAAACCAGAATGTTTTTAATGTTGATTCAGAAGTATTGACATCTCCCTAACAATATCAAAACAATCTCAAACATAAATATGGCACTGCATAATAAATCCAAAAGTCAAAAGGAAGTCAAGCATAAAAGCAACACACACATATAAACATCCCCCCTACCAAAACAAGGGCTGAGCAATGACGTGTGCCCCCAAAATGCCTGGCTGCTCATGCAGCTACGTTTTCATCAGAGGCTCCCACTTACTACTTCTGCATTTCCCTCCTCACTCTGCTATTTGTCCGTGGCTTGGCCTTATATTTTGTTCGTAATGCAGTGATGGCTCAGCCTTTAAAATTCAACTGTCCTATTACTGAAATGTAATACTCTCCTCCAGAATAATTCAAACCTCTCCTTCCAGTTTTACTATTTCCTTATATAATACATCATTAAAACTAAGTGTCATAAAGTTGTTTGGGTTCTTTTATGAAGAGCAAAGGTGGTCAGAGAATATGAGACAGTAGGAAATCCAGCCATCATCCTCCTCCCTGTTCCACATGCACAATCTTCCTTTTAACTTGACTGACATGCAATGGGCTCAACGCAACACAATTTCTCTGGACAGCTAATACAGCTGGGAAGAAACAAGCAAGGTTTTTGGTTCTGCATGCCTTCTCCAGACATTTAAGCTTAGTATCTTCAGGCTCTACGGCTCTTAATAAAGGACAATGAAGTTATCAATTAAGGGCAATTAAGAAATCAATTTAAAAGATCTAAAAAAAGCATTGCAAGACTGAATGAGGGAGGATTAGTGTGAACGGAAAATAAAGGGAGAATATGTGAGATCAATAAGACTGTGAAGGGCAATGCCATAACACAACAGATGATGAATAGCAGAAGCCTCTGGGACCAGCGATACCACGGGAGTCACTGCCTTTCACCTCCTATCAGTGACAACCTGGGTGTGATGTGTCGAGGTGACTGGTGGCCCACAAGGTTTGAGAGCTACAAATTAAGGAGGAAGTTTCTAAAAGGCTCACAGCCTTTTCTTTCAGGTGTGCCAAGTGAAGCTGATGAAGATGCTCACACGCACTCCAAGTGCAGCAGACCCCAATCAGCCAAACGCAGTCAAGCCCCACGGAAAACAACATTTTAGACTTCTCACATAAAACAACACTTCTGTTCCCCAAGAAAACCTTCCAATGGGTCTTATTAAGGATTGGAAATAAGGTAAGGATTTTTTTTTTCCCACTTTGCAAATACAACTCCGCTGAAGCTGAGGAAGAAACCAATCACAAGCTTGACTGCATGCGTTTCAGCACAGATGATCTCTTGCGCTACATTTACACCGCTGCTTTCCCTACAGGGACATCGCTGCTGTCTGACTCCCTACCTTCTCTCCACACCTCCAGCAGTTAATGAATCAGCGACACGGCGAGATTTCCTGGAAAACTTAAGTAAGAAATCTTCTGGGTAGAAGGAATAAGTTGTTACAATAACAAGTAATTTACAATCTGAATGCTACGCATACTGTATCATCTTATTTGTATTTCACAGTTAATCTCCCAGCTCACAAAAGTTTTATCGGATTGGAGGCATGTGCTGTATTCCCCTTTATAAAATTTTACAGTCCCTTGCTATTCTCAGGGCTTGTTTTATAGGCACAATTTGCTGCTTTAATCTCACCCAATTGTCATATTCTAAATCACGGTGTATAAAAATGTCTTAAAAGGAGAGATGCGCTGAAGGGTAGTACTTAATTACACTTACTGCCTGATTTAAATGTTATCTGTGCTTTGCCAAGTGCCAGGCACAGAGTAACCCAGCAGAGCAAATCTGCATAAACCGATACAAGTCATTATTGGGCTTTTAATAGCAACCCTGTTCTCCTGTGCAGCATTCCGATGAAGGTGTGTTCCTCCTCCTCCTATCATATTAGCTCACAAGAAAATTAAGTAAGGAGGTTGAAGAGCTGGTAATTGGTAGGGGCTTTCCAGCCACTCTTTGCTAACTTATTTATTTTTATCTCCTCGCAGAAATCTTTGTCAAGGCAATTTCGCTGGTCACCTTCACGAGTCTAACGTGTCCTAATGGAACTGAAAAGCAGAGTGCATAAAGCAAACAGAAAATCCATTTGTTCAATGGCTTCCTATTCCTTTTATAGCACTTCAACTCCAGAAGAGCTTCTCTTTACACCTTCTCCCCCCCAAATCCCAGAAATCAAACAAACAAAAAACAAGACTAAAAATACCACCAAAATTTCAGCCAATTCATGTTTTGATTTCTGACTTCCTCCTCCCCCGCCCGAGTGAGCACAGCAAGGGACTGATTTGCCTCTGCACTAACTACATTAGACATGAAGTTAAATTCTCTGGCTCAGGGGAGCAGAAATGCAGCTTACAGTACATCATATCTAAATACTTTCTACTTCATGCTCCAATCCCTGCTCCTACCACACACCAGAGAGCTCAATATAGGACCACTTTAGCGAGATCACTCTGAACTTAAGGGAAAGCAGGAGAGCGACCTTTTTTCTCAGATTCATTGTATTTAATGAACCAGCGGAGGTAGAGTAAGTACTACAGCTCTCACTAATCTATCCAGCAGCTTTATTTCTGGCCCATACCACCAGCATAAATTCAATTTCACTACTCCTTTTTGTTGTTGTCCCCTTGAGCGTGCTGTGCTCGTGGGTCCATTACTGCCAAAGTCTAGAAGGGACTAAACCACAGCTTTGTGCCAAGCGCCCTGCGAGTCAACGTGAAAGGACATCACTGAGTCGATCCCAAATACTCAGCAGCTTTCTATTCAAATGGCATTTCTAACTTTGCACACATTTCAAACCACACCAGAGCAGTCACAGTCACGCACGACTACTCCTCGCCCATCTATGTAGCGTGGTTCCAATCATGAGATGTCAGCACTGTTTCATGCAAGATAAACTCCAACATCGTCCCTTATGAGTCTATGAAATATGTATGTGCCACTGCTACCAGTCACAACTGTGCCATCACGGCCTTTATTTCTGCCTTGGCAAACTTGTCCCCTTGAGCGGGAAGAAAAAGAGGGGGAAGAAACCCTTTTCAGAATGATTAGACATTTCATCATCTGATTTTAAGCACCTTCTAAACCCAAGTGGTGTGAAATACTAACACCCCTCAGCTTCACAGAGGGCTGAAGCCACAGAACGCCTGGCACGGCAGAAGCTGAACCCCTCAGCAGAACCTGGCTTGAGAAGAGACAGGCACGATGTGGGTAACAGAGCAGCTTTCCCAGCTCAAGGTCAGTCCAAGCCTAGCAAGAGCCTGGCAGGATGACTGTGCTCTCTAAGCAGTTCCCAAAGTCCAGCCAGTGGATCCCTGGCAATGTGCCTTCCTCTGGGCAGAACGAGAGGAAGGATATGAGGTAGCAAAAAAGCCATGGCATTGGGAAAACGCTGCTCCCAAGAACCTCATTCAACTCATTTACTCTAAAATGAAAAGCAGTATTTTCCAGACCACCGGTATCTGAAGCCAAGTGAAGAACTTCACATTTGTCTCAGGGGATCCCACTGCACTTCAGCGGAGATTTTAACAAAAACCTTGATGACAAAAGTATGCAGTCCTCTCCAAGTAATTTAGAGACTTAAAGATGAGGCATAACTCCGAAGGGCCTGAGACAGTGTTATAAAACTATAGGCTTAGAAGAAATGAGTTGCTGGTTTCAGTATTTTTCATGATTAGCAAACATTCTCCTATGTAAAGCTCATTTGAGTGGCCACAAATTAAAGTTCCTCTGATGACAGATTTACCTTGCCACTTCCAGAAACAGCCACTCCTTCAGAAGGAGAAGCACACTGGAGGAATGGTGCAGCAAAACCACCGCATTTCATGGGGGTATACCACCCTCACAGGAGGACTGGCTCCTCTGGTGGGTCCCTTTCCAACACCCATACTGAGTTTGGCAACTTTGGGGCTTCTTCTCATCTCCCCTGAACTCAGCCTAAAGTAATAATATTACAGGATTAATTACTTCACAAGGTCTCTATAAACGCATCTGCCTTTGAAACCTCTACAAAAGCACAAGTGAAATTCCAGAGATAAACAAACACAAACTCCTTTTAATTAAGCACTGTGCCTCTCTGTAGGGGGTGACGGAGTGAGCAGATGCAGGGGGATTGCCAATTAAGATGCAACTTCTTTGATGGGAAGGGTACAGCCATACACAGGAGGAAAAAGGAGAGGAACTTGCCATCCGAGTCATTATTTTAATTGGCTGCTCAGAAAGATTATGCATTCCCCGCATTCCATGCTGCCAAAAAAGTATTACTGATCCAAAATACTAAGGAGCCATTAAAACATGTTCTAAGCTGCTTGTACCATGTTGTTACTAAAGCTACCTGTGCACCTCACTCATCCTGCTTGAGAGGGCTGTAACACAGGGAGATAATTCTCAGGGTTAATTAGACAAAGAAACAGACAACTCTTGGATTTAATGTTCTGGTATTGATCATTATTATTCACTAAATACCAGGCATGCTTAGCAAAAACTTATTGAAAGGAATGCACAGTACTTCTGGCCTAGATCAGTTTAAAAAAAGCAACAAGAAAAAATTAAAGCCCATGCAAATAGCTAAAATAAACTCTTGAAAATTGCATGAGCCAGGATGCAAACAAAGCGAACCAGATGATGGACTGGTCATCTGCTGCATAACTTTCATTGATTTGACATCCCAATATTTTTGGTGTGCTGACCTTTATTTTCTGTGATCCCAATGGCAACGCTGTTATTCTCTCGGCTTCGCTAAAAAGCTGCATGTTAACTTTCACTTCTGTTTTTATCTGGTTTTAATGGAAATGCAAGTCAGTTTCCACATGGCTTGTTCCACGCCTTTTTACCATTTGGGGAGGAAACAAGAAGGCAGGAAACTAAGAAATGGTTTGCTCAGTTTGCAGCCTGCTCAGGAATCTTGATTTTGCCTCCACCACAGAGGACAGAGCACCGTGCAAGGGGGAAATCAGGCACAGGAACCCAGAGCTGCTTTATCTGAGCCTCCTTCCCCTGAACATGACGGCTCTGTCATCCAGTCCGATGGAAACACAAAAGAAGATTGGGATTTCACTGTCTCTACTCAAAATAAATGAGTGTGACAGAAAAGGAACTCTTGTCTTTGCAAACAGAAGAAGAGCTCAGCTGTTACTGAGAACGAGATAACCAGAGAAGTATTCCTGCCTTGGGAAAAGAGCCCAGGCTGCAGAGGTAGGCTGGGGCAGAGGAGCTACTCCCTCCTGGGCCTCTCCAGCTGGCAAGCCAAAAACAACAGCATTACTAAATCTCAGTTGTACACAGAAAAAACAATTCTGGCTTTTGTGGAAGGACAAAAAAAGCCTGTAAAAAAAAAAAGAAACCAACCCATATCTCTCTCCATTTCTTTCTTCCCTCCAGGAAGTGTCTCGATGACACCAGCAAGACAAAAAAAGACAAAAATGAAGAGGAAACTACTGTGATACCCTTCCTCCCTCCCTCCCTCCAGCTGCCTTCCCTGTAGCAAGTGCTCTGTTTTCCCCTTTGGGGCTTCTTGCAATCACTGACCCCACAGCACTGGGGACTTCTCTTCAATGCACAATCAGCACTGGATGTCCACCAACCCTCCACCTCCTCTCAAACCATAACACTACAAGGAGTTCTGTAGTGTCCCCACACCAAAAGTTTCCCCCACCTCTCCCATATCTTCTAGGTACACCACTAATGCAGAGCACTGGCACAATGCTTATAAAAATACACTGAGGCAGGAACAGCTTAACAGCATTACCATACTTGGTTATTAATCAGAATGAAATGCCTGAAAAAAAAATAAAGGAATTAAGGATATTTAATTTATGAGTGAAAAGGTGAAGAAGGAACCTAATTACAGCTGGTTAGATCCTGCACATGGAAAGTACATCTCCTGCTACGGGGCTCCCTCATCTAGCAGAGTTTCAGTGTCTGAAAATCAAAGCCAGACCTACCACGGCTCAAAATGGAAACAAGATGCAAGTTTTCAATAAAGAGGAAAGTGCTTCCGTTCTCAGTTTCCTCAGGTATATCTTCCATCACTTCAACCCACTATCCTTATCCATTATCACTAACTAGATAATTTTCAAAGAGAAAAAATTAAAAACAAGAGAAAGGAATCAGGAAAACAGCAAAAGGCAAGCGGAGGGGAGAGGAGAGGAGGAGAATCAATTCAATCTAGGCAGCTAATTTAAACATTAAGTCAAGAAACTCAATTCCGCACATAGTCAAGAGGAAAGAATCAGTCTCTAAATTCAGAGCTTTGAATCACCCTGTGGCAGCTCTGGTGACTGTACGTGGCCTTGAGGCTCCCAAATTAGATAGCTGAACTTGGATGTGTCTACAGCTATTGGCCATGCTGCTTTTAGTAAATGCTACAGAGATTTGGACACCTGATACTGCTTTTAATTCTTGCTTAACTGTAGTGACAACAGTCTCAAAAGTTGTGTCTCATTTTTGGAGAGGGCAATGCTGTTACGAAAGTACACAATACCCTGAACCATCCACAAGCATAAATTATACATTTACTATCTGCAGCACACTATATTCATATTCTTGATCTTTCAGCCTCTAAAAATAATGCAGACAAAGATACATATTTGCCATAAACACGAACAAAGCAAACTTCATGCTGACAGGATGCGTGGAAACAAAACCAGAGAACATCGATGCAAATCGCATTGTAAAAAACAGGCATCAATCAGATTTCATAATTCCTTGTTTCTGTCCTTGGCATGTCTATCCTTTGAAACAACTCTTACGTTACTGTACAATTAAGAAGAAAGCAAATATAAAATTCTCACCTCTCTCCAACTAACGAACTTGAGAAACAGTACTGAAGTTCTGAACTTGCACATAACTCTCACTGGACTTTTATCTGGTGCAGTATATTGCCACAAAGCAGAAAAGGCAGGTTGGGCTCACATTATCTGTAATGAGACAGACACTCCTTCATTTTAACAAGGCACCACTGCCAATATCAGCCCTGCTGTGTAAAAAAAACCTGAGGCAACGATTTTTTATTTACACAAGAGCAATGAAACCCAGCGAGATCAGATGTGATCGAAGGCACCTTCCAGCACCTGGCACGCAGTGAATATTCATGCAGCACCTTTAAAAAGCGGCTTACATCCCACACACCTCACGCCAAGGCAGCTGCCAGGGCACTGCCCAGCCCTGCCAACAGCTGGGCAGGGCAGCCTGGAACGAGCGAGTGCTCGCACACACGGCCATCAGCCCTGCACACTTCAAAGTGGGAAATCAAGGCACTGCAATGATGGAAATTAGTTCAGTGGTTTCTCCCCAGTGAAACATTTGAATTTTTCCGTAAGACATCACAAGTCTGATGAAGGAAAGCTGGAGGGTTTCTTCACCCGGAGATGCTGATGCTTCTGGGACCTGTC
Source organism: Mohoua ochrocephala (assembly GCA_013398855.1). Classification (NCBI taxonomy): domain Eukaryota; kingdom Metazoa; phylum Chordata; class Aves; order Passeriformes; family Acanthizidae; genus Mohoua; species Mohoua ochrocephala. The sequence goes on along the minus strand of VZTA01022718.1, from coordinate 1,213,835 downwards.
ATCCTTCCAAGTCACTGCAGCACCAGCAAGGCTTGAGCACCGTGAACTGTCTGCACAAGTAACCCTGCTAACACAAAGTGGGCTCTTTCAGTCTCCGTGAATGGAGCAGCAGGAATTTCCTCTGTGCTCCCCCGCAGCTCTAGACCTTCTCCGAAGCAGGTGAGCTTCTCTTGTTTCTCTGAAACGTGCTCCTAACTCACCTTGCTCAGGAATGAGCCACACTTCAGGCCTCATTTCCACCTGCCCATAGTATTTCCACTCTCTGTACAAAGGGACAATTAAACCAGTGGCCACCTGTATGGGCGATCATAAAACACAGCATAAGGACAAGCAATTAGCTCTGAAATTAAATGGAGCAGGCCAACATTGGCTGGCTGGAGGCATAAATAGTGCACTGACAATTGCAGGTTCATCTCTGTCTCGAGCTCAACTTCTTGCGATCCACAATTGCCTCTGTCAACTTTCTTTCCATCTCTCTGTCTTTGGGAATCCTCTTACAACAAGCCCATGACCCCCCTCTAAGGTGCTGAGAGAAAACAGGAGTGCAAACACGATTTTGTTCAAGCAACTCAGTGACAGGCGTGTGTGGAGAAAAAAACAAATCATCTTTTGTTGTCACCAGATTAAGGCATACGTGATTGGAAAGATGCCCCATGGAGCAGCCACCTATCTGGAGAAAACCTAGACTTGAATTTCAGGCGCTGCAAGACCCAAGGAGCAATGCCAGTGGGCTGCTTGAGGTGCACAAACAGTGACAGCAGGTGAGCAGGAGTGACCTCAGCCACCCCTCTCAGTTTTGGGGACACAGCACAGGGGCAGCAACACAGACAGTTTGCATTTGTGAACAACTCCTGCCACCGAGAGCAATGTCAAAGAACATGTCGAGCTGCTGTCACATTCAGGGCTCTGCCTTCTTGGGACCAAAACTGTGGAAATTTTATTTCTTTCAGGTGCCACCACCCTAAGATGGCTCAGGACTGAGAGCACAGCTGCTCCATGAATGACAAAAGCTTTTTCACTTTTAACTGCAAGTGAAGCACAGCAAATCCCAGACAGAATGGAAGGGAGAACAACAAAATTAAGTGGAATTATCATTTAATTTTATGCTCAGGTCCTCCAATGACTGGCTGTTTCAATTTTATCACAAGATTTCGAGGCTATTACACGAGCCTCAAAATCCACTCACTCACAAAACAGGTAGCCCAGGTTTCATCATTAAGAGGATAGCACATTCTTCTACAACAAATGACCCTTTTAAGTGCAAGGTCACCAGAGGGGACCAGAGAGAAAATTCTTGATGAGACAAAATTTGGAGACCGTGCTGATCTACACCTGACAGTCCTGTAACCCCTGGACAAGACTTTCCCTAGCCTTTGGTGAAGAAGATGACAATTTAGTGGGTAAATGCTTTCTGCTGCCACAGTGGGGAGGACTGACAGCTCTGCTAGCCCTGGCACATCAGGTCACAGGTACCCACCATGCCCTGGTGCCTCAGGAGAGACCAACACTGCAAAACAAAAAGGATTCTGGAGTGCCAGCCAGCCCTTCCCACGGTGGGTATTTACAAGGACTGTAGCTTTCTCCCACTGCTTTTCATTACAAGACTTCATTTATATATTTCAGATTCTCCTGCTGAGAATATAGATAAGCTTCTAACGTTAAATTTTCTATGAAACAGAGTTGCAATACAAGGCTAGTGACAAATGCTGGCGTCAGAAGCCTGCGGTAATGGCATTCTGTTAGAGTTTTGTAGAGCGATGAACACAGACGTAGAGAGTAAAACAAAAGTATCTTCTCAACTTGTAAATTTATTTCTGGAACCTTTAAAATTTGAAATTAAAGCTCCTTTTCTGGGCACGCAGACAGCCCTACGTCTTGATAATTGTATATACAAGAAAGGCTTAAAACTGTAATACAACATTTGGTTTCAGTCAACATTAGCTCTAGTGTTTGATTTATTCCTTGCAATAAATAGATTAAAGCTTATTACCATTGATAAAGTCGATCTTGTAAACCCCAGGGCGCCGCTTTGAAAATTTTCATGGTAAAATTTGGCAGTGTCATGCAGCGTAACGTGATAACGCCGTGGTGACGTGTCAGCGATGCCCAAGCATCGCTTCCGTGATTTCTGAGCCTGACCCCAGACCTCTGAACAAAGCTGGAATATTACAGCTCAGAGTGGGACAGAACCCCTCAAAAAACACCATACCCACAAAACACCACGCAAAACCTACTCCACTTCTTCCATTGTCTTCCCACAGTTGAACATTTCATTAAAAAGCCAAATGTTCAACGATACAGACCACTGAGTTTAACTTCAAGAAGAACTGCTAGAAAACATAATAAAGAATTGAATGAGTGGGTGCATTATACAGCTGGAAAGAGTCAGATCTTCTGCAGAGAGCAGTCATGCACAACTAATCTGTTAGAATTCCCTGAAGGAGTTAACAGGCACGTGGAATAAGGGGACATGGTCTGCAGGGACATGCAGGTGGCTGATGCACTACACAGGGCTCTTCCCAAACCCTTCAGCAAAGAGTCCCAAGGAATCTCTAGAAGAGCCTTAAAAAAGGTAGGCTATGGTGGGATAGAAAACAAGGGCATCTTATGGATCATCAACTGGAAAAAAAAAAGGAAATAAAGGAAATAATAAATCATTTGTCACAACTATGAGAGGCTGTTAACACATCACCTCAGCATCTCTGCTAAGACCTGTACTGGTCCAAATGCCCGTTACTGGTCTGAGAAGGGGGCAGGGAGGCAACACCATGCCAAACTACACTGAGAAAATGGAACAATTAAGAGTAGGCAAAATTACAACTGACATGAAAGCTGCAGAAGAGTCTCAAGACACTGTGATTGGACAGCAAAATGACAGCACAAATTAAATGTTAATAAATGCAAAATATTGCACTGAAATAAAGGAGTATTACTGTCCACATAGACTGACAGGCTCTGAATTAGCTGTTCTAATGCAGAAAAGAGATGTAGTCACTACAGACAGCTTTCTGGAAACATCAGCTCAGCAGCAACCCAAAAATAATAAGCCAATAATTTTGGAACTTCTATGGAAAAGTATCAAGGCTGAAATACAAAATACTATGTCAGAAACTCATGATTTATCTACATTTCAAAAATGCATCTATTTCTGCTTATGTCATCTTGAAAAGAAAACATATGAAGACACGCAGCTGTGATGGATCAGAAGACCAAAATTATTTCTGAACAGCGAAAAGCTTTGCTTTGCTAAGAATGCATCAGAAGTAGGAGTCCCTTGGGACTCTCCAGCTTGAAGAAGAGCCAACCCACCCGGGTCTGATCCACACCACACACAGGATGCTGGCCTAAGTGAGCCTTTTGTCCGACCAGCTGCCTTGTTCTTATTTTCTTGTGAGGCAGAACACACAGAAAGGACAATTTCTACTTTCCTGTGAAGTGTTAGCAGGATAAGCCAGAGCATGTTTAGATAAATTGTATTAATTGGGCTGCAATCTGCAAGAGACTTCTCTCATTTCCATCTGCCCTGGAAGCAAAGATATTTAATAAGACGTTGACCATTCAGCTCACAATGTGCTATAAAATTTTACCTTTGGTCTTATTAGGGTAACAAATGGGAAATATCACACAAGGCTTGAAATTATGGAGTAGATTAGACTCAAATTGCTTCCTAAGTTAGAAGAGAAAAAACACCCTCCAGAGCCATCTCCTATCCCAAAAAGGACAGGTTCAAGCTAGCTGAACACTGCATTTTCTATTTCCATCTGAAAAGCTGCACATTCTGGTTTTTTCCTTCACAAGCTGAGAGGAAAAAGCAACTTTTGTGTATAAAAGAGTACACACAGGGAGTACTGAGCACAGCACTGAACATCTAAAATACCAGATAATATGCTCAGGTTGGGTTGGAGCACCCTGGGATCCATTAGACAATTTATGCTGTTTTAGGCCAAAGATTCAGGTCCAAACTGGATGAAAAGGCAAATCCAAGCAGATCAGAAGCTTCCCGTAAGTGAAGGAAAATAGAAGGGCCAAAAAAGAAGTATTTTGATCCCTGTAAGAACACTCCTGCTTAGCACAACAAGCACGTGAAGACCAAGGGGTTTTGTGGCGTTAATGATAAAACAGCCTCTTCCCACCTGAAAATCAAATCTCCTTTTTCTGAAAAACAATAGGTAAGGATGGAGCCAGCCACGGGAGGCAGCTGCTCTGTTACATCAGCAACACATTCATCTCTTGAGCCAATCTCTGAAAGCATAATTTCCGCCCCCACCACAGCTTTTCACACCCTGTTCGTGAGTAACCACCAACTGCCCAGGATGTAAAATTTGCAGAAATCATTTTTGACCCAGTTCTTGAATCTCCCCATAGCTCTTAATACCTCTTCTTCTCTGTGAACCAAAAATACAATAGAATGACGAAAATCCTGGCTTGCTGGACATTCTGATGCTGAGGAAACTCCTACATAGAAACTATTAATTCACAAAATCATGTAAGAAACACTTCTGCTGTTTACCAAGATTCCATGCTTTCTATTATTTTTCAAAAGATTCAACTATTCCCACAAATACCAGTTCAGCCTCACAGGCACTATCCCCCTTCAACCTTTCAGTGAAGGCAGTTCATAACAGTGCTGTTGAAAATAAGAACAATGGAGAAGTTTAAGTGGCACGATTTTTCAGTTTCTGACTCAACTATAATAACTATAATATCCTCCATGTCAGTAATAAGACGACTGTTAAACATGATACTTAAAACCATTCACCTCTGACTTCACAAAGCTCTTTCAGGAAATACCTGCTCCCAGAAAACTTCATTACTGTAACACTCAGGGATCAGCGTGTAGGTGTTTTTTCCCTAAACCAACGAAATTCCCACCTTCAGGATTACTTTCAAACAGTGAAATTAAACATGCAATGGTGTGTAACATCAGCCTGCAGAAGGGCCCATGGCCACATCTGTCAGATCCACCGGCCTGGGCAGAGCAATGTAGAAGTACCTGTTGCTCAGCAGGCAAACAGATGCCACTGCTGAAGTCAGACAGAAAGAAGGGGAACAAAGAAAAGAGGAGGGAAAAAAAAGAAAAACATCTAACGGATTTATTTTTTCAGACAATTCAACCAACGCTTAAAATCTTTTATTCACACCTTCAAAAATCACCATCTGTAGGTAATTAATTACTGCACAGCTAACTTCACGCTCAGTGTTTTCACTGACACCAGTGGCAGGAGGATTGGCCTATTCCCTATTAGCTAACTCAAACCAGTAACTGGCTCTTGAATATCTCATTCAGATCTAATACCTCCTTTTAAGTACCCATTTCTGGCAGAGCATAAAATAATCAACCTATCAAAGCACTGCAGTTTCATCATTACCACCCCTCCCCAAAATTAATCACGTTTCAGTACATGCAAGGCAAGCCTTTTGCAGCACACTGGTAAGCAGGAACAGATGAAAGTGGATTTCCCAGTGCCCATACTGAAACAAGAACACAGCTAATGATTTCCTGCAAGCCGCTAGTGCAAGCTCGGTGAAAAAACTGCAAAATAATTCAGCTCTTCAGGAGCAATGCGTAAGAAGCAAACTGAGCTGTACCCTGTAAGGGCTGTGATTCTTCTGTGGTCTCACTGAAAAAAAAGTAGAAGGTTAAGTAAGGTAAATTCTTGCTTTAAAGTTTATTTTGGCTTCACTTCATCCAGAAGTCATGTATACTGAACAATAAAATTTTAAAGTTGCAGTATCTGTGAACTTGATAAACTTTCAAGTTTAAACTTCAAAACCTGCTAAAATTCAGGGTCACTGTTTTACCTGAGCATGACAGCAACAACAGTGAATTTTATCCTCCTTCAGACAGATAGTACAAGGCAGAAAATCCACTTACATCCCATTTATAGCCATAAAATAAGTTGCAAGAGGAGTGAGGCTGCCCATGCTGACTCTCAAAAAAAAAAAAGTTTACGCTTTCCGCATAAACGATTTTGTACCTCAAATATAAACAGAGACATTGGCAGGTTATTTTGTAAGCCATGGAAAGGTTCTCATACCCCAAGCCATGGCTGTGCTATGCATTTTGTACACGAACAGCTCTCCCTTCAGCTGAAGCCTCCCTCCCCAGCTCCACTATCAGATGTCACACTTGCAAAAGCCTAAAAGTCAAGAGTAAAAGCTGGGGCGTTGCTGCAATGCACCGTTTTGAAAGACTTCAAAAAGTTACTGGAGCAAGACAAACTGCACAAGATTCTTTTACAGGAAGCCAGGCCAGCAGCAGCCCCAGAGCTCCGAGAGGCTCCCAGTTAATGAGCTGTTTGCTATGTAGAAAAGAGGCTGTAGGAAGTGCCCGGTGCTGCATCCTCATTTGCGCTTCGCTCTGATCCCTACAGCAGCAACTCGGTCCCGAGTGAAACTGAGCTCATTATCCAGCAGAGACAAACTCTCCTCAGGAGAGAGGTGCTTCTTGGGCTGTTAAACAGCATCAGCTCCATCTGGTCACCCCTCTCTGCCTGCCCTGAGCAGAGCATGAGGAGCCCGTGCAGGTAGGTAGCTTGGCTGGAATCAAGGCTGGAGCCTGGTTTCTGACAGGGATGGAACACAGACCCTTCAGAACTGGTTTGGAGGGAAGGTAAGAACGGTGAAAGTAAACCCAGAGCTGGCCTTGGTTTGAATTCCAGCGCAGAGGATGGGAAGGCCTTCCCCAACTTGTCCTCCCTGGGTCAGCAGCACCTCCCAACAATGCTTCTTTTGCTTTCCTAATAGCACATTCCACATTTGCCTGTCGGGCACATTTGTCAGTCTAAAAAAGAGTTAAGACCCTTATCCTCACCCTCTGTGGACTCTTGGCTCATGCTTTAAGAGAACACATTTATTTAGGAAGTGCCCAGTGCAGAGTTGGGTTGTGCCTTTTGACCATGCAGGGGAAAGTTTGGAGCCTGCTCTACTTCAGCTGCCTCTACCAAGGGCCAACAGCTTAATCTGCTCCCCCTCCTAAACCCCTCAGTAAATGGCACCTCATTGATTGAAGCACTGTCAGAGCACTAATACTCTCTGCTCTGAAGAGCACAGCCCCAAAGCCGACCACATCACCCTCGACAGGGAACGAGCCAGGTCTCCACAACGCTGACTTGTTCAATCAAATTGCAGGAACTTCCCGTTGTTTTTTTTTCCCTTTCATGCTTAGCATCCTGCTTTTATCTGGCAGCGTTTTAGCAGCTGTTTTCTTATCACATTAAACCGACATCTCTGACAAAAAACAAATGTCTCATTCTCCTGGATTCCCTCACAGTATGCTGCAGGGGAGCAAATCTCTACTGAGCAATGCTGTCTATTAGCCTGAACACAGGTTTTGTTCTTTAAACAAATACCTTTCCCATCCTCAAAAAAAAACCCCCAAAAAATCAAATAAAACCAACCAAACAAAACCCCACAACTTTGTCACAATCTCAGAATCTTCTGCTCAAACTTCATCCCCTCCCCAAAAAAAATAGCAGGCCAGCCCTCCAGCCCGTGGCAGCGCTGGCACAGTGCCTAGGAAAGTAATGGAGCTGCACTGATTTACAACAGTTAAAAATCTGACCTGGAGATGAGTCATGGGCTTTACTTGCTGCTTGAATTGCAACTAATTCAAAGGGTTTGGTTTGGTTTTGTTTTGTTTATCTCTGGATGTGTTGTAAAGCTTCAGTCACTAAAGGTCAACTCCAACATTTCTTCATAAATATTTAGGAAATGCTTGGATGTATGAGATTTTTGAAGCATGCTGCTTCTTGGATTTGGACTCATCTTTTCTATCACAGTCACCCACTCTGCCATCTGAAATAGTCCATTAACCTACACATTGAGGCAGCTACTTTTGATCAAGAGGTGAAAAATCACAGCTTAGCTCTGAGCATCAAAACACGAAGGGAAGAGGGAAAAAAAACCAATCAAGCAGAGAAGGAGGCTTTGGGACTCTTCTCCCTGCTGTCTGTCAGAGAAATGTGGCTCTGGCTGTTTCTGGGTCCCTTCAGCATTATGGTCTCTTCTCCCTCTGCTGAGCAATCCAAGCACTACAGAGTGACAGAGCTGCCTGCAGCAAGAGGTTCTTCAGTCGTGTCAGGATTACACAGAACAAACTTTATTTCTCGGGCTAACAGCAGAAAAAAGTAAGAAACAGGCAGAGGGATGTGCTCAGCCTCCTGCTCCCTCCTTGCCCACAGAGATGTGAACTGAGCCAGGCTCAGGCTGCCGACACCACGGCTCAACTCCTGGTGAAAGCATCTGCTGGCATGAGGAAACCAGAACCTCAGCTGGTGACCGACCAGGGAAACCCCTGGAGAAGGCAGGAAGCTTTTTAATTAAATGGTTTCCCCTTGCTGCCACACTGCCAAAGAAGAAATGAGACTGTCTAACTGCTCACGTGGCTTCCACGCAAGGAACAGGTGAAGCCACTACAGCAGCATTTCATCTGCTGAGGCGGTCACAGCAAATCTTGGCTCATCCCAGCAGTGGGCAACACATCCCTGGATGTGGTCCCAGCACTGCTCTTCTGCATTCATGGTAATTCTCCAGCACCCAACCTGACAAACCCTACAGTGCCCTTGGGACCAAGAGGGGAAATAATAGGTATATTACCATAACCCACTGCTACCAGCTTACCACTTTGCAATGCATTAGATGCAGGGAGCTTTCTGGGCAGCACCACAATCTTAAAAGCATCACTAAATCAAAAAATAAAAATAACAGAGCTCCAATATCCAGATCAGATTCTAGGGTTAAATTGAGTGGCAATCTTGAGATGTTACAAAGTTTGCACCTCCATGAGGAACCACTATCCTTCCTTGCTAAGCAGAGGAGCAGATGATCACCCTAGGGCTCCATCTTTAGTGAAAAATAAAATCCCCTATTTCTCAAAGACAAAAAAAAAAAAAAAGAAAAACAACCCAATACCACACCCCTTTTCACTAGCTCTATCCAAACTCAACAGAACAGCAGCTAAAAATATGTCAGAAATCAAGGTGCGGGTGAAGAAAAAAAAAAGAAAAGGCTTAACACCAGAATGGCAAGATTTCAAGCGTGACCCATTGCCTGGTAATGTCAATGGGATCCTTTTGAACCCTTTCCAAACAAGTCAGATACAGCTCACCTGATGTGACTTGTTACTGAGAGCAGCTGATGGAAGTAGAGAGGAAGAAGGCAAAGAATTCACAGGGAAAACACACAGATCCAGGAGTCATACCTGCCCTTGATCAGTGGGTGGGAGAAAGCATTCTTCTGCTTCTTTTAAAGATTGAGCCCCAAAATGAACAAAATAGCAGCCTTCCCATAGGATCCATCTTAAACCCAGGCAGGGGGAGAATGTAAAAAGTAGCTAAAACCTAAGATTTTTCAAGGTTATCTAAGCAGACATTGCAAAGTTCTTTATGGTGTTTAGTAACCTACTGCCCCCCCAAAAACTTAGTAGTTTTCAAACTACTCCAGGCACATTCAGCAGAAATCTGTTATTAAAATCAATGAGAGACAAGCTGTTAGCTGTACGTTGTGCTGGAAAAGCTGCAGATGAAATGCAGAAAGCTCCTATGCTTTCACTCCGCATCCAACAATACAAACATTTTCGGTTACCTCATAAATCAAAGTTTGTCATTAAGCTGCACCTAAAGTGCTATCTTGCCCAAACCTCTGGGAAAGCATCAAGGTAGCCGTTAATTTATTTTTTTTTTTTACAATCACTCAGGAAACATTTCACAGGTGAAGGAACCGTGGGCTGGTGCAAATCCTCTGTGACTGTTGTGGGGCCGAGGGGATGGAGGCATCTGGTGGTGGCCAGAGACAAATGGACTCAGAGAGTGACCGTGTGTGTGAGCTTTTACACTGAGGTACTTTCCACTCCGAGCACACCTAAGGGACTTGATGTAAACTGGTAACAGAGCCTGGGATTCGCACAAATGAAATAAAAGCGGGAGCAGACAATGAAGAAAGTTAATTTTTCACCTAGAGAACTGCAGTGTTAGAAGATTGCCCTGGAGGATTTAATCAATGAAAGTGAATCTCGTATATTTTTCTCCAGTATTCCCAAAATAAGTCAATAAGATGCCAGCGTTCTCTCAGCATAGTGACCGTTTTCCAGCAAGCTTAAGTCTTTATCAAAAGAACTAAAGAAATGCGTTATGATTTCAGAGAAAAATAGTAAGCAAGGAAACAGAAACAGCAGGATAACCTTAAAAGGCACAATAGGTTTTCAGAAAAACTTTTTTACTTCTTTTATTTCTGAGGACAATTAAAAGCGAATGGAAACTACTCTAAAGCAGACATTGCTGGTGCACAAAAATACCTGCAGCTACCCTGGCCTTTAAGAACAGCAAAACATCTGAAAAACGCACACCACCATCAGGCACTCTCTAAAGGCATCTCCAGATCCAGAACCTCCTCTCCCATGAGGAAAACACACCTACTTGTCCATCTGCTTCATCACAAAAGCTCCCCATACATTCAAGCAACTCCTATTGCAGCCACCCAATAACCCATCACCCAAAGGACCCGTGCAGGAGTATCGGGTCTACACACATCACCCAAAATAAACAGCAACAGACCACGTTACACAACACGCTTCTATTTAATTATAAACACCTGAATAAATGCCCCTGCCTGTGTCTGAAGGTCTGCACATCAGCTCTCTCTCTTAGCCAAATGACCTGTAGGCAGGGAGCTTTCTCAAGTCCTACCTCAATTCACAATCCCACCTTCAGCTGGAGCCTTTATAATCTTTCTCTCTGAGCATTAAAAAAAAAACCAAACCAAAAAACAAACAACAAAAAAACCCCACCAAACAAAAAAGTCACTCCATAATTTCCCCTTTGTAACAGTCAGTTTACATGCACAAACCAGAAGAGCTGTCACTTCTTCAGTTTTTAAAGCATTAAGCAAAATTAGCTATTCTAAGCTACCTGAAGAGCAAAGAGGTGCAACTGAAAAACGTCAGGGGCATACAATCCATGACTCTTCAAAGCGTTGGAAGTTTCCAGAAGGCACAGTAAGGATACAGTCAACATCCTCAGTGCATTCCAACACAAGAATTTCAAGGGCTTCAAGGGGCAAAGACAAAGGTAGTTTTTCCGTGGCAAGAAGATTATCGCAACAGTTGTACCTATGCTAATAAAAGGTTTTGGAAGCAAGGCTCACACTCTGTATTGCTGAGAGGTGATGCTCTGAGACCAGCTTTTACTACAAGGAATCTTGTCAGCCTTGTTTCAAAATAATGACTCTTATTTTTCCATTTATCAGTATAATTTCTTCCTCAAACTGGCTCTTCCTTGGGGGAGGAAGAAAACAAAACCATCGCTTGAAATACAGGAGTGGATTCTCAACAGATATACATCAACATGAGAAGTCAATAAAATTATGTTAATTTATACCAAATGAAACCTAACCAAGATTTCTCTCCTTCGAGATGAGGCTAGGACAATAACGGCCATTTACAGAAGATGCTAATCCTCATCACGCAGGGCACAAGAGCTCGTTCCCATGCCTATGGAATGTCACTGAGCAAACACATCTGTTAGCAGGAGGAGGACTCAGTTCAGCACACTGATGTAGCAACGTCACTGGCTGACCTGTTCTGCCCAGCACACAATGGAGAGTTGTTCATTTTTCTTTTCAATGAAACGCTATGCAAGTGTTGATTTAATGGTTCATTTATCAACTCCTCTGAATATTAAGCAATTCATTTTGACTTTTTGAACAATTCAATTTCGCCCATCCTTTCTCCCCTTGAAAAATGTGAATTACTGCCCAGGGAGAAGCTGTTTTAGAAGTTGACTTAAGAGGAGGCACTTAGCTCCATGGGCTTTATACCCTTTCATAGTCTGATAAATATTTATACCAGAGGTTGGGGTTTTTTTCCTAATTCATTTTATACCTGGAATTCACAAATGCTAAAGCAAAGACACTTCAACAAACATTCTTAACACTGCAGACCAAAAGGCATCTTCTACATTAGCTGCTCCCTAAGAGGACCACCAGAAAACAAAGTGCATCGTCAACAACCAGCAACCCTGCAAAATTCTGCAACACCCGGGGAAAGGAGCATCTCATTGAAAATCCCTTACTTTCCTTTGAAAGTTTGCATTACCGGATACATTTTCCCTACGGGGGCAAAACGCCAATCCACGCAGGAAGCACTGGCGCTTCGGTCTCACCTGTAAGCAGCACCTCGCATCTCCGAGTCCGCATCCCGCAGGGCTCCCACCGCCCCGCTCCGCAGCCGCGCTCAGCCCCGCGGGTNCGGGGTCCGCCCGGGGTGGAGGAAACCCCCCCGGCACCAAAGCAGCCGCGGCCGCCGCACCTGTTGGCCCGCGGTCCCCGCCGCATCCCCCGCGGCTCCCACAGCTTTTCCCTTTCCAGCGCGATTTGTGCCCGTTTTCACCTGCTGCTCGCAGGTGCCGGAGCCCCTCTCCGCAGCCCCCCCGCACGCCCGCTGTTAA